>CM053771.1:1958741-1992096 GCA_028658325.1 Potorous gilbertii | reverse complement strand
ATTTCAGATGTTTGGGATACAGAGGCCTTGACTCCTATGTCTGTCCCTGATGGTAAGCATTGTTCTTCCTCATCCAAAAGGATGGGAGGAGATATCTGTTCACCAAGAAAGTAACCTATGGTCTTATTTTTTTCCCTTTTCTGGGCATTTTCCAGCCAGTTACTTGACTTTTGAGATTCCTCTTCACACCCACCTTGCCTCCATATCCACCTGGCTAGTGCTTGGAGGCTGAGATTCAGATGCTGCTTCTCAGCCTCAGGGCTTTCCACAAGGGCAGGGCTGCTATTCAGTGTGAGATTAAGTTCAGCTGCCCGAGTGGGGACAGGACCACCATACAGGGTTCAGTACCCTCAGGGGTTATGTGGAGACATTCAACAATGAATCTGGGCTCCTGCCTGCTTTGGGAGTCCCTGTCTTCGGCTGCCTCTGCTGCTGCCTACCAAGGGGTCCTGAGTTATGGAGACACCCCACTCCCCTCTTGGCCAGCCAAAAAGACTGTCTCATTGACCTTTGGTGCTTGTGGGTGGAGGGACATGTGCTGCCCCTGGAGATTCTGTCCCTGAAGCCTTCTTGGATCTACACCTTTTGGTGCTGCCACAGCCAAGGCAAAGGTGGGCCCCACTCTGGATCTAGTGCACCATGGACCTTTGGTGTCAGTTTTTCAGGTCTCTCTGGAAGAGAAATCTCTTCCACTCCATTGCTGTGTGGCTTCCACTGTTCCAGAGTTCGTTGGGAGGTATTCTTTACAGGTATTTTATGGGCTGTGGGTTAGAAGCTAGCATATATGTATCTTTCTGCTCTGCCATCTTGACTCCTACTTCAGTGAGCTTTTGAACCTCCTTTTTCATTTGACTAATTCTGCTTTTTAAAGCATTCTTCTCCTCATTGGGTTTTTGGAGTTTTTTTGCCATTTGGGTGAGTCTATTTTTAAAGGTGTTATTTTCCTCAGCAATTTTGGAGGATCTCCTTTAGCAAGCTGTTGATTCACTTTTCATGATTTTCTTGCATTGCTCTCATTTCTCTTCCCAATTTTTCTTCCACCTCTCTTACTTGATTTTGAAAATTCTTTTCGAGCTCTTCCATGGCCTGAGACAATTGCATATTTATTTTGGAGGTTTTGGATGCATAAGCCTTGACTTTAGCGTCATCTTCTGATGGTATGCTTGGTTCTTCCTCATCCCAAAGGATGAAAAAATATATCTATTTACCATGAAAGTAACCTTCTATAATCTTATTTATTTCCCCCTTTCTGGGTGTTTTCTCAGCCAGTTACCTGACTTTTGATACATTTCTAAAGTGGAGTGTATACTTTAGGGACCTTTCTCCACGGTGGCACTTCAAGATCTCTCTTAGAAGAGCTGAAAATTTTAATGTTTACCTAGAGTATAAATCTTTCATTCTGCAACACAAACAGCCAACAAATGGGATTTCCACCCTAGAAGCCTGTCAAGAAACAAACTAACATGTAATTTTCATGTGTCAACATGCTTGTTTGACTCAGGTTACCCCTCCCACATCCAGCTAGATGGTTAAGTCAAGAGCACTCTGGCAAACACACCAACTGTCCTTCAGGGATAATGGTGGCCAGTGCACATTTAGACTTCCCACTGTGGAAACCTCACTCTACAAACCCTTTTGTTTGATATCCTGCCGACTATGCCAAATGTAAAGGGGCATATCAGTTCTTCCCTAATTATACCAATTGTGGGGTGGCAGAGCCTCTGGCAGAATACTCAGATACCAAAGAAAGAGGGGCTCCTACCAGCATAGTTATGAATAAGCTTTATTAAGATTAATTAAATTAATTGTGGGAGTTTACTCAGAAGAGGCCAATCCTCATGGGCAGCAGCAGGACAAAACACTCCATGGGTTACAACCTAAAACAAACAAACTTTTATCATATAGAAACAGAACAAAGAAGGCACTGTGCTAGAATGGACCAGGGACAGGTATAAGTGTTTCGTAGGATATTTGGAGCTTCTTTTCCTGTTTACATTTACTCAATGTAGTTTATATTTTTCTGTGGAGTCATAGGTCATGTTCCAACTCTGGCCTTTCCCCTCCCCATAAAATACCAATGCTCCTTCTCCTATACCATGCTATATACTAAGGAAGATGGACTGACTGGTTAATGGATGGTCTTTCTCTGTCCATTGTCATCATTTTTATCCATCTCATTTGACTTCTTCTTCTCCCCCATTCAGATTTCCTATGGTCCTTTTGATCCCAGCCTGAGTGACAAGGTGCAGTTTCCGTCTCTCTACCAAATGGCCCCTCAGGATTCCTTCCTGCATGTAGCCATTGTCCAGTTGTTGTTGCATTTTGGTTGGACCTGGGTGGGACTGGTTGCCCCAGATGACATGAGAGGAGAGAAATTCCTTGGGGACATGAGAGAAGAGATGAACCGGCATAAAACCTGTGCATCCTTCACAGAGAAGATTTCCGTCAGTAGTAGACGCCATGGAGAAATGTATGTGGAGTTTTTATTTAGGATCATGGGCAGTTCAGCCAATGTGTTTGTTCTCTATGGTAATGCTGACTCAGTATTGATCCTGAGGTATTCAATTCCTTTTTTTACTGTGGCATGGAAGCTTTGGATCATTACCGCTTATGGAGATATCACCACGAAACCTCGCAAACATCAGGGTGACTCATTTCATGGGGCTTTATTATTTTTGCATCAAACACATGTGATTCCTGCCTTCAAGACTTTTCTGAGGACAGTTAATCCTGCTAAATATCCCGAGGATGGTTTCCTTCAGAGTTTCTGGTCTTCATCTTTTGAGTGCCCAGTGGAAGCCACAGAACCAGTGCAAGAAACATGTTTCCTAAATGCCTCCTTGGAGATGTTACCACTGAAATATTTTGATATGACTCCATCTGACCGGAGTTACACCATCTACAATGCTGTCTATGCTGTGGCTTGGTCCCTCCATGAAATGCTCCTGATTAGCTTAGAAAGGGGATCTATGGGGGATATAAAGAGTCTTATCCTTCAACCATGGCAGGTAATGTTGACTTCTAATGGGAATCAGGTCCACTAGCACTTCTGAGATTCTGGGATGATTTGGCTCAGGCACTGTTGATTTCCCAGTTTCTTTTTGTTTGCCTTCTCAATCCTCTTTATTCATTCTAATATCACCAAGTCTTTATGGTAGCTTGCTTCAAACTTCTTCAGGGTCTCAGGGCTGTTTGTTCTGCAAGAGGTCTGTTTCCTTAGTTTAACAGTAAAGTGGGATCCTCATAGTATCTACCTCCCAGGGTTGTTGTGAGGATCACATGAAGTAGTTTTTATAAAGGATATCATACAGTGATTGACACATAGTAGGTATTTCATAATTGCTTATTCTATTACATACTATTTCTTCCACAAATCCTGTGATATACTTAGCTCTTGAGCTTGCTTGATGGTCAATGAAAGAACTGTATCAAGTCAGTTTAATAAAGGTAGACTGGGATATATACTCCAAGGAAAATCAGTTAAGTAACATGTTATGACTGGTAGCAAAGAAGGCCAATTTAGCAACCTGTGAAAAGCCAGCAGCTCCTATGAGAACTATTGACACACAAGAAAGAAGGTGTCTTGGTATTTGAGGAATATTATGATTGGTTATACTAAGACAAGTAGGCTCTCATTCAAGTGAGGACAATCATGGTCCTCCCTGAAAATTTGCTTTTGTGTTGTTTTCGTTGTGCAGTTGTTTTTCAATTGTATCTGACCGTTTATGAGTCCTTTTGGGTTATTTTTGGCAAAGATACTGCAATGTATTTTTATTTCCTTCTCCAGTTTATTTTGCAGATGATGAAATTGAAGCAAAGAGAGTTGAGTGATTTGCCCAGGGTCACAGAGCTAGTCATTGTCTGAGGTTGGGTTTGAATTCAGGAAGAGGAGTCCTCATGAGTCTAGGCCCAGCATTCTATCCACTGCATTCCCTAAGGAATGTCAGTTATTTTATGGAGATTTGCAGTTTGTAATCTTTGCCAGGGACTCAAAACTATGTCTTTAGAAGAGGTAACAGCTCCTCTAATTACACAAAGACAGATCATCTGTCTGTCCCAACTTAACTTGTGGTGTTTAAAGAAAATAAACAGATATTCTGGAAGTATGCCAGGTATGAGAGTTAATGACTTTTGGTTTCATCAACTCAGAGGGAAAGTTAAGTTTCTTAACTTAACCCAAGGACCTAGAAAAGTGGCATTAGGCAGTTGCTGACTCAATTGTAAAGTTGAATACATCATAAAGTTAATTATATTGTAGAATCAATACAGTAGAAATAAAGATAGTAGAAACCAGAGGTAATATTAGGGCAGCTACATGGTAAAGTGGATAGAGCACTTGGCTTGAAGTCATGCATCTTCCTGAGTTCAAATGTGGCCTCACACCCTTATTGTGTGACCCTAGGCAAGTCACTCAACCCTGTTTGTGTAAGTTCCTCCTCTATAAAATGAGCTGTAGAAGAAAATGGCAAACGACTCTAGTATCTTTGCCCAGAAAGCCCCAATTGGTGTCGGAAAGAATTGTACATGACTCAAGCAACTGAACAACAACATATGTAGTATTATTTTGATCTCAGAATGGATGAAAAATTATTCATTAAGCACTTATTGTTTGCCAAACATTGTGACAGGTGCTGAACACATAAATACAATATCAAAAATAATCTCTGCCTTGGAACTATTGGGAGAGCCAAAAGACATAGAAGAGTGATAAACACAAAGAGGTATTATGACCCAGAAACTTGTAGAGATGGTAAATGAGGCCATATGGAAGTAGACTGACACATTTTCCAGGGACAACTATGTAGTTTATTTGGTCCTGAACTCTAGGAGAGAGGGTGTTGTCGGGAATTTGTAGAGGACATTTGCCAGCAAAGCTGCAATGAATATTATCAAGCTGATGACTGGGAAATAACAGAGAAGTAAAGCAGGACTGTTCTATGGTGAGCTCTACTTGACAGAGAAATGCAGATGAAGAGGTCACTCATCAGGACCAGAAAGCTCCAGGGAAGGTACCATGGAGATGAAATTATTCAGTGCAATAGATCAGAGGTTCTTAATCTCTCTCTCTCTCTCTCTCTCTCTCTCTCTCTCTCTCTCTCTCTCTCTCTTCCTCTCTCTCATTTTTTGATATCACAGACTGCTTTAGCAATTTCGACTAGCCTGTGGACTCTTCAGATCCACAGGACTACAATATAGACTTCTTACATTAAATAGCAGTTATGAAAATGTTAAAAAAAGAAAACAAATTCATTGACTCCAGGTTAAGAACAACTACTCTTTGGAATAGATTTTGTTCTGTATAAGGGGGCTGCTGAAGTAGGTATTGAAAAGATGGTTGAGAAGTTGTGGGCTGTAGGAGGTTGTAGATTGGATCTTAATTTCATTATTTGAAAGGTTGACTAGACCATCCCACAACCAAGGTCCTCCCTTTTGTGGACCTTAGTCTAATAGAGGAAGCAACATACAAGCAACTATATGTGGTGAATGCTGTCCCCTACATGTAGCATAGGTGTGTCATTGTGAAGCTCAGGGAGATATAGAAGGTACATCTCTGTTCTCTCAACTCACTTTCTCCAAGGGAGACTTTCATTTCTGCCAGGTGGGAAAGAAGGTAATTGGGGTCAGAGGCTACCCCTCCGATCTTCTCATAGACAGGGGGTACAAGACTAGAGTTGTATTGACCTGCACAGTTAAATATTGTTATGGAGAAGTTGTAAACATTCTAGAAAATGAACTTTTTCCCCTTTTTCCATAATAGCTTTTGGAAATAGACCAAGTAATGGTATTGCTGTGTCAAAGGTATAGGTAGTTTAATAACTCCTTTGGCATTAATTCCAGATTGCTCTCCAAAATGGTTGCATCAGTTCACACAACACCAACAATGAAGTAGTCTCCCAATTTTTCAACGTCCTCTAAAGCATTTCTCTCATATTAGCCATTCTCATGAGTCTAAAATGACTTAATCCATCTTTCTGTAATCAATAATGAGTTAGAACATTTTATATGACTATGAATTATTTTGATTTCTTCTTTGGAAGACTGCTTGTTCATACCTTTTGACCATTTAGAAATTGGAGAATGAATCTTATTCTAATACATATTTTACGTTCAAAGTTATAATCGCTATTTGTGAATTTCCATCCTTTTTATTTTAACTCATTATTTTCCTTCTCAAGCTCTATTTTCACCTTAACAGTGTTATCTTTTCTGCTTTCTTCCTCTGAAAAAGTCCCTCCCTTACCTATTCACCCCATCCTCGTAGTCATAAACAATACACCCTTCTAAAAGTCCCTCTCACAATTGTCCTCCAGTTTTCTTACCTCTCTAGAAGTTTAGAAGACTTCCAAACCTTTTCAAATATATTCATTGTTTCCTCTTTAACCCATAATCAATTTCCAACATTACATGGCCCTGCACCCTCTCCTATTTCTTCTGTATTAAATCTGTCTTTAGTGCCCAGTTTTTAAGAAACAATTTCTCCCTTGAATCTTTTGTTACCTAATTTTGGACCTCATCATTCTCAGCTTCAACCCAACCTTCTTTCAAACTTGGTAATAACACTTTTTAAGAATACTATTACTATTAGCAGTAACTAAAACTCTCATTTCTAATTCTTTCATATGCCATAACTAAACTGTTCAACCTAATCAGTGCCTTATAATTAATCTTTAATAATTTTCTTATATTACTTCTCGGTCTTTTATTTCAAATTTTCTACTGAGTTCTGATATTTTTGTTACAAATACCTGAAAGTATTTAAAAGTTCCTCAAAAGTCCATTTTTTTAAATTTAGGTTTATACTTAATTTTCTGGATAAGTTATTGTTGCATACAACCCATCTCCTCTCTTCAAAATATAATGTTCTAAGACCTTAATGTAGATCCTACAAGGACTTGTGAAATCTTGATTGTTTATCAACATTTTTAGTTGTTTTTTTCTTGCAATATTTTCTCTTTAATCTGGAAATTCTGAAACTTTTCTGTGACATACCTGTAAGTTTTCTTTCTCATGTCTCTTTCAGGATGTAATTGGTGGATTCTTTCTAATTCTACTTTACCTTTTTCTATAACTTCAGGACAATTTCCCTTAATACTATTTTGCAATATTGTATCCAGATTATTTTTTCCATCATAACTTTCAAGTAGACTGACAATTCTTACATCAAGTCTCTTGAATTTGTTTTCTAGATTGGTTGTTCTTATGAGGAGATGTTTTAGATTCTCATCTATTTTTCTAGTTTTATTATATCTTGGTATCTTATAATGTCATTGGATTCTACTTTCTGATTTCTAGTTTTCAGGAGTTTTTTTCCTTAAGATTTTGTTTCTCTTTTTAAAATTGGCTCACTTTCTTTTCATAAATTTCTTTCATTGCTTTGTTTTTTTTCCGAAATTTCCATGTTCTTTCTTAATTTTTGAATTCCTTTTTATCTTCTTCCTTAAAATGTTGTATCTTTTTCTTAATGATTAATTGTCTTTACATTATTTTCTTGAATTGCTTTTATTTTTTTCTAATTTTTCCTCTTATTTTATTTTTGAATTCTTTTTTGTTTTTCTAGATTTTTTTTTGAATTTGTCATCATCTCACATTACTCTTTATGAAGTGCTGTTTTTTATCTCCATTATCTTTCTCTGAATATGAACCTATGTCTTATTCCAAAGTAGCTATCAATAATCAGGTTCTTTTCACATTTTCATTTTCATTTTGCCTTATTTCATTTTTAGTAGCTTAATATTATTATTATGAAATTTTAATGCTAAGTTGGGGTTATTGTTGCCTTAGGCCTCAAGTTCTTCTTACTGTTGTTTCCAGGAACTAAAACTCAGGGCCTCCTCATTTCCTTCCCTAAGCTCCCACCACACTCTCCCCAAAATGTTCTTGCTCTTGTGGTACCACCCTCACAGGGCATGTGCTCACTTCTTCTAGCCATACCAACAATCCAGGATCATGTCTGTTTGGTGCTGCTAGGCCTGGGTTCTGGAAATAGTATGTAGTCCTTCAGTGTTCCTCTACTCAGTATCTTCTATGCTTTAGATGAAATTTTGCAAGATAAAAGTTAGTGAGGTGAATGTTTCTGAGGTGAAATTTCTTGAGGCCTTGAATGATGTAAAATGTGAGGTGAAATTTCTTGAAACTTCATCTGCTTCCATCAGGGCCTACTGTTTGTTGATTCAATGCAGTCAGGCTACAGGTGAGACCAAACCTCAGATGCTTTTTCCTTCTGTGAGGTCCTCTCAAAATGTCCTGGGAAGACAGTTGCTTAACCTTTTTATTTTTGTTGCTTTACGTTCATTTCATAGTGATTTTGTATGTGTTTGTGGAAGAAATATGAAGAGCCTGGCAATTTCTGACCTATTCTGCCATCTTCCCAGAATACATTCCACTTATCTTCTTTCTTGAATTTGGAAGCCAGAATAGTCCTTTCAGAATGAGACTGAAGAGCAAACAGAGTAACTGAAGGGTACATCTCTCTTCCCTCTCACTTACAAATACAAACAAGATATGAGCAGAATGAATTGGGGATAATCTTATGAAGAAGGCTCTAAGATGAAGGAGGACTGGTAAAGGCTTCTTGCAGAAGGCGAGACTTGAGCTAAATACTTGAAAGAAGCAGAGAAATCTAGGAGCCAGAGATTCGTTGGAAGAGTGTTCCAGATCTGGGACACATGATTAGTGTTAGGAGAGGGAGGGAGTGCCTTATTCAGGGAACAGCAGGAATGCCAATGTGCATGACTTGGGGGAGGGGAGGGATTTTGCTTTCTCTATTTGGCTCCAACACAGGCTGGATGACCACAAGTCCCATATGTTATATATGGGTTGGACAAGATGGTTACGAATGTCCCTTCCAACCTTCAATTTCAGAGTCTCAGAAGGTGCTCTCCCCCTCCCTTCCTTTACATAGCACGAAATAACTGACATTTCTTTCCACTCAGCTCCACTCCTTCCTGAGAAGCATCCAGTTCAACAACACAGTTGGTGATCAGGTGGTTTTGGATGAGAAAAGAAGCCCTGTGGCCAGATATGACATCATGAACTACTTGATCTTCCCTAATGATACTGAGCTTCTGGTGAAAGTGGGGCAGTTCACCCCCCATGCCCCACCTGATCAAGTTTTCTCTATTTGTGAGAGGGTGATACACTGGAACTCACAAGATGAAAAGGTCAGAAATTCATTCCTTGCCCATTTGCCTTACAGTATGGTTTTACTTTTAAAATTATTTTTCAGTTATCTATGACTCTATTTGAAGTTACCTTGGTAGATATAGTGAAGTGATTTGCAATTTCCTTTATCTACTCATTTTCAAGGTGAGAAACTGAGGCACTCCGGATTAGGTGCCTTGCCCAGATCACACACCAAGTAGGTGACTGAGGATGTGGGTATTCTTTATCTATTGTCCTCTTTGTTCCGTTCAGCTCATCTTATACAAGCTCATGCGAGTCTTCTGAGATCGCTTTGAAACCATTCCCTTCATCACGTCTCACTTCATTTCATAACAACCATGCATCATAACTTGGTCAAGTATTCCCAAAATGATGAGCATCTTTAGTTTCAGATTCTTGGCTGCCACCAAAAGAGTTTCTGTAAATATTTTCAGAAATACTTTTGAATTTTCTTTGATCTCTTCAAGGTACTGACCTTATGGTAGTTTCCCTAAGTCCAAGGGTATTCACAATTTAATGTGTTGGGGGCATCCTTCCAACTTACTTTCCACAATGACTGGACCAGTTCACAGGTCTACTATCAATGCCTTAAAGTGCATTTTTTTCCCCTTTGTTTTGTCATCTTGCTGGTCTACTGGGTGTGAGGTCGTACCGCAGAGTTGTTTTTATTTGAATTTTCCTAACTGCTAGTGACTTGTAGGACTTTTTCATGAGGCTTGGGTTTCTTCCTCTGTAAGGTGTGTTCAGGGAAGACTAGTATCTCTGGTGTGGGGGTTAAGTGTTCATCCACTTCACCCAACTCTCACTTGTGGCTCCAAGAAGGTCTAGCATGCATAGCAGCCACACCCAATTGAACCATTTTGGAAGATGAGCTAAATCAGGGTAACTGAGGGTTCTCAAATCCTTTGGTGAATTAGGGGGATGTTTAGCCCAAACATGTGAAGACTTCCCTGGGCAGAATGAGCAGATGAGAATAGTTTGTTTCAATTGCCATGAAAACAGTTTTAGCAAAGGCTGTGGAGTTGCAAGAGCTTTTCTAGATATCAAAGACACTAAAGTCATCCATTTCATCCTGAACTGTCATCAGTCACCTTGATTTTGTCTTCCTCCTGGATGCAGATAACTCTGGAAGAGACAGTGAGACTGATGACTCTGTGCAACTCTGCCTCACTTAAATTCAATTTGTGTTCAAATCAAAAGACATCATCATCATTATCCACCATATTGGTATTCTTTGGCAGTAAGGGACAACCAAACATTCATATTCTGAACCTTTTATCAATTGGGAAATGACTTTTATACTTGTTAATTACATTCAATTCCCTATATATTAGAGATGAGACCTCTCTAAGGTCTGCCAAGATTTTCCTCAATTTTTTGCTTCTCTTCTAATTTTAGCTGTATGGGTTTTATTTTTGTAAAATCTTTTAAATTTTGTATAAGTAAAATTGTTCTTCTCCACTCTTGTGACCTTCTTTATCTCTTGTTTGGACATAAACTCTTTCCCTTTCCATAGATCTGAAAATAATTTTTTCCAGACTCCAGCAATTTATTTATATTGTCAGCATTTATCTCCAAATCATGCTACTCTGTGTAACATTTCTTCATAGACGGTGTGAGATGTTCACCTCTATGTAGTTTCTACCAAATGACTTTCCAATTTTCCCAACAAATTTTCTTGCCCAACAACTGACATTGCCTGGTTTATCCAACTCTAGGTTATAGTACTCTTTTTCTTCTCTATATTATTGTACTTAACCTGTTCCACTGATCAACTATTTCTTACCCAAAATGAAATAATTCTGATGATTACAACTTTGTGGTATAGTTTGAGACCTGATACTGTTAAATTCTCTTCTTTAGTATTTTTATTCCATCAGTTTCCTTGATAAGCTTGACTTTTGATATTTCCATGTGATGTTTTAAAAACTATTTTTTTTGCTTTATAAAATAATTCTCTGATAGTTTGATTTGTATGCCACAGAAAAAGTACATTAATTTAGTTAGCATTTTCATTATTATTATGTGGGCTTGGCTTATCTATAAGGAAATAATATTTTTCAGATATTGAGATGTAGTTCTATTTGTAAAAGGTGTATGCATATATATATATATATATATATATATATATATATATATATATATATATATACACACCTAGCATTTTATTCTGTCAGTAGTTATTTTGAATGAAATTTCTCTTTCTTTTGTATTTTTATGTTATAACAGAGATGGTGATAATTTATTCATGTTTATTTTATATCCTGCACCACAATTTGAAAGCATCAATTCTGTGACACTCAGTTTTTTCTGTAGTTCACAACTCTCAAAACCATGCATTGGCTCTGGAAAAATCATAACTTTGAGTATGTGGATCTTTGCCAGAAAGGTAATATTTCTGTTTTTTAGTCTGTTGTCCAGATTTGCCATAACTTTCCCTCCAAGAAGCAAGCAATCTTTTATTTCATGGCTGAAGTTCCTGTTTGCAGTGATCTTTGAGTCTAAGAGTATAAAATCTGACACTGCTTCCATTTCCTCTCCCTCTACTTAGAGTAGGAACAGATCTTATCAATTATATATTCCAATTCTTTCACTTTATAGTTCATGAAAAAGAATTTTCTAGGTCACACACCTCTTGATGGAGAAGGGGCTAGAGTACTAAAATACCTAACTCTTGTACCACAACAACATATTGACAAAATTTCTAAAAAGGAACCCTGTTCTCCATCCTTACAAAGTTATAGGAATGTTATTAGACCACCCTTACCTTCTAGCTGTGATATTTCTAGACATGCAGACCAAGGAATCACTTCTTATATTTCCTGTGCAAAATTAGCTCTCTGCCTGTGCCAGACTTCCATAATCTGCATTCAAAGAACAATGCATTTTCACTCTCCTGGATAGGTTCAGGTTCTACATTTCCTTTTCATCCTTGTTTTGTCTAAGGTTTTCAATTCTTGGTGCACTGAGCTCTGTAGTTCTGGATTCAAGAAAACTGTTCGGGAGGGAGAGGCTATCTGCTGCTTTGATTGTACCCTGTGCCCAGAGGGAGAAATTTCTGATACAGGGGGTAAGTGTCTGCAGATAATTCCTTTTCCAGATTTCAAAGACCTTCTGTTTTCAAACTCCAGAGATTTCTCCTCCTTAGTCCCAGTAAAACATATTGTAGTTTTTTTCAATTCCTAGACTCTTCTTTGCATGAAGCATCTCTCACATATAAGTGCAAGATTGAACTAGAGAAGTAGCCAGAAGCAATGCCAAGCATGCTCAGAGTACAGTGAGAAGTAATAGTAGATGCTAAAAAATCTCTCATTTAAGCCTGTATGTCATACCTTTCCTGAGCTATGTGCCACGGATATCTATCAATTCTGGACACATCCAGATACAGATGATTTGGGTGTGAAGGTGCACATCTACATCATTGGTTGTGTGTTCAGGGACAGAGAAGAGGGTATGTTGTAGGCTGTTACGTTTCTCATTGGGATAATGTTGGCCAAGAAAGTGTAGATTCAGATGGGATTAAAGAAGACACTGTTAACTGTAAGGCTTTTTATTTTGTTAACAAAGTTAAGGTGACTGTTGACATGAAAAGGGAAAAAATCAAATGTAAGCTTGACATTAGGGAGTGAGTTGGAGTCATTTTGGGTGAGAAATTCAAATTTAAGGGAAGTTAAATACAAGAGCAAGAAAAGAATTTTAGTAACTGTTGAAGGCAGGCAGTATGGACTGAGAGTGAGTGACGAATGAAGGTAGAAAAGAAGGAGGTGCTGAAGAAGGTATTCCTTAAGAGTTTAGATCTTCTGCTAGTGGGGAGCAACAAACCCAGTGGACTCTTAGTTTTGAGGGTAAGAAAGTTGTTAGGAATTTCTCTTTAATTTCTTCTGTTTAAAGAGTCTGATCAATTAATCAAAGACAAGAGACCAAACTGAAAGCAAAGAGATTTATTAGCATGCTAAGGAAGGCACTCTTGCTGAATAGTTGATTCCATTTTTACGATGCAGACTGGTTTTTAAAGTGTTCATGTTCAATTAGAGTTTACCACCAGTCAGTAGCATTCTGTGACTACTTAGACTAGATAAGAACTTCACAGAAGAGAGAAGAGTGGAGAGAAACAGGATCATTCAAAGGAAAAAGAGGAGTATTTGCAATGTAATAACAGCATTTTTTTATCAGAATAAGAAAATATTCCCTATTCAAGGGCAAGAGAACAAGGAAAAGTGACCAAATACTTTGACATTTGTGAAAGCAGCCCTTTAGCCAAAGCGCAGGTTCTCTCCTTCAAGGACGGGATAGTGGATACAACAGTGGATGAGATGTTGCATCATACTGTGTCCTTGAATAGTTGGTGTTATTTTCTTTCTCCTTCACTAGCAGTTGGAGACTTTCTATTATTAGGCCCCCAGGGAGTTGGAAGTTTAGTCCATCAAGATGTTGAAAAAGAATTGTAGTTCCTCTATTTCCCTACAAAGTCAGTGTCAAAGAATGTTCATTATTTTCCTTTAGAAACGTTTTTTTGATGCATTTTCTTTTGATAATAGTATAATAACTTTGAAATAATCCATCCTCTTAATATTCTACTGGCCAAAAATATTTTTAAAAAGTTAGTTACTGCCTTTAAGAACTTGCAATGTGATAGGGGAAGAAAACACAAGCAGAACTGATAAAAAGTAGGGGAGATCTTACCTTGGTTTGGGCATATGATGTTGGTGTTCAAACCTTTCAATCATAACTGACTCGTTGTGGCCCTACTTTTGGGTTTTCTTTGGGAAGATCCTCAAGTGTGTTGCCATTTCTTTTTTCAGTTCATTTTGCAGATGAGGAAACAAGGGAAAAGAAGGATTATGTGACATGCCCAGAGTCACACAACTAGAGACTATCTGAGGCCATGTTTGAACTCAGGAAGATGAGTCTTCCTAATTCCAGGTCAGACACTCCATCAACTGTGGCAGCTAGTTTCCCCTAAATATTAGTGACCAGACAATGTACCCAGTCACATTGTTGCTTCAGTTATTTTTAGTCATGTCCAACTTTTTATGATGCTATATGGGATTTTCTTGTCAAAGATATTTAGGTGGTTTGCCATTTCCTGCTCCAGTTCATTTTGCAGATGATTACACTGAGGCAGACAGGGTTAAGTGCTTTGTCCAGGGTAACCCAGCTAATGCCTGATGCTGGATTTGAAGTCATGAAGTCTTCCCAATTCTGAGCTCAGTGATCTATCCACTGTGACACCTAAGGCACATGAAAGAGTAGCCCAAAGCAGTCATATGTCTGTCCTGGGCTCTCAAGATTCAGCAGCTCATGCATCTAATCTCCAGTTAGAGGGGCAACCTGGGGAGGGTTGAATAATGAATAAGAAAGGTGATTTGATCTTGCAGGGTGATGAAAATTGTCATCTCCTGTCCCTTATGGTGTCTCTTTTCCTTTTGTCCTCTAGCTGCTTTAGATGACAAGGCAATAGGGCAAGAAGCATTTATTAAGTACTTAGTGTATTCCAGGAAGTGTGCTAAGAAATGGGGATGCAGTCAGAGGGAAAAGGACAGTCTTTGCCCTTAAGAAACTTGCAATCTAATAAGCAAAATAAAACATAAAAAGAAACTGAAAAGTGATGATTTGTGTCATAATATCCAGAGTGTCTGAAGCAGAGGTGGGAGGAGAATGAAAGTAGGCTTATTGGGCCTATCCACAAAATGGAGGCACCAGAAGGAAATTCACAATAGGAGGAGGCTGCAGGGCAGAGCTATTTGATGAGAACAAGGCAGCAGACCCTTTGACCCAGGTATAACACTATTAAATTTGTATGTCAAAGAAATCAAAGAAAGAAGAAGGATCTGTCTGTGTGAAACCATGGATACCCTTTGACCCAGTTATAGCATTGTGAAGCTATACTTGGAAGAAATCAAAGAATGAGGACAAGATCTGGGCACCCAAAATTACATATTGTAGCTCTCTTCAGGGTATGCCAAAATTGGAAACTAAGGAGGTGTCTCCTTCCCACTGAGGAATAACTGACCCAATTGTGGCAACAGGTGTATAATGGAATATTATTGTACCATAAGACATGAATCCAAAAGGATGTGAAAGAAGCTCTTTACCTCCTTCAGGGAAGTGATGAACTTAAAATTCAGGGAGAGAGAAAGGTATGTTTTTAGACATGGATAGTATGAGAAATGATTTTCCTAAATAATGTTATTTTTATGCCTTTAGAATTATTTCCCTTCTGAAGGGGGTTGTGCAAGAGGGGGAAGGGGAAGTGAATAAGCATATTTATATAAAACTTGGTATATGTCAGCCATTGTGATTAAATCCTTTTTACAAATGTGATATATAAAAGTTTCAGAGACATAACTTCTAGGTAATTAATAATTTTATTTATTATGCTAGCTGATTATCAATAAAAGGGGTCAGTGGCACTCTTGAATACCAATGATCCCTCATAGAACATATCAACATATGGAACATACTTGGAAGAGTAGGTGTTCCTGAGGATGGCAATCAACTCTGATTGGTTAATAATTAGGAGATGAATGAATATTCTAATAAAAGGTGAACTTCTTCTATTCTAATAAGGGTCTAAGGGACATGACTATGGTAAGTCTAACTCTCAGACCAGTCCCAGCCTCTGGCAATCTAGATAAAGAATCTGTTCTCCATCTAATTCTGAGTAGAACATAATTGGCTTCCTTCCTTGGGTAAGGTCTGTACGAGATTGAGGAGAAAGTTCACCACATCTCGTTATCATCAAGGTCCTTCCGTTGTTGACCTGACCTAATAGAGATTGAGTATATGGAAGGGAAAAGCCCTGAATCTCCCCAATAATTTTTCAAGATGATAGTTTCTCTCATTCCCTCTTTTGCCTTTATTGAGAGACGTAGTTTCCTCAATGAATCACTAGCTGATACGACAAACGCTTGTCTTTGACAAGTTAGCTGAAACCTTATGCCTTTACTCTGAGAAAATTAAACTCCACAGCTAATTAGCTTCTGAAGACATTGAATAACAACAATAGCCATGAGAAGAGGAAAGAAGAAGAAAAGAAGAAGGGAAGAAGTAGACGAAGAGGAAGGAGAAGAAGGAGAAAAAGAAGAAAAGGAAGAAGGAGAGGAATAAGAAAAAGGAGAAAAAAGAAGAAAAAGTGGAAAAAGAAGAGGAGGAAGAAGGAGAAGAAGAGGAAGGAGGAGAAGAAGAAGAAGAAGAAGAAGAAAAGGAGAAGAGGAAGGAGGAGGAGGAGGAGAAGAAGAAGAAGAAGAAGAAGAAGAAGAAGAAGAAGAAGAAGAAAAGGAGAAGAGGAAGGAGGAGGAGAGGAAGTAAGGGAAGGAGAAGTAGAAGAAGAAGAAGAAGGAGAAAAGAAGAGGAAGGAAAAGGAGATGAAGTAAGGGAAGGAGAAGAAGAATAAGAGCAAGAACAAGAAGAACAAGAAGAAGAAGAAGAAAAGAAGAAGAACAAGAAGAAGAAGAAAAGAAGGAGAAGGAGAAGAAGAGGAAAAAGAAGAAGAAAAGAAGAGGAAAGAGAGGAGGTAAGGGAAGAAGAAGAGGTAAAAAAAAGAAGAAAAGAAGAACAAGAAGAAGAAGAAAAGAAGAAGGAGAAGAGAAGGAGAAGAGGTAAAAAAAGAAGAAAAGAAGAACAAGAAGAAGAAGAAAAGAAGAAGGAGAAGAGAAGGAGAAGAGAAAAAAGAAGAAGAAAAGAAGAAGAGGAAGGAGAAGGAGAGGAAGGAAGGGAAGGAGAAGAAGTAAAAGAAGAAGAAGAAGAAGAAAAGAACAAGAAGAAGAAAAGAAGAAAAGAAGAAAAAGAAGAAGAAGAGGAAGGAGAAGAAGACTAATTTCATACTATGTGATTCACTATTTCTAGCTAATCTACTGAGAAAGATTTTTTAAAATTCAGAATAAACAAGAAATTTAAATTATCACACTTAGGAACACGTTGCTTATGAGATTTTCCAAGCCCTCTGTAAAGTCCTGTATTGACTTTCAAATCCGATTACCACTTTTTTCCTTCTCAATCTATCCACTTACACCAAAGTCAGACTTGTGTATAGCTCCTCAACAAGCTTAGAGCATTTGAAACTGCCATGTGGTCACACTGAGCAACTGTCTAAGAACACAAAGGGCTTGGAGCACATGGCCTCACCACAGCCCTGTCCGCCGTTTGTCCCCAAACCTTCTTGCTACCTTCTACATTTTTCCTTTAGCTTTTGAAAAAAAAATTTTCAATTTTCAAAATAAATATTTGCATAACAGTACAATTAAAATAAACATTACACGTAAAACTCCAATTCTACTCTGCATAACTTGCAATTCCTTTTAAATATACAACAAAATTATCATACAAATTTCTTTTTTTCTTCCTTCTTGTACCCTAGAGATGGTTACCATCATGCCAAAATAGGTATATGTCTCTGAGTGTGTGTGTATAAAATTATTCTATTAAACTTCTATTTATTTGTTGTTTCTCTAGATGCAGATAGCTTCTTTCTTCATAATTAATTGGGGTATTTATGATGTTCAAAATCACACTCATCTAGTCATTCTTAAAATGATATTGCTGTTCCTGTATACAATGTTCACTTGGTTCTGGTCATTTTGCTATGCATTATTTTTTGCAAGTCTTCCCAATGTTCTTCTAAAGTCATTGTGCTCATAATTTCTTATGGCACAGTAATATTCAGTCATAATCCTGCACAGCTTGTTCAGCCATTCCCCGATTGATGGACATCCCTGCAATGTCCAGTTCTTTGTCACAACAGAGAGCTGTTATAAATATTTGAGAACATATAGGTTCTTTCCTCTTTTCTCGTAATTGTCTTTGGAAATAGACCAGTCAGGGTTGGGAAACCTGTGACCTCAAGGCCATATGTGGCCTTCTAAGTCCTTGGGTGTGAGTGGAATAGATTCAGTGAAGACTTCTCAGATTGTAAATTCTTCCAGCGCATAAAGGAGACCGAGAGGCTCAGATTACAACACTTTTATAGTGGGATATTTGCCATATAAGAACATAAATCATGTAGTGCATTAGGGTCTCAATGATTGGATAAAACTTACATAACTTTTTGATGCCTTTATTTCAAAGGGTTTGGCCAGATTTCACTTCTAGAATGTAAGATCATATTCTTAGCCAATGAGGGTAACGGTCAGTGGAGGGAGGTGGGTCTTGCGTTAGGGTCTATAATATATATATATATATATATACACACACATACATATATATCTCCCTACTTTTCCTTTGTCTTCGGCTTTTCCTGCTCCAGATCACCTGGTAGAAGGAATTGTTCCACTTCTCAGAGAATCGAATAAATAAACTTTCTGTCATCACTTTGAGAGGCTTCTGAACGGTTAATTTGAGTCAGGGATCTTGTTATCCCACACAGTTTATGGGGGCTCCTCCAGGATCTGCGACTTTCCAGGGAGACGGCTGGCAACTCAGTTCAAGGTGGGGAGATTCCCCCATGGTCCTTGAAATTGAGTGTCCAGCTTCCCTCTCTGCAAAGTAACGACCCGAAGCAGAGGAACTCAGCGAGAACAGAAAGTGTAAAGAGTCCGCATCTGAAATTGTGAAGTATTTGAAACGTCTACCAGTTGGTGTTGGAAACTGCAGTCAGGCAACTTGTGTGCGCCCAGCCCGGAGGTAAGCGTTTGAGGGCAGTCTGGGGGTCGAGTTCGAGAGTCTTAGACAGACTCTGGGAGATAGGTGACGACTCCCAGCCAAATTAGTGGACGGCAGACCCCAAGGGAAAGGGCCCTCTCAGAATGCAACCGGGTGACTGCTGGTGGGAGGGCGACTCCCACTGAGAGTTAGCAAGGGAGCTAGCATAATTCTTTGGGTCTTGGACTTGGAAGTGTCTGGTGACAGCCCTAGTGCAAAATGGGGGAGAAGCAGTCCAAATCCCGAGCTTCAGAATGGAGTCAGGAAATACCGGTAAATAGTCCCTTGGGAAATGCATTACGGAATTGGCACGAATTACCAAACTATAAAGGGAAGGATAAAAAGAAGATGATTAAGTACTGTTGTTTAGTTTAGGTAGGCACTCAGCTCGGGGGGAAACGTCTTCTGGTCAAAGTACAAATCCTCAGAGGATTGGGTTTGCCAAAAATTTAAACCTATATATACTATTCTTTTCTGTTAAATGTTTTGTCTGTACAGGTTGTGTTGGTATTTCTGTGTGAATGAAAGTCTGTGTCTCTGTTTTATCTGATAAGGTTGCAAATTTAGCTAGCCAGCCAGCAGGAGCAGAAAGGCTGAGCTGAACTGTCATTGAAATTCCTGCTTCTCCTCTTCTTCAGCCCCTCCAGATCTGAGGAGTGGAGGGACAAGGAGGGAGAGAAAGGGAGAGAAAAATTATTTTACTGTTCAGTTTATATGGTTGGTAACAGCAAGTAAAACAATGTAAGAGAAATGTCAGGTTAGGAGTAGAAAGAAATAAGTTATGTGCAGTTTCAAAGGGGCTAGAGAGAAAGGCAAGAGAATTTAAGCAGGCAGAGATGATGAGAGGAGTAGGGGGTACTGTGTAATTAGAAGTCTTGAAAGAAGTACAAAAGGGAGGGAGGGAATTTATCATTTTACCGCAGACCGAAGATAGGCAAGCTAACCATCATTTAACCATTTCCTGCCTCACCCAAAGAAGAAATTTTAGTGTAATGGGAAATAACAGAAAGTTAATTGAATTCATTCTGGTCGTATTTGAAATTGTGAATAAGTGAAATATGTCACTCTCAATTTAATGTTTAAGATAGGCTAGAATTTATTAAAATTTGGTGGAAGTAAGTAGAAGATTAGAAAGTAAAAATAAGTTTCAAGTCAGCAACTTAGAGCTGAGAGTTTTGAATTTAGATTTAGCTAAAGTTTGTACTTTATGTTCAAATTAGATCAATATATTTGATGCCAGACAATGTATTTAAAGTAAAAAAAATTAATAAGTTTAGGTTGTTTTTTTTTTTTGCAGAGTAGGAGGGTCAGAAGGGGGTGGCCTTGGGAGTCCTGGCACAAATAAGAAGAGGGCAGAGACATCCAGTGGCATTTTTATCAAAAATGTTAGATCCAGTAGCAAAAGGATGGCCAACTTGCATACAGGCTGTGGCAGTCAAAGCCCTCCTAGTGGAAGAAAGTAGAAAAGTAACTTTTGGAGGTTGATTGTAAGTGCACCTCATCAGGTGCGATCCATCCTGAACCAGAGAGCCAGGAGGTAGCTGACGGATTAAAGAATTCTGAAGTATGAGGCCATATTCTGAGAAAAAGATGATTTAATATTGTCTCAAGATCATAACCTTAATCCAGCTAGTTTCCTGTCAGTCTCTCCCGAGGAGTCTGTAAACCTGGAACACTGTTGTTTGGATATAATTGATTATCAGACAAAAGTACAGGAGGATTTACAGGAGTCCCCGTTGCTTGAGGGAGTGAATTGGTTTATACATAGGTCCTTCTGAGTGGTGGAAGGGAAGAGACTGAATGGGTATGCTATAATAGATGGGGATAGTGATTCTTTCGTAGAGGCCAGCAACTTACCTAAGACTTGGTCAGGACAAACTTGTGAACTGTGTGCTTTACATCAGGCTTTAAAACTGTTAGATGGGAAAGAGGGATCTATCTATCTATCTATCTATCTATCTTCACTCTAAATATGTCTGGGGAGTGGCCCATGTTTTTGGAAAAATTTGGTAAGAAAGAGAATGGTGAATAGTAGAGGAAGAGAACTAACTCATACCACATTACTAACTAAGGTATTGAGCAATTTATTGTTGCCCTAAAGCAATTGCTATTGTGCATGTGAAGGGACATCAAATAGGGAACACCTTTGAGGCTAAAATTGCCTTACCAATAAGGAAGCAAGGAAGTCCGGGGAAAGGGAACTTGGGCAGACTGAGCTATTGTATTAATTCCTGCTTTGCCTTCCAATCGCCCCTCCCCATCCTATACTCAGGAGGAAAAGAAAAAGACTCAAGACTTAGAAGCCAAGGAGGCAGAAGGAGGACGTTGGGTTCTCCCAGATGGCCATGAGGTACTGACCAAGGCAGGGATGAGATGAGTCTCACAACACCTACATCAAGGTCGTCATTGGGATGTCCAAAACCTGTGCGATGCTGTTTTGACCAAGTTTGTGTCACCGGGCTTATACACTCTGGCCAGACAGTTGGTGGAGGTCTGTCTGATTTGTTGAAGGAGCAGGCCTCTGGGATACAGACCCTTCCAAAGCATTCAGGTGGACTTCACCGAACTATCATCAGTAGACCCCCTGACCTCATGGGTAGAGGCCTTTCCCTTATCATGAGCCACTGCCTCCTCAGTTAGTAAGATATTATTGGAATCGATAATTCCCTGGTATGGCATGGTGGAGAGGATAGATTCAGATCAAGGCATTCACTTTATTGCCAAGGTTCTGCAGTCATTAATAAAAGCATTAGAGATTTCTTGGGAGTTCCACATTCCCTGGCACTCTCCTTCGTCCAGCAAGGTAGAGAGAATGAATGAGAAAATCAAGAAACAACTACCTAGAGTAGCCTTGGGAACACAGTTGCCATGGACTAAGTGCCATTGACTCTCTCAAGAACCAGAACAAAACCTCGCAGAGATGTGGGCCTATCTCCTTATGAACTTTTGTATGGGCATCCTTACCCGGGGATACAGGAAGGAAACAGATCCAATTACTGATAATAGGGATAGATTTCTAAGGGAATATGTGTTTGCTTTAACTAAACATTTACATGAACTACGACTTAAGAGACTTATTGCTCAGACTCCGCCTCTAGGTTTTGTGGTGCACAAGTTTAAACCTGGTGACTGGGTCCTGATCTGGGTGTGGAAGGAGGAGAAGTTGACTCTGAGCTGAGAGGGTCCTTACCAGGTTCTCCTGACTTCAGACACAGCTGTAAGAACCCAGGAATGAGGCTGGACTCACCATACTAGAGTAAAAGGATCTGTGGATGCCCCAAAGGCGTGGATCACAGACTCTGACCCTGCAAATGAACTGAAGCTCCATTTAAAGTGTGTGTGAGAACACACACAAATTTAGAGAGCGATAGCCAGTGAGGCCTGTATATAAATTCATTATATGTTTTGTTGTTTGGGGAACTATACTAGGGTTATTATTGTTTGTTCTTAACAGAATTCTCTGTTCAGCCATTGTCTCCCACCAACTACAGCAATATCTGAACAGGATTCTTCCATTAAGGCTGTGTGGACTTGATAAACCTTGGGAACAATGCAACCAAAATGTAATACCCTGGCAATGTCCCTTTTAGGCATGATCCTGTTCCCACTACTGGGACACCAGGTCCCAGTTGTCAGCCCCCCTCTTGAAAATAGTTTCCTAGCCCTAATCTAAACCATTGCAGATACCTTTGAGGTATCCCACTGTTGGAAATGTGGGGGACTTCAGTGGCCAAGTCAATGGCCATGGGTAGCAGTACCACTAAGTCCAGCCTGGATTTTAAGTAATAGATCTGTGGTACATGATGGGACAAGATTCTGGACAAGCCAGGAAAAACACCAATGGTCTTTGTCCGAATCAGTTCTGGGTGAATACAGTTTAAACCAAACAGGACCTGAGTTGCATGGGATGTGGTTGGGAGAAAGTAAATGTAAGTTAGGCTAGAAACCCTGGATCGTATTGATTGTACCCAGTATGCAAATAGATGGAATCAGACCAGTGTCACCTGTTCTGACGGTAGGGTAATCCCCTGCAGTCATTCATTTCTCCTGTCCTCTTTGTATGAAAACAAAAAGAAAGAGGAACTTCACAGGAGCTGTTGGTATAAGTCCTTTGATCCCTCTGATCCAAGAAAATCATGTGATGATGAAGTTTATGGCTATTTGTGGAGCTGCATATATATATGAATAGTACTAGGGAAGCAGTACTGCAACATAGATTGATTTTAGATTATTTACTTGCAGAAGAAGGGGACGTTTGCGGGAAACTCAATTTCTCCACATGCTGTCTGAAAATTGACGATAATGGAAAAATAATAAAAGAGATCACCAAAAATATCAGGAAAGTTGCCCACGTCCCTGTACAAACTTGGAACTCCCTTTTTAAGATGTTCTGGTGGTCTTGGTTTGAAGGGAGCTGGTGGAAAAGATTACTGTGGTTTGGCCTCCTAGCACTTAGTGGTATCATATTACTTCCTATTTGTCTGCCTTGTTTGATTTCACTTATCACTAGGACAGTTAGAAATTCTCTACTAAGGCTTGCTAGAGTAGAAGAGAGAACTGAAGGAACCATTTGGGTGATGATACTAAAGAAGGAAGGATGAGCACCTATGGAGATAAAAGATAGGAATGACCCTGATGGGGATGACGAAATTGATAGACAATGTGAGATCATGCTACAGAACTTTGGTTGAAATATCCATGAGAAGTCTTCAGGTTCATAAATAAGAGGAGGGATTGAGTGGAATAGATTCAGTGAAGACTTCTCAGATTGTAAATTCTTCTCTCAGGGGATAAAAAAGACTGAGAGGCTCAGAATACAACACTTTTAGCGTGGGATACTTGCCATATAAGGACATAAATCATGTAGTGCATTAGGGTCTCAATGATTGGATAAAACTTACATAATTTTTTGATGCCTTCATTTCAAAGAGATTGGCTAGATTTCACATCTAGAGTGTAAGATCATATTCTCAGCCAATGAGGATAATGGTCAGTGGAGGGAGATGGGTCTTGTGTTATGGTATATATATATATATATATATATATATATATATATATATATATATATATATATATATATATATATCACTACTTTTCCTTTGTCTTCGGCTTCTCCTGCTCCAGACCACCTGGTAGAAGGAATTGCCCCACTTCTCCAGAATAGAATAAATAAACTTTCTGTCATCACTATGAGAGGCTTCTGAGTAGTCAACTTGAGTCAGGGATCCCATACAGGTATGACCTATTGACTGAGTCCAAATTTTATAGAATTCCTTTTATTAAGGGGATTTGTTCTTTGAAGTTTGGATTCAGTCAAACAGCTGTACATGAGGACCTAGAAGGCCACATATGGCCTCAAAATGGCAGGTTACCCACCCCTGGACCAAGTAGTGGTCTTGGTGGGTCAAAGGGTATTGCTAGGTTAATAACTCTTTGGACCTAATTTCCCAAATGATTAAATCATTTCACAATTCCACCAACAATGAATTACTGTCTTAATTTTTCTATATCACCTCCAACATTTGTTATTTTCCCCTCCTATCATTTTAGTCAATCTGGTAGATGTAAAATTACATCTCAAGGTTGCTTAAATTTGCATTTTAAAAATCAGTAATGGTTTAGAATATCTTTTCATATGACTATATTTTTTTGATTTTTCATCAGAAAACTGCCTGTTTTATATCCTTTGATCATTTTCAAAATGACTCATTCCATTAAGGAAGGAGTCATATTCTTACAGATTTGACACAGTTTTAGATATTAAGCCTTTATCTGATAAATTGTCTATAAATTCCACTCTTTCCATTCTGCTTTCTTTCTGATTTTGGCTACATTTGTTTTATTTGTGTAAAACCTTTTTAATTTAATATGATCAAAACCATCCATTTTACACCTACTTTTTCTTTCTCTCTCTTGCTTATTCATGAATTGTTCAGCTATCCATGAATCTGATGAGTACTACGTTCCATGTCTTAATTTTCTTGTGAAATCTCTTTATCTAAATTATGTATCCATTTTGACCTTAGTTTCACAAATGGTGTAAAATATTGGCTTATGGCCAGTTATTTTTTACTACTATTTTCCTTTTCAGCCTCATTTTCACCCTGTCCCTGTTACTTTATCTTCTCCCCTTACCTTCTTATTCCCTATTTTATCCACACCTCTAAACGTCTCTTCATTATCCATTCTTATTTTACCTATTCACCCAATCCTCCTCATCTTAATGTATAGCTCTTCCAAAAGAATCCCCCCAGTTTTCTCACCTCTCTGGAGGTACAGAAGAATTCCAAACCTCTTCAGATTCATATGTTGTTTCCTTTTCAATCCAGATGAGAATAAGTTTCCAAGATGACAAGTCCTTCACCCCCACCTGCTTCCTCTGTATTAGTTCATCCTTTCATGCCTCATTTTCATGAGATAATTTCCCCTTTTCACCTTTTTCTACTCAATTATGTTTTTTAGAATCATCTCATCATGCACCACTCAGCCCCAACCTTTCTTTCAAACTACCCTAGGAATAATAATAGCTTTATGGATACTATCACTACCACTAGCTAATAATTATCAGTATTAATGACATTGTCATGTATCATAAGTAAACAGTCTGACCATGACTAGTGCCTTACAGTTAGTCTTTAAGGCTTTCCTTATATTTCTTCTGGATCTTTTATAGCAATTTTTTTATTGAGTTCCTGTCTTTTTATTAAAACACCTAAAATTCTTTCAGTTCATCAAATGCCATTTATTTTTCATTCAGTATTATATTTAGGCACTAGCATTGAGGGGGATTGCCATGGGACCCTAGCAAGCTTTTGCTCTTGAAGGGGTGTGACTGTGCCCACCATCTTTTGACCAAATTCCCACAACCTGGAACCTGACTAATGTATCAGGTCCTTGGGCCTGCTAGTGTAGACTCTAATTCAGTAGCATGGGAAGTGAAAGTGGAGTGTTGGGTAAGCTCAGGGTCAATGTCAGATCATGAAGTTTTTTTAACCTTATTTTGGATCCCTAATGTCTTACATCATGGAAACAATAGAAGTTGCTTTATCTTTGGTCAATACTTACTGATTTTGAGAGGTTTGAGAGGTTGTGGGCATCAGCGAAAGTATCTAGTCCACCAGCTTGTTGCTGATACCATCGAGAGGTCTCTAAGACTTTTTTTTAATGTGGAAAAAGGGTTTAATTTACTAAGAGACACTGAAATGCTGTTTGCCTCTGTAGATACGGACCACTGTGTGAGGTGCCCAGATCACCAGTATCCAAATCAAGAGAGAGATCTCTGCCTCCCTAGGACAGTAAGCTTTCTGGCCTACGAAGACCCTTTGGGATTCTCTCTAGTCTGCACAGCTCTCTTCTTCTCCATCATCACAGTGATGATTCTCTTGGTGTTTGTGAAGTTTCAGGACACTCCTATTGTTAAAGCCAATAATCGGGACCTCAGCTACATTCTTCTCATCTCCTTGACTCTCTGTTTCCTCTGTTCTTTGTTCTTCATTGGAAGGCCTACTACTGCACTCTGTCTTCTTCAGCAAACAACATTTGGAATCGTGTTCACTGTGGCTCTTTCATCCATTTTGGCCAAAACTATGACTGTGATTCTGGCCTTTAAGGCTACCAGACCAGGCAGCAGAGTCAGAAGGTGGGTCCAGCCTAGAGTGTCCAACTCTTTTGTCCTCCTCTGCTCTATGATTCAAGTCATAATCTGTGGCATTTGGCTGGGGACCTCTCCCCCTTACCCAGCCACAGACATCCTATCTGAACCTGGCCACATTATCATTGAGTGTAAGGAAGGGTCTGTCTTTGCCTTCTACTGTGTCCTTGGCTACATGGGTGTCCTAGCTATGGGGAGCTTCATGGTGTCTTTTCTGGCCAGAAACCTCCCTGACACCTTCAATGAAGCCAAGTTCATCACTTTCAGCATGTTGGTGTTCTGCAGTGTCTGGATCTCTTTTCTCCCCACATACCAGAGCACCAAGGGAAAGGCCATGGTGGTTGTGGAGATCTTTGCCATCTTGGCCTCCAGTGCTGGCTTATTGGGTTGCATCTTCATCCCCAAGTGCTATGTGATCCTTCTGAAGCCAGACAGGAACACGCTGGAATGGATAAAGAATAAAGGAATGTCTAGAGCCAGGAATCTTTCTTAACCTTTGCTTCTGGTGACATCAAAAATGAATGAATAATATTCCATATCGGTCCTGTGTGTGTACAATTGGATGCCTTGGTTATCCATGAATGCTTTCTGTTTTCTACTTAATCAGACATTATTCCTAACTTCTCAGGAACTGAAAATGGAACAGTGAAATTGGGACCCATTATTTACCTTCAAGGTGATATACTTTCCTTCACTTTTCTTCCAAAGTTGCCTATGAGGACAAAGTTTAACCACATTTCTTCATGATGGCCAGTTTCCATCATATCCTTTCCTTGCTCAAAAGTCTAGGTTTTTTCATGTATTGGCATTTTGTTTTATTGCGACTTCACTCAAGAAGGCAAGACATCTCTGTTGGAGGGAATGTGGCAGAATTCTTCTTTCCCTGGGAGGAAGACCCCTAGTTTCTATTAAGAGGTGTACCACCTGTCTCCTGTCATACCTACTATTTGAAGGCACAACTCAATTGAACAAAGAGACATAGTAGGTCCTTGGTCTGCAAGAAGTTAGTTTTCTTCCCTGTGACTGGAGGCTGAGCATTTTCTTCAATATTCTATGAGGATAATGTTAAACAATACCACTTTGGATGTAGCAAAGCTATTATCCTTAGTTTCTGATCTAAACTTGAATTAGCAGGTTGGCTGAAGAGGAGGAAAAACTGAAAGTTCTCTAGACCACTTCCAATTTCCCCTAGAACTTTGCACTTCAACTTCACGCTAATTCCATTATATCTTTTATCCAAAATCTTTGTGTGCATATGTGTGTGTGTGTATGCTGTTTTCTCCTTTGTATGTCATGTTCCGTGAAAATTCCTTAACACAGTCTATACTTAATAAATATTTCACAAATAATTGCATCAGTTTGCATTGATTTCACTCTGTCTCCTTGAGGATGGGAGAGGGAGGGGTTTGCTAGGACTAGCTGCTCATTCAACAATTGATTAATTCAAATAAAAACCCCTCAAATTAAAAAAAAAATCACTAGTAACAGAGAGAGGAGTCCAGCCAATGGGGGACGTTACCAATGTAGGAAACTCATGGGTAGGAAAATGCTTCAGGTGGCAAATGTTCTGCAATTCATCACCTTAGGGTGTTCTCAAAAGTCAAATGTTGGGTCCCCTAACAATGCTGAGTCAGAATGGGTCATGAACTCTTCTTATTCCCACTCTGGTACCATCCTCCAATCCAGCATATCACACTGTGCCCCATGATGCCAGGCTGTCTAGGATTACATTAAACATTCAATTAAAAATAATCAGAAGCTCATCAAATAAATGTATCTTCTGCATATTTCTAGGAGTCTTTTGTGGGTCTGAGAGTTTCATGGGAGACAATTTTGGAGAAAAGCCTTTAGATAAATCTTTATTTTTCTTTTAAAATATTGTTTTTAATTCAGGGAATAAAACAAGCATTTCCTTAGCATAGTAATATAAAAAAGATAACTGTATATGAAACCCTAAATCTACAATGTATAACTGCTATTCCTGTCAAATATACAACAAAATTATCATGTAAATTTATTTTTCTTCCCTCCCTCCTGCCCTAGAAATTGCTACCACTAAGGACCCCACAAAAAATACACACACATATATTCACACATATGTTTCTATGTATTTATACATATATGTGTATACACATATATGCATGTGTGTATCTATGTATATACAATACAGACACAGCAAAACATTTCATATAAATATCATACATGTAACATCTGTGATATATTTGCATATATGTGAATATTATATGTGTAAAATATTATATTCACATATATGCCAATATTCTATGCATACTTCCATTTATCAGTCCTTTCTCTTGATTCAGATAGCATATCCTTCATATGTCCTTTATATTTAATTTGGATATTCATAAGTATATCTTGAAATTCACTAAATGATGGACTAGTGTAGTCTTTGTACTCAGTGAATCCTTTGGTCAATGGTTCAGAGGAGATTATGGCTCATAGATGAGAGATGAAAGGGAACGGGGGAATGGATCAAGGGTGCACATTGAGGGATTTTCCTTGGGAAGCAGAGGGACCGCCTCTTCATGTGTGACTGGAGTGAAAGAGGGTGAAGTAGGGGCAGGTGGCTGAATGAGGTGAGATGAGGAGAGGGGCTCTCAGCAAAGGGCTTTTTTCAGTGAAGTAGGAGGAAGAGCAAACACTCTTGGTTAGGGAAATGGAGTGTTGGGAGAGACTTGAAGAAAAATGAGAACTTTTGAATGATCCATTTTGGAGAGTGGGATCAAGACCAGGTTAGGAAGAAATAATAAATCAATAGGCATTTATTAAGCATCTGTTGCATTCTAGGCTCTTGGGAAACAAAGGAAGGCAGAAGCAGCCACTGATCTCAGGGAACTGCCAATCTAATGAGAAAGAGAACACAGAGGAGGAAAACAAAACAAAAACTATATATAAATGAGATCTCTGCAGAGTAACTTGGAGGTTACTTCAGAAGGAAGATAGTCACATTGAGGGAGACACATAGGAGGAAGGATTCTAGCAGGGACTTGAACCAAGGAAACCAGGGAAAGGGGCAGCATTTCTGGCAGGGGGGACATCCACAGGAAAGGCACTGATTAAGAGGACCCAGTGATTTGTGCAACAGGCCAATACCACTAGTATCACTCACTCAGTCAATAAACATTTATTAAGAACCTATTATGTGCCAGGTAAAATGCTATGCACTAGAGATACAAAGAAAGGTAAAAGGAAGTCCTCATTCTCAAGGAGTTCATTGTCTACAGGGAGAGATAATATGTAAACGAATATTTACAAACAACACATAGACAGCATAAATTGGATATAAGCAAAGGAGGGAGGAAACCAGAATTAATGAGGAGTGGGGAAAGCTTCCTATAGAAGGTAGGACCTGAAGGAAACTAGTAGGAGGAATGGAGGGCAGCATTGCAGGCCGGAGAAAGAGCCAGTAAGTCAGGAGATAGAGTCTTAGGAGGCCAATGTTCCAAGTGTGTGCAGATGAGGACTGCCAGTTTGCAGGACTTTGAATGGGAATCCATCAATCAATAAGCGTTTATCAAGTACCCAACACTGTGCTAAGCTCTTCAAAAAGAAAAAAAAAAGACAATTACTTGAGTAACTCAGTTTCATTCTGGACATGACAGGAAGATATTGGAGTTTATTGAGTAGGATGATGGAGGCTTTGTGATGGCTGTTCAGGATCAGAAACAAGTGTGTGATATGCTCAGACCTGTACTTTAAGAAAATCACTTTGGCATCTGGAGGATGGTTTGGACTGGGGAAAGGCTTGTAGTAGCAGACCCCCCTCCCTCCCTGCTGCAATTACACTATTATGAGCAGGAAGTGTTGATGAAGGTCTTTACAGGATGGGGCCCGCATCAGAGGAGAGAAGGGCAGATTCAAGAGATGTTGCAAAGGTAAAGTCAACAGGTGAAACGCTAAGCACTGGAGATACAAAGAAAGGTAAAACACAGTCCCTGTCCTCAAGGAGCTTGTGGTCTAAAGAGAGAGACAATATGCAGACCATTCACAAACAGTAGATTGACAGAAGAAATTATATCTAATTATCCAGGCAGTAGCAATAGATTAGGTGTGTGGGTATGGGTGTGGCAAGTGATGAAGATTTCCAGAATGACTCCTAGGTTGGGAGCCTGAGAAACTGGGAAGATGGTGGTATTCTTAATGGTGATAAGGAAGACTGGAAGAGGGATGGGAATGGAGTAAAAATAATGAGTTTAATTTTTGAGGATATTGACTTTAAGGTGGCTGCAAGACATTTTGTTTAAGCTATCCAGTAGGCAGTTGGAAATTCAAGACCAGAGATGGTCAGACAGATTAAGACTGGATGAGTAGATTTGAGAATCATCAGTTAGAGATGCTAATTGAATCTATGGGAATAGATTCACCAAGTAAAGTATTATGGAAAGAGAAGAAAAGAGAGTCCAGGAGAGAGCCCTCTGGGATAACCATTGCTTGTGGGTGTGACTGACATAAGAGTCTGAGATTGAGCAGACAGTTAGGAAGAGAATCAGGAGAGAGAGAAAATTTAGAAAGAAGAGTGAAGAAGAGCGACCATAGGTGTCAAAGGCTGCAGAAAAGTCAGGGACAATGAGGATGGAGAAAAGGACAGTGACTTTGGTGAGAGCAGTTGGGTTGGTGGTGAGGTTGGCAGCAGAGTGTAGAGAATTAATAAGAGCATGAGAAGAGAGAAAGTGGAGACACCTATGGTAGATAGCCATGGCCTTTTCCAGCATCTGCCACAAAGTTCAGTGGAGAAATGGGATGATAGTCACTGGGCTTGGAAGAATTGAGCAAGAGTTTTTTGAGGACAGGGAGACATGGAAATGTTTGTAGGTATTAGGGAAAGATCTAGCAGAGAGGAGAGAGTGAAGGTAAAGAAAGAGTGAAGGTGGTAGAGGGGATGCTCTGATGGAGGACATGGGATGGGATGCATCAACTATGTGTGTAGAGAGGTTGCCTTGATGAAGAGATGGCCCTCCTCTTGTGATAGTGGTGAAGAAGAATAGAGGGGCAGAAGGCTCCTCATGATATGTGAGGGGGAGCTCTCAGTAAATGGCCCCAGTTTTTTCAGTCCAATATAAGGCAAAGTTCTCATTTTAGAGAATGGGTATGGGGGGGTGATGGTTACATTTGAACAGGGAAGAGAGAGCTTGGAAGATCCCCCTCAGAGAGCAGGAGAGTGATTCTGTCAGAGGCATCAAGAGTTTAGAAAGTGAAGACTGAGAAAAGGTTGGATTTGGCAATGAAGAAATCATTGGGAACTCGGGAGAGTGCAGTTTAGTAAGAGCTTACTACCTGCCAGAGCTTGTGCTAAGGTTTAGGGAGAACAGATCCATGAAAAGAAAAGGCAGGTCCTGTCTCAAAGGGTTTGCATTCAAATTGGGGGAAAACATACAAATATATACTCACACACAAACAGACACTCAAACAGTACAAAAACACATAAAAAATAGCTAAAATATGGAGAGGTGGTGGAAATTGGGGGAGATACTGGTGTGGAAGGATGGTAGCAAAGTCTGATCTGTCCTTGAAAATGAAGATCTATGAAGAAAAGGGTGTCTTGGTGTCAAGAAGAGGACAGCTGGGGCACACTGAGGAAGTCTGGAGAAGAGGGGATGGCTGATATTGGTCTTTTCCCCATTCTCCTCCATTATGCTATGCTACTGCCCAGGGTACTCCTTGATGTTTCTCAATGGGATATTGGAGCCCAGGCCTTCCTTTCTTCAAGTTCCACCATTCTTTATACTATACAAAACCTCCTCAAAGGAAATAATATTTTTATTTAATAAATGAAACAGATAGGATAATACAATTTCTTTTTTAAAAATTTAATTATTTAACATTCATTTTCACAAAATTTTGGGTTCCAAATTTCCTCCCCATTTGTCCCCTCCCCCCACCCCAATACACCAAGCATTCTAATTGCCCCAATAACCAATCTGCCCTCTCTTCTATCATCCCTCCTTTCCCATCTTCTCTTTTGCCTATAGGGCCAGATAACTTTCCTTACTCCATTACCTGTATTTCTTATTTCATAGTAGCAAGAACAACACTTGACAATTGTTCCTAAAACTTTGAGTTCCAAATTCTCTTCATCCCTCCCACCCTACCCATTCCCTTTGGGAAGGCAGGCAGTTAAATATAGGACATATCTACGGAGTTTTGCAAATGACTTCCATAATTGTCATGTTGTGTAAGACTAACTATATTCCCCCCATTGCTTCCATTCTCTCTTTTGATCCTGTCCCTCCCCAAGGGTGTTGACTTCAAATTGCTCCCTCCTCCCATTGCCCTGTCTTCCATCATCCTCCCCACCCTGCTTATCCCCTTCTCCCCCACTTTCCTCTATTGCAAGATAGGTTTTCATAACAAAATGAGTGTGCATTTTATTCCTTCCTTTAGTCCAACGTGATGAGAGTAAACTTCATGTTTTTCCCTCAGCTTCTCTCTTTTTCCCTCCATTAAAAAGTCTTTTTCTTTCCTCTTTTATGAGAGATAATGTGCCCCATTCCATTTCTCCCTTCTTCTTCCAATATATTTCTCTCTCACTGCTTAATTTCATTTTTTAAAGATATGATCCCATCCTATTCAATTCACTCTGTGCTCTCTGTCTCTCTGTTTGTCTCTGTCTCTGTCTCTGTATCTGTGTATGTGTGTGTGTGTGTGTGTGTGTGTGTGTGTGTGTGTGTGTGTGTAATCCCACCAACTACCCAGATACTGAAAAGTTTCAAGAGTTACAAATATTGTCTTTCCATGTAGGAATGTAAACAGTTCAACTTTAGTAAGTCCCTTATGACTTCTCTTTACTGTTTACCTTTTCATGCTTCTCTTCCTTCTTGTGTTTGGAAGTCAAATTTTCTTTTCAGCTCTGGTCTTTTCATCAAGAATGCTTGAAAGTCCTCA
>CM053771.1:1940125-1958241 GCA_028658325.1 Potorous gilbertii | reverse complement strand
ATTCTAAGAATCAGGTATAGGAAGAACCCTTAAATGGAGAACGAGGTCAGCCTCTGGTGAGAGCTGTCTTTATGTGGCTTGAAGGGAGGCAGACTAGACATCTCCAGCCTTTTCTCCCCTTGTTCTTCTCCAGTGGAGGGGAAGCAGGAAACTGGTCCTGGAGGTCATTCTACTCTCCTCAGAAAGACCAGAAGTGTATCTAATCAGAGCAGAAGTGCATCTATGTGCTCCCTTAAATATTGTTTGTCCGGAAAATATGATTGGATTTGTGCTAATTTCTGATAACTCTGTCATTTCTAGAACAAAGGGGGACCCAGTTAGATATATAAGGCCTGGTCTCTTTTCCATCAAATGACCGTTCTCCAATGAGCACAAATAGCAAAGAATCCGTTTATCCAAAACATAACACAACTTATCAGAGAAGTTATACATAGGAGAATATAATAGACATTACAGAGTACAGAACCTCTCCCATTGGGAATAAAATAAGTGAATAAAATAGAGGGTCATGAATCTCACCAAAGGTGAGACTTCCATGATATCTCTGTTGTAGCAAACTTGCCCTTCACAGCACTCTTAGCTGGCCTCCTACATTGTCACCGAAACATCAGCAAACTTGTCCCCATGATCAAACTCAGTAACTATTTTCAGTAATTTCATATCTTGATCTCTCTGAAGCAACTAGTAGGGCTCATTGCAGTCTCTTCCTAGTTGCTTCCTTTTCTACTGACTTTATATTCCACTTGTTTTCATTCTACCTCTTTCATTTCTCCTCCATGTCTCTTTTCTTATTACTTGTACTGTTTTAAACCCTAATGATAAATAATTCTCAAAGTTTGATTGTTTTTTCTATGTGCTTTCCCCATTGTCATTCTCATTCATGGTCACTGCTTCAAATACCACAATCACACAACGGCTAATAGAGTTCTTTCTCCACACAGATAGTCCTTTCAGATTCCCAGTTCACACCTCTAACTGTCATAGTACATCTTCTTGATGTCATGCCATCAAATACAACTCAATAGTCCATTAAACAGAGCCTGTTCCCATTCCCTCTGAATTACCTCCTCCTTCTGATCTCACAATTTATATAATCGGTGCTACCATTCACCCAGATTTGTGGAATCAACTCCTTTCTGTTATCTTTGGCTATTTTTTTTATCACTCCTCTAATTTCCATTCATTTATGTCAAGTTCTACTGTGCTCAACCATACAAGATTTCACAGAATTGCAGGTGTGTGAGAATTGGATTTCAGTTGTCATATAGTTAAACCTATACCCAAGAACAATTCCCAGTAGACCATAATGAAGAATTGGTGAATCGGATTCTCCTTGAATTATTCTTGTTCAAAGTGCTAGAACTCAAAGAACCACGCTGCTGATAGATCCTAATGCTGTCATTCAGTGCATTAGTAATCCCTTCTGCATCTGTGCCAACTGCACATTTGATAAAGCAAACACTCTATGCCCTTTTCCAAGTCATCCATCAAACTTTCTTAGGGCTCACTATTTCAAGTGGGCTCCAGGCTTCTATCACTCTACTCTCAGGCTGTTGTGAGCCAGCCTTAATTCAAGCTAGTCTGGTGGTTCAGCTTTTGGTAATAAATTACTAATAATTTATATTGTGCTTTAAAGTGGACAAAGTGTCTACATCTATTATATCTTTTGAAATTCACCCATCTTTTTAAGGAAGGGGCTACTAATACCCCTATTTAGTAAATGAGGAAACTGAGGTGAGAGAAGAGTGATTTGTCTGCATATCTAATAATTGACTGAAGCATTATTTCAACTGGGTTGATGTTGGTGTTCAGCCATTTTCAGTCATGTCCAACTCTTTGGGACTACTTTTTAAAGGTTTTCTTAATGAAGATATTGGAATGGCTTGCCATTTCCCTCTCCAGCTCATTTTAGAGATGTGGAAAATGAGGCAAATCCCCTCCCATCATTGAAACTTTGTCCTTCTTGACTCTGAGCCAGCACTCTCCACTGAACCACTCACCCGCCTCACTTTCATCATTGCTGAATAGAAGTACATGTGTGCCCTGGTTGTCAAGACCCTGTCAGGGCACAGACAACCCTCCATGAATACTCACCCTTAAAACTCTTCTGTAGATTGAAAATGTAAATAGCTCTGAAAAATGGAAATAAAGCCAGGTGACTGATGATGTCTATTAGGCATGAAGGACACAGTCCTGTAGAATTGAATAAGGGATACTAGAGGTCAGGATGACTTGCAGCTGGCAAAGGAAACACTGGAAAAAGACTTTCTAAAGTTTGATTTGAAGTAAGAGGAGACTCCAAGAAACCATAAGGCCTTTACTTCAGGTCCATGGGGTAGTGATGATCAACAGCAGGGAGAGGAAGAGCTGCTCAATTCTGGGGTGGCATCTATTTCCTCTGCTAAGGAAAGTGATCTCCACATTGAAAGTATCAGTGCCCCAAATGACTAACCAAGATAAGGAAAGAGAGTCAGGTGAGCCCTTAGTTGCCCTTGAGAAGTTCAAGGTACCTGGCCCAGATGATCTCCTTTCTGGGGTCCTGAAAGAGTTGGTTGATACATTTTCTGACTCTCTGTCAGTGATATGGGGAAAATCATGTGAAACAGAACAGGTCCCATGTCTGCTTGTTGGGTACATTCTAGAAGAGATTCCTTCTCTGTGTGGGACTATTTGACTTTTAAGGCACCTTTCCACTCATAAAGGTTTTGTTATTCTGTCTAATAATGTGATTCTAATGGTGGTCTTCTGACTCTGCCCTCTGTCACAGTTCTTGATTCCTGTGCTGCTGGTGCTATGCACTTCTCACATCTATTTTCCTGTAGAATAATGCTGATTTAGGGTCAAAACTTGTGGTCCCTGGGCCAGATCACACCCTTGAGTGAGATGACTGAATGTGGTGATGAAAGTCTTCTGGCCCTCTCTCTTCCCATGAACTTAATTTAATTGATAAAGTCAGTGATCCAGGTATCTTGGATGGAATTGGTAAAATGGGGATCTTAGTCACTGGAGCAGACCCCTTTCAAAGTCTCTAGGTGAGGTGTGGAGAGGAAAAGGGTCCTCCTCATATTTGTAGCTTAATGAATGTTTTATTGTTGTTGTTAAGGAGTATGTGTGTGTGTGTATGTGTGTGTGTGTGTGTGTGTGTGTGTGTGTTAGTGATTTCATCATGGGTATTTCTGTTCAATTCTCTCTCTGTGTGTTGGAGCTATTTTCCACACCTCCTAATGTTGTTCCACAGGAACCTAGACTTGGATGGAAAGGCACAGTCTTGTCATGTTATGGCATCTGACCCTCATTCTTATTACTTCTTCTTAATATCAAACTTTAGTGATTAGTGATCTGGTGTCATTTAATCAATTAACATCTTTTAGAACATTATATTTCCTAAGAAGATAATACCAAGAAAAGAAGCACAGACTATTCCCTCAGGCAGGGCCGCATTGTGACCTACACAGTCTTTGGGAGAATGGGCATCAGATGATGTACAAGGCACCAAGTTCACTTGTAAATCTGACCTGGTCAATGGGCAGTCACACCCTCATTTGTGGGGCCTGGTGTCTTGACCGTGAGATCCATCACTTCTGGATGTTGTCCTCATTTCTCCTCTGGGTTGATCTCGACTAGGCTTGGAGGATCTCAGATTTTCTCACGTTTCCAGCTGCTACACTCTGGTCTCTTGCCACTCTCACCTTTCAAAGGCAGCTCTTTGTGAGCTCTGTCTAAGTCCCTTTCATCTGAAAGTGGGAAAGAAGAAACACAAAGGGCAAAGGACAAAGGCCCATCATTATAAACTTTATTACCTGTTTATCCTTGCATTCCTATCATAATTCTAGGACTCCATAAGTGACCTAATGCCCGTTGAAGCAAACAGACCAAATGGACAAATGAGCAGTATTCTTTTCCACTGTTCTCTCTGTGTGAGGGCATTGAAGGCTGGCAGCTTTCTGTTTGGATGCTCAAAACCTGCTTCTGGAACCTCGAGTCATTCTCCTTCAGCTGCCCCAGGAGTTCATGTTGGATCCTCCCAACATTTCCTGGTCCTGTTAAAGGAACTCCCTCTACCTGAGCTGCACCAAGTCTGATATTAATAAGGGGGCCTGAGAACCACATCTGAGTCTGATTAAGGATGCCACTTCCTCTATCTGGCATCAATGAACATACCTCTTTAGGGTATACAATCTTGCCACCTGAGCCCCACCTTTGACCATGTTGTCTTCTCTCACCTTGACTGATTGAGTTTCTTGCATGTCTATAATTCTTGTATTCTGGAATAAAACAGTTTTGGAAAGCTTTAGATCTCTGAGCAGAGGTGTGATAGCCCAAGTTGGGGGGACAGAAGGGAAAACATGGCCTCTGCTTCCCACTGGAATGATGAGGGACTGCTGGTTTAGAGAGAGATGGACTTTAGGGCTAGCTAATGTTATGGGACTAGTTTGTTTTCTAATAGTTGTCTTGTTGTTTAGTTGGGAGGGAACAGTAGGAATGAAAGTTAGATCCTTGTCAAGCAAAAAAATAAATAGGTGGATACACACAGAATGAAAAGACATTGGTCTGAACTACTTTTCAGTCAGTTTTCCTTGCAATTCATGTCAAGCGGGAACCATTTCTGAGAAGCATGTATTCTTCATTTGATCATTCTCCAGAGAATTATTCTGTTTGTTGGTTTCTAGGTCTCTTCCACTGGTCTACTTTGCTTGTTTCCAATCACTGTCTCATAGTGATTATGAATACCTATAGTTAATGTCAGTAAGTATTTATTAAGTGCCTGCTATGTGCCAGGCAGTGGGCTAAGCACTGAGGATACAAAAAAGGCAAAGGATGATTCCCTTTGTCTAATGCGGTAGACATCATGTAAAGAACTATGTACAAACAAGGAAGGAAACAAATATTGACTGTGAGAACCTAATCCTGTGCCAGGCACTGTGCGAAGTGCTGAGCATGCAAAAAAAGGCAAAAGACAGTCCTTTACCTCAAGAAACTCTCAATCTAAGGGGGGAGGTAACATGCCAATGACTATGGACAAACAAGCCCTAGACATATTACACTAGAGAGAATCACTAGAGGGAAGGTACTAGAATTGAGGTGGATTGCTACAAGATTGTGGTCCTTGCAGTCTTTTGCTCTTGAAGGGTAGTGGCTATGCCAGCTGTCTTTTGGCCAAGTTTCCACAGCCTGGAATGGACCCTTTGTGACACTGGAAAGAGGGAGGGTATTGGGCTGGGTTCTTTGTAAACCCAGACCCATGTATCTAGGTCCTGCTAGTGCAGCCTCTGTGCCAGTAGCATGGGAGGTGAAAGTGGAGTGTTAGGTGAGCTCAGGGTCAGTAAGTGTCAGATCATGAAGTTTTTTTTAACCTTCTTTGGACTCAGAATGTTTCACATCATGGAGACAATAGAAGTTGCTTTATCTTTGTGGATAATTTCTGTTTTGGAGAGGGCTGAGAGGTTGTGGGGATCAGAGAAAGTATCTAGTCCACCAGCTTGTTGTTCACACAACCCAGAAGTCTGTGATTTTTTCTAATGTGGAAATAAGAATAATTTACCTGACCAAGGGACACTGAAATGCTGTTTGCTCCTGTAGATATGGACCACTGTGTGAAGTGCCCAGATCACCAGTATCCAAATTGAGAGAGAGATCTCTTCTTCTCTAAGACAGTCTTCTGGCCTACGAAGACCCTTTGGGATTCTCTCTAATCTGCACAGCTCTCTTCTTCTCCATCATCACAGTGATGATTCTCTTGGTGTTTGTGAAGTTTCAGGACACTCCTATTGTTAAAGCCAATAATTGGGACCTCAGCTACATTCTCCTCATCTCCTTGACTCTGTTTCCTCTGTTCTTTGTTCTTCATTGGAAGGCCTACTACTGCACTCTGTCTTTTTCAGCAAACAACATTTGGGATTGTGTTCACTGTGGCTATTTCCTCATTTTGGCCAAAACCATGACTGTGATTCTGGCCTTTAAGGCTACCAGACCAGGGAGCAGAGTCTGAAGATGGGTCCAGCCTAGAGTATCCAACTCTCTTGTCCTCCTCTGCTCTGTGATCCAAGTGACAATCTGTGACATTTGACTGGGGACCTCTCCCCCTTACCCAGCCACAGACATCCTATCTGAACCTGGCCACATTATCATCGAGTGTAAGGAAGGGTCTGTCTTTGCCTTCTACTGTGTCCTGGGCTACATGGGTGTCCTAGCTCTGGGGAGCTTCATGATGTCTTTCCTGGCCAGAAAACTCCCTAACATCTTCAATGAAGCCAAGTTCATCACTTTCAGCATGTTGGTGTTCTGCAGTGTCTGGATCTCTTTTCTCCCCACATACCAGAGCACCAAGGGAAAGGCCATGGTGGCTGTGGAGAACTTTGCCATCTTGGCCTCCAGTGCTGGCTTATTGGGCTGCATCTTTATCCCCAAGTGCTATGTGATCCTTCTGAAGCCAGACAGGAACACTCTGGAATGGATAAAGAATAAAGGAGCTTCTAGAGCCAGGAATCATTCTTAACTTTTGCTGCAGGTGACATAAAAAAGGAATGAATAGGAATCCACCTCAGTCTTGTGGTGTCTGTTGAACTGGATACCCTGGTTATCCATGAATGTTTTCCATTCAGCCAGCAATTATTCCTAACTCCTGAGGAGATGATAAAGGAACAATGAAACTGGGCCCCATGCCTTTACCTTCAAGGTGACATGTTTTCCTTCACTTTCTTCCAAGGCAGCTTATGAGGATGAAGTTTAATGGCACCTCTTCATGATGGTAGGTTTCTATCATGTCCTCCCCTTGCTCAAAAGCTTGGGGTTGCTTCATCAATTACTGTTTTATTTCATTTTACCTTCACTTGAGAAGCAAATGCCTCTCTATCTGCTGTCTCCATAAAGTCTTGCAAATTGTTTGATGGAAATGTGGCAGAATTCTTCTTTCCCTGGGAGGAAGGCCCCTAGTTTCTATTAAGATATGTACCACCTATCTCCTGTCATACCGACTACTTGAGTTTGCAATGCAACTGAGCAAAGAGAGAAGTAGCAGGTAATTGGCCTGCAGGAAGTGAACTCTCTTCCCTGGGACTGGAAGCTGAACACTTTCTGTCATATTCTATGAGCATAATGTTAAACAATGCCACTTGGGATGTAGCAAAGGCATCATCCTTAGTTTCTGATCTATATTTGAGTCAGCAGGTAAGCAGAAGAGGAAGAACTAAAAGTTCTCTAGAACTCTTCCATTTTCCCTTGGGAATTTGTGTCTCAACTTTACACTTATTCCATTATATATTTTAACCAAAATCTGTGCGTGCGTGCGTGTGTGTGTGTGTGTGTGTGTGTGTGTGTGTGTGTGTTCTGTTTTCTCCTTTGTATCTCACATCACATGGGAATTCCTTGACACAGTTGATACTTAATAACATTTCATAAATGATTGAATCAGATTGCGTTCATTTCAGTCTGTCTTCTTGAGGGAAGATGGAAGAGTGGTGGGGGTTGCTAGGACTAGCTGTCCTCCATTTAATAATTGATTAATTCAAATAAGGAATCCCCAAATGCAAAAAATTTACTAGTTGCAGAGAAGGAACTCGTCCAACTTGGAATGTTATCGCTGTAGTAAATTCATGGGTAGGAAAGCAGTTCTTCCAATGAAAGCTGGCAAGTGTTCTGCCTTCATCATCTAAGGGATCTTCCTGTTATTCCGAAAAGTTGAATGATCGTCTTGGGTCCGCTGACATCACTGAGTCACAAAGGGGGCTTGAACTGAGTCTCAGTTTGAGGCCATCCTCTCTTATCACTCTGCATTTCACTGTGACAGGCTCAGATTATAATAGGCATTCAATTAAAAAAATCAGATGCTCATCCAAGAAGTGGATCTTTTATATATTTCTAGGAGTCTTTGGTGGTTTTCACAGGTGCAGGAGAGATACTTTGGAGAAAATCATTTAAAGCAATATTTTAAAAATATTTTTTTAAATTTGCAGAACAAAACAAGCATTTCCATAACATAGTGGTGTAAAAAGATAACTGCATATGAAACGGTAATAAATCTACTGTGCACAACCTGCTGTTCTGTTCAAATATTTAACAAAATGATCATGCAAATTTCTTTCTTTCCTCCTTCCCCCCTACCCTAAAGATTGCTACCACTAGGTCCAAGGTATATATGTGTACATGTACACATCCATACGTATACATATATGTGTACACATATACTTATATACATACACGTGCACATATGTATATATCCGTATACATACAAAGATGTATATATACACATATGCATATATGTATGCACACATGTATATACATACACAGACACAAAATATTATATGTATATAATATTTTAAAATATGTGTAAATATTATTTATGCAAAATATTATGCATATATATAAACCATTCTATATATATATATATAACTATATATAGCAAAGATTATACATTACGATAAAGTGAGATTTATACCAGGCATGCAGGAATGGTTTAACATAAGAAAAACTACTACTAAGCGATTATATCAATAATAAAAGTAAAACAGTGTCGTATGATTTTGTAAATCCATATAAATCACTAATGTTTCTTTATGTCACAAACTAAACTCTGCAAGAAGAGCTAGTAAAAGATATCCAATTTAAAATTACTTCTAGAATGCCTGTGAATACACATGCCCAAACAAATACAGGAATAAAATAAACAAAATTGTGTGTGTGTGTGTGTGTGTGTGTCATTTATATATTCAATGCCATATCAGTTAAATTATCCAAAATTATTTCACTGAATTATGAAAGACATATAACAAAATTCACTTGGAAAACAAATTGTCAAGAATATGAAACGCTAATAAAGACAATCAAAGTGTAGGGGAAGGAAGTTTAGCAGTGTCAGATTTTAAACTATACTATCAGGCAATAATTATCAAAACTATCTGTTACTGGCTAAGAAATATCGATGGGATAGAAAATATCAATGGAATGAAATAGACATAAAACCTACAGCAGCAAACTTACATTTGAGAAATGTAAAGACTTACGATTTTGAGTTAAGAATTTATTATTTGGAAAAATTTTGGGGAACACTGGAAAACAGCATGACACAAACTGGACATCAACCAATATCTCACATTATTTACCAGGATAAATTCAAAATACAGAGATTTTATGAGAAAATTATAAAAACTTCGAACATTAATCTTACTTTTGGATAAGGGAACAATTTATGAATAAACAAGAAATAGAGAGCAAAATTAGGTGTGAAATGGATAATTTTGATTACATTGAATTAAAAAGCATTAGTGCAAATAAGACAAATATATCCAAGCTTGGAGGACCAACTGGAAACTGGGAAACATTTTATAGGCAGTTCATTAAAGGCCTCACATACAAAATATATAAATAACTGTCAAATCTATAAGAATATTATTCATTTTCAAATGACAAATGATGAAAGGTTATGAATGGACAATATACTGATGAAAAACCAAAACAATTTATAGTCACATGAAAAATTGCTATCAATGATTATTGATTAGAGAATGAAAATTACAATAACCTTGCAATATTCTACCACCTACTAGATTGCCTAAAATGATAGAAAGGAAAAGTGACAAAAGTTGGGAGAGGATGTGGGAAAATGGGATGCTAATTCATTGTTGATGAAACTGTGAACTAATCTAAGCATTTTGGAGATTTGGAGAACCCAAAAATCTGGAGTCATGCACAGAGTTTTTAAGTTACCTCTACCCTTTGACCAAGCAATGCCACCCTTCTGTCTTTGTGCAAAGATTATTAGAGGAAAAAAGAAAAAGAACCTTTTCTGTCCTGAAGTGTTTATAGCAGTTTTCTTTGTGGTGGCAAAAGATGCAAATTGAGGAAATGCCCCTTGGTTGGGGGATGGCTGAACAAATTGCACTGTATGATTGTGATAGAATACAACTGTTCTATAAGATATGATGAACTCTATGATGGTAAACTAGCATGGAAAGTCTTGCATGAAACAAACAAGAACAAAATGAGCAAAACTAAGAGAAAATTGAATACAACAGCAATCTTTTTTTAAGAACTACTTTAAATGAACAATTTATTTTGCCTATTATAAATACCCAAATTATCTATCAAGGACATAGGAAGAAAAACACTACCCACAGCCAGAGAGAGAACTGATAAATAGAAATCCATGCAGTATAATTTTACACATATATGTGTATATATACATATATACACACTTACATTTTTATACATGTATATGTATGTATAAACATATGTATATACAGACACATACACATACATATGCACACACAGACATTTATTAGTGTCTAATGATAGCCATCCCTAGGGTGGGAAAGAAAGAAGAAAATAAGAGTTTACATGATAGTTTTGTCATGGATTTGAAAGGGACAGCAAATTGTGCTCTGTAGATTTGCAGTTTCATATACAATTATCTTTTTTGTTGTACTATGTTATGGAAATTCTTGTTTTAGCCCGTAAATGAATAAGAATAGACAAAAGAAACAAGCCATGTGACCTAAGTAAAGGAAGCTCTGGTTTCTGAAGGAGAAGACTTCAGGGCAGAAAGGACTAGAGAAGAAATAAAATGTGTGCGGAATAAGAGAAGATAATGGCTATGATGACTTCAGGAGCTCTGCACCTGTGAAGGTCAAAGGGCTAAGTCTGGAGAGACTCTAAGGAGAACTTGAAGAAAAGTGACATGAGCTAATGGAAGTGAAGGATTAAAAAGAAGGAGATGATGTGGAATGGAAGGGATGGAAAGAAGAGGAGAAGTGGACAAAAGACAGGAGAATGGGAGAACATGTAGAGTCATGTCAAGGGAGGACAACTCAGAGTTAGTCAACACCTGCAATGAACCAGGACTAAGTACTGGGCAAATAAAATCCAAGAGAGTTCCAGCGCTCAAGAAAGTTACAGCCTAATGGAAGGAGACAACATGGAACAAGCTGTGTATAAAGAAGATGGATGCAGAATACACTGGAGACAATCCCAGATGAGGAGAGAAGAAAAAACTGAGTGAGCTGAAGTTGAAACAAGAGGTAAAGGAAAGGAGGACATGGTAAAAGAGCATTTTAGGGTTAGGTAGATGAGCAGATAAATTAAGTAGGAAAAAATGAGTAAAAGAAATTAGTAAGTAATGGTGCAAAAAATCATAGTAACCAGGAATGAGAATATGAAGGCACCAAGAGGTGAATGATAAAAGTTGCATTGAAGATGTTGAAGGGTATCTCAAGGTTTATGAGAAGGTGCCAACCAATTGTGTTATGATCCCCAAAGTCAGTTCAGAAGATAAAAGCTGAGACTCCAATCTCCAGAACATTTGGAGAGTTGTGCAGATGTGTTTGCATGGAGAAGGCAATGTTTCTTTTTCTTCATGATTTTATGATTTCAAAGGACTAGATGATTGCCCAGTCTTGAGAAATGCTACTCCATACTTTAGGTTACGAAATATGTCTGGCAAGGCTCTAATTCCAAAAGAAAAATGAGGAAGAAACCTGGGGAGACAAATAGGACTCCTAGCCCTGTTTCAGAAAGTTGGAAGTGTAAGAATGTTACATACAGGAAGATTTGAAGATAAAGGATCATTGAAGATTTTGGAGCTAAGAAACAAAGTCGAGGCTCTTCAGAAGATAAGGAAACTGAATGGACCAAGAAGAAACAAGCTGCTTGTTCTCCAAGGAATGATGCAGTAGTATCTCTGAAGCCATCAACAACAGGTCAACTTATGAGGTCAGGAGCAGAAGAGAGAATTAATAAGAAAGAAATTTTCAAGCACTTGCTGTGTACCATTCATGGACAACTGTGAGCTGCCCTCAACGCGATTCCAATGGGAGGGATGACACATTGAGGAGTGGTGGACAGTGGTTAGCAAAGTTCCAGGGATGATGAATGGGGCCATAGGGGCAATCCCATCTAGGGACAATAGCAGAGTCTGCTTTAATAGCCTTCCAGAATATTCTCCAAAGGAGGGCACCCAGGCCAGCTGTCTTCTTCTCCATCCATTTGCACATCTCTAGACTTCTCCATTGCTGCAGTCAGCCTGGTTTTCAGCTTCCCTTTATGTATTGTCTTCCCTCATTGTACTCTATGCTCCTTAAGGGCAGGCCTTGTCTTTTTTTTTTCATTTTTTAACATCCAGCACAAAAGGCAGTTAATACATGTTTATTGACTATTGGATCATCGTTCATTGACACAGAATTAAAAAAAGAGTAGGAGAGGAAATGGTCCATGGGTAATGGAAAGGCTGATGTTGAGACTGTGGATAAAATGGCCTGAGAGGAGATAGAAAGGAAGAACATGACAAGCTGGTGACCCCTGTCACTCAGTAGCATGGAGGTCACTATTTCTTAGCTTGATGCCAAAAGTAGAAGGATCTGTAGGTTGTGTATACAAGACATACATGAGAAACATCTAAGTCAAAATAGATGCCCATTATCCACTTTCTCTGATTCACACACACATTAATGATACAGCCAGATGGAATTTCTATGGGGCTTTTAATATCTGCAAAGCACTTGATATATGGTATCAATCTAGAAGATGTTGACAAGATTAGAAGTATTAGGCAAGAAGCAGATGATCATATGGGCACAGGGGGAATGTTTACCACTACTGACCATCTATCACTAATGATACTGGACAGATGAACAACTTTGGGAAGTTGACAACTTATTAAGTGCATGGTTTTTAAGTCTGGGCATGGCTTTCTAGACCATGACTTAAAACACATAAAAAACTCTCTGGCACATAGAACTGGAGATTACAGAACAAGGAAAACTCAGAACAGTTTTGTCTTAGGTTTTCTGAGTCTAATGAAAAGGATTTTAATTAAAAAGAAAAGCCTAGGGAGAAAACTTCTTACATACTGTGTACCTCTTAAAGATTTTTAATATAGAGAGTAGTTACATACAGGAAAAGCAATTCTTTGAAAACCCTAAAGTTCAGAGTAACAAAATCCAAAAAAGAATTCAGTAGGAAACAGAGAACTCTCAAATATCATTTCACACATGCTTGGTTTATCATCAGTGAGTATGACAAAGAGATATTCTTCAAGAAGCAGGAAATTAGGCCTCACAATGTCACTGAAATTTAGGGCGTTGAGACTCTAGGCTGGAATATGAATGCAGAAGCACATTCTTTATTCCAAAGAAACAGACTAGCCAAAATGGATATAGAAGAATATTGTAGAATTCACATGAAAAAGTTCAGGAACCAGAGAGTAGAGTCATTGGGAAGAAAATTCTGTTCAGTGAAGTAATCATGTCATTAGGGTGTACAATTAACCTATTTTATAGAAAGGGGAAATAGAGAACTTTGTGTGTGGGGAGACAGGTGACAAATAAGACACAGAGGCTCTATACAGTTTCAAATATCTTTCTCATAAAGTCTAGTTTTACTCATGTAACATAGTTCTGAAAACCAGAAAGTGAAAAAATAGAATGCTTAGAAAATAATTTGTGTTGGTATTTAGAGTTGGCTTAGAAAATGTCTTGATGAGGAGAAATCAGTGAGGATGTGTGTGTTTTATATATGAAGATTCTGTGGAAAATACGGAAAGGAGATTAGGACAAACTTGTTCTTCATTTCAATGACTTGAAATGCAGTATTTTAAGTATGCTATGCTTTGTAAAGAGAATTCTCTGAGGAGTCCCTTAGGAGGTAAAAACATTGAGAGAAACTGAAAAGATGTTGACCATAATTAGAAAAGCTGATTGAGCTGAAGTTGAAACAAGAGTTAATATGAACAAGAGAGATATGATATAGGAGAATTCATGGAGAAGAAAGGAGGTAGTTTTGTCAGGTAAGGAGGAAAAAGTAAGTAAAAGAAATGAGTAAGATATGATGAGAAAAATCATAGCACCTTTGGAAGAAGAGTTGAATGAGAATAAGGCTTGAGGAGAAGCACTTAGACGACTTTTAGAAGACTAATCATTTTTAAATAACCTATTGAATGGGCTAAAATTGAATTTCCAGACAATAAAGATGAATCCATTAGTATTGTTTTGAGAGTTTAATTTGTAAGATTTAAAATGCAGCAGTAAGAGACTTCTAAGGACTGCAGCTAGAGAAACAAACAAAACTCTCAGACCCTTTTCCTTATTTTTCCGGTCTGGCCAACCTAGATTTACAATGGAAAGTTAGATCATCTTAGCTAACATCATCTTAGCAGATTCAGTAGCTTGTGAGATTAATTATGAACAAGTTTGGAAATTGATCATTTGAAATTACTGGGAAAGAATTCCTGAGACTGTGCATAGCTCCAGGAGCTTATCTTGCTAAAACATCCCCTCCCAATCCTGATCACTTAGCATTCCTCACTGCCTCCCTAGAGTTAAGAGGGTATATGGAGATTTTTAACAGCCACAAGCATTCATGCTAACCCCTGTCATCCCAGATCTAATTATAGAGAAGAGAATACAAGAGAAGTGGAGAGGCAGAAATTTTCAGACTGGCAGTGATTCTAACTGTCCTGTGCCCTTAGGCACCTTGTAGCCCACCCTTCTAGGTCAAGCTTGGAAATGTCACCTAGGTCTTATACATACTCCCCACCTTTTCCCAGAAGCTGCAAATTGCCCCAGGCTTAGTAAAATCTGATGTATCCAGGCCTCTGATGAGCACGAGCATTCCCCAAGCCCTGCCTACAAGAATTATCACAACTGGGACAGCAGCCTTTCTACTCTTGGTAAATTCCACACTTCCCTGTTTCAGTTGAAAAAAAATGTATTTTATCTCTGTTTCATCCATTTCCTGATTTGCAAAAGGGAAAAATAATAGTGGTTCTTGTTATGCAATCAAAATGATATAATGACTGTGAAATGCTTGACATAATGACTGACATATGTTAGATACAACTATTATTAATATCTCTCCATCTAATTTAATGTAATTGATAACTTTGAAGGGTTTTAACTGCCAAAAATAATAAGATCAATGATTTCTGGAAATGCAAATGATATCATCTGAAATTGTTCTTGTATTACTTCTAAAATTGTATTGCATTTCTAAAATTCTCTTAGATTGTGAAAATTTGAGACCAGTATGAGGTATAAATGTTGTTAAAGCAATCTTAATTGGGATCTTGTTGCATATGAATTGGACTTTTAAGAGGCCATCATAAAATTAGATAATTTGATATTTACTATGATAACAGATTTTTTCCCTTTGAAATCTTAGTTATGATGAAAATATATATGGTAGTTTAAATTTATATTTTCCACATATTATGAAAAGTGATTTAGAAATGAATTGACCTAAAGTTCTCGTAAAACTGTGCAAAATTTCTGTGTTGTTGAATTCCTATTGAACAAATGAGAATCCTAAAAGAGAAAAAGAAATAGGAGTGTGATGTATGTGTATGTCTATATGTATATATATGCATGTATGTGTGATAATTTGATCATTGATAATATGATCATTTGAAAGATTATGGACTATCTATCTGAAATGCCAGAATATACTTAATTTCTAGTGATACATCTAAGGAAACTTTGTATTATGGTAGGGGGTAAATGAATTGCATATTTCATTCTTGACTGGGAGAAACTAAATCTCCTTTCCATTACAAACACCTTTTTTGACAAAGGACTTTGTGATATCTAAAAATTTTGTAATAATCCAAGAATGTGGTTTTGTGACACAATAAACAAAGTATTATTTGAATTTGTGCTACTTTATACCAACATAAGTTTAATGAATTTCAAATTTTAAAGGTTTATTTTTGCTTTAACAGAATGGAGTTTGATGGAACATCATTTTAAAAGTTCCCAACTAATTTTCTTCAGAAAAGTTTAGTGAACAGAATAAATTTTAAACAGTTTTTAAAGAAGGGTAAATAGTTTTAGAAGAAGTATTTTGAAAAATCTTGTGTGATTTTTTTGAAGGTCTGCTAAATTTTCAAGATAACTTGCTGCTAAATTAATGTGATAAGCTGTAAATCAGAAGAGATCTTGCTATTTTGTTGTGAAATTGTAGTCATTCCATGACCTAAGCAAGAGTTTAACATAGTGTTTGAACTTATCATATGTAAAAAAATTAATTCCTGAAGTATCTCATTCTTCCAGAGTGAGTATAACTAGGGAATAATAAACAAGTTTGTGAAATAAGAACATAGAACTCCATGAGTCTGTGAGGTCAGCCATTAGCCTCCTAGCTTTGTCCAAGCTGGGATAAGATGCCAGTACAGAGCGCTACGTTAGTAAAAAGTATTGATTCATGAGCTATCTTTTCATGTCTTATGATTAAAATGTAAAGGAAAGCTGGATAATTAGAATAGTGGAATTGAGAGATTTGGAAAGATAAAGGTCTGAGTGAAAATACGGAAGGCAGAGAAGTTTTCAAAATAAATGGAGATTATTCAAAACCCTCTAATCCCTGGATAGTTGTTCTGAATAACTTTGTGTCAGTTTCAGGTGCTTGAAGTATGTTTAGTGTATGCAGAAGCACTTTATGAAGACAGAAAAATTGTCACTTGATTTGATAATTAATAGCTCTATCAAATTTTTGACTACCCTATCTGAAAGGATACCAAGTCAATATTTATTCGGTATTTAAGACTTTATGGAACTACAATTTACTATTGTTTTAAGCTCTGATTATAGGAATAGTGTCTATATTATCATAAAGTCAATTGACCTGTACTGCAATCTGAGAAGTGTTAAGTTGAATGCCTGGGAAGGTTCTGAAGACGACCTGGGACACAGCCTAGGTAAGCTTTTCCTAACTGTACTTCCAATTTCAGTATTTCTTTTTTGAAAAAGGAAAATTCTCTACCTGATTACTCCTAAGCCCTGCTTTCAGTATCTAATGACCACATGATTGGCTGTCAGATAATGACCCATTTCTAGAATGAAACTGAGAAAAGGAATTTCTTTCCTTCTCTTAAGATGTATAACATTGACATTTTTTTTTCTTTTATAGAAAATTTCTACAATCAAGAAGTTAGGGGGGGTGGAGCCAAGATGGCGGAGTAGAAAGACTCACCTATGCTAAGTCCGAACCCACAGACCATGGATTTCCTCTAAAAAGAACTCCCAACAAATTCTGGAACAGTGGAAGCCACGCAGTAACACAGCGAGGGAGATTTCTGTTCCAGAGAGCCCTGAAAAACCAATCCCAAAGGTCCATCGCACCCCGCACGGGAGCGGAGCCCTAGCTTACCCCGGCCGCACAGCACTGAGAGGAGTGAGCAGATCCAAGCAGGCTTCAGGGACCAGGGATGGAATCTCCAGTGGCCGCAAAGGTCCCTCCACCCACAGATGCACAGGTCAATGAGAGAAACGGGCTGAGAGGATAGTGGGGTGTCTCCGGGACTCGGACCCCCTTGGAAGGCAGCGGAAGAAGCAGCCAGAGCCTCCCGGAGCAGGCAGCCAGAGGCTCCCAGAGCAGGCAGGAGCTGGGCAGCAACTCCGTTACAAAAGGTCTCTGCATGAACCCCCTGAGGGAACTGAGCCTGGGAGACGGCCCTGCCCCCACCTGAGAACCTGATTTAATCTTACCCTGAATAGCAGCCAGGCCTGCCACCAAAAGCCCTGACGCTGGAGAGCAGCATTTGAATCTCAGACCCCAAGCACTAGCTGGGCAGACCTAGGCCAGGGGTGGAGAGGACTCTCAGAAGTCAAGTAACTGGCTGGGAAAATGCCCAAAAAAGGGAAAACAACTAAGACCATAGAAGGTTATTTTCTTGAAAAAAATGATTCCAACCTTCATCTCTGAAGATGAAGAAGAAGAAAACTGCTTTACCATCAAGTAAAGACATAGGAGTCAAGGCCTCTGTATCCCAAACATCTGAAATAAACATCCAACGGGCTCAGGCCATGGAAGAGCTCAGAAAGGATTTTGAAAATCAAGTTAGACAGGTGGAGGAAAAACTGGGAAAAGAAATGAGAGAGATGTACGAAAAGCATGAAAAACGGGTCAATACCTTAATAAAGGAGGCCCAAAAAAAATATTGAAGAAAATAACACCTTGAAAAATAGGCTAACTCAATTGGCAAAAGAGGTTCAAAAAACCAATGAGGAGAAGAATGCTTTCAAAAGCAGAATTTGCCAAGTGGAAAAAGAGGTTCAAAAGCTCACTGAAGAAAATAGTTCTCTCAAAATTAGAATGGAACAGATGGAGGCTAATGACTTTCTGAGAAACCAAAA
>CM053771.1:1912314-1939625 GCA_028658325.1 Potorous gilbertii | reverse complement strand
GAATGGCGCAATCATCTGTTCCCCAAGGAAATAACCTTCTATGGTCTTATTTTTTTCCCCTTTTCTGGTCATTTTCCCAACCGGTTACTTGACTTCTGAGAGTCCTCTCCACCCCTGGCCTAGGTCCACCCAGCTAGTGTTTGGGGTCTGAGATTCAAATGCTGCTCCCCAGCCTCAGGGCTGACTGCTATTCAATGGGAGCTTAATTTTTGGTGCTCAGGTGGGGGCAGGGCCACCTGCCAGGCTCAGTTCCCTCAGGGGGTTTATGCAGAGACCTTTTGTAATGGAGCTCCTGCTGAGCTCCTGCCTGCTCTGGGAGCCTCTGGCCACCTGCTGCCTCTGCTGCTACCTCTGCTGCTGCCTCCCAAGGGGGCCTGAGTCCCAGAAACACTCCGCTCCCCTCTCAGCCCATCTTTCTTTCTGACCTGTGATTCTATGGGTGGAGGGACCTTCACAGCTGCTGGTGATTCTGTTCCTGAAGCCTCCTTGGATCTGCTCGCTCCTCTCAGTGCCACGTGGCCAGGGCAGGGCAGGGCTCCGCTCCAGTCCCGTGTGTGATGGACCTTTGGGATCCTTTTTTCAGGGCCCTCTGGAATGGAAATCTCCTTCACTGTGTTGTTGCATGGCTTCTACTGTTCCAGAATTTGTTGGGAGTTCTTTTTAGAGGAAATCCATGGGCTGTGGGTTCAGAGCTAGCATATGTGAGTCTTTCTACTCCGCCATCTTGGCTCTGGCCCCTGGAAAAAATTTTATGAAGATTGTCATCCTGGCCTCCCTTCAAGACAACTTGTGTGTAGGATGCAAGGTCTGCACCAGTGGATACATGGTATTCTTCCTGCACAGACATCACAAGAGGGTCAAGTATATTCACAACACCAGCACCTCCTCAAAAACATGTCCAGAGATTGAGGCCACTTGGACTATCCTGTTGCTCACAGGCAACTTGGTTTCTGCTTGCTGTATCAGTTGTGGCTTTATACTGTATAAAATCGATGTGATTCATTCTGGTTCTTGGGTAATGATTGTGAATGTATTTATTGCATTGTGTTTCCCAACCATCAGCCCCTTTTTGCTGATTCACAGAACTATCCAAATTCCCAGGTACTGCTGTGCTGCCTGGTGGAGGTCCAATGTCTTTTCAGCATAAGAGATAGGGTCTGCCACTAATCTCCCTTAATGAAACTTTCTGAAAAAGGCATTGACTGATCTGACACTATATGTAGAAAATGAATCAAAATTGTCCTGGATCTTGGTTGTAGAACACAGTAACCTTTTCTGCCCCCAAGTGTAAAGTACATATGGGTTTGAATGGAGGCTTGGGATCACTAGGGCTAAAAGTTTCCTCTTGCCTCTCTGAAATAGAACATCATCTATCAGCCTTTTCCTACCTGACCCAAATTTCCCTTCTATCATGACAGAATGCTTCTCCTCCTGCAATCCTTAAGGTCACCCAAACTGGATTGCATTTTTTGTTTCTCATACACTTTCTATTTGTTAATCATTCCTCAAGTTAATGGAGAACACTGTTATTTTCCATTCTTTGCTACCACAAAGAAAACTTCTATAAACATCCCCCTGAGACCCTGATCAGGCACATGATTCCTCCAGGGTCTTTAATCAGAGGGCTCCTAAAATGGATGCTGCTACTGTAGTGAGTGCCACAGCCCTGAGTCTGGGACCAGACTACATTTCTTTCTCGCCCAAGTAAAAACACTTTCTCACTGATCTTTGATACCGTCTTTGATATTTGTAGGTTGAGAAATCTGGGAGCTGCAGCTGCTGTCTGGGATTCAGTGCCCTGAAGTCCGCTCCAGTTCTGTCTGTGCCACACCGTGCAGCCACTGGGCTGAGTTCCTCTCTGAGCTTGATGCAATAGACCTTTCCTCTCAGCTTTCCAGGCTGTCTTGGGCTGGAAATCTGTCTCACGCCATCGTTTTGTGGCTTCTGCTGCTCTGGAATTTGTTTAGAGTCATTTTTTACATTATTTTATGGACAATGGAGAGGAGATCTAGAGCAGATCTATCCTTCTACTCTGCCATCTTACCTCCGCCCCCTAGCTTACTCAATTTCAAAGAACAGAATAGAATAGATGAGAAAATAATACAATTGATTATGGGTTTAGTAACATCATGGAGGTGAGGGATCATGATTTGTTACATTTAGAAAAGGGGTTTATATACACACAAGACCAGAGCCATCTCTCTCTGTCTTAAGGGAATGCTTTATGGCTTCATAGGGCCCAACTGAATTCTCAAGGGTTTTAAAAATTTCATCTGTTAATTTTTAGTTTTCAGCATTCACTTTTGTAAGATTTTGAACTCTTAAAATTTCCCCTCCCTTCCCTCTCCCCTTCCCAAGACAGCATACAATCTGATATAGGCTACACATGTACACTTTTAAAACATATTTCCACATTAGCTCTGTGAAATAATCAGAACAAAAGGGAACAATCATGACAAAAATAAAAAAAAGAGAGAAAATATTATGCTTTGATCTGCACTCTGACTCTCATAGTTCTTTCTCTGAATATGGATAGCATTTTTCACCATGAATATTTTCGAAATGTCTTAGATCATAGAAAAGTTGAGAAGACCTAAATCTATCAAAGTTGCTCATCTCACAACATTGTTATTACTCTGTATAGTGTTCTCCTGGTTTTGCTCACTTCACTCATCATCAGTTCGTATAAGTCTTTTTAGGTTTTTATGAAGTTCATCTGCTCATAATTTCTTATGAAACAATAGTATTCCACTACATTCCTATGCCATAACTTGCTCAGCTATTCTTCAAATGATGAGCATCCCCTCAATTTCCAATTCTTGGCCACAACACAAAGAGCTGCTGTATTTTTGTGGATGTGGGTCTTTTTCTTGATTTTATGATCTCTTTGGGATACAGACTTGGTAGTGGTATTACTGGATCAAAGAGTATGCAGAGTTTTATAGTCCTTTGGGAATAGTTCCAAATAGCTCTCCAGAATGGTTGGATCAATTCATGATTCCAAAAACAATACACTAGCATTCCAATTTTCCCACATCTTCTTCCACAATTATCATTTTCCTTTTCTTCTCATATTAGTCAATCTGACAGTGTGTTGTGGTACATCACAGTCAGGGACTCCTTACTGACTACTCAGAGTCTCATCTGCCACATTAATCTTCTTCCAAAAAATAAATCCCAAAGCAAAACCTAACCTCAGAGTATATATACTCTTTTCAAGGTTGGAGGTCATGACCCTCATTAGAAATTAATAAAAGGTGTCTGAGGTCTATTAATGGGTGGGGAAGATCTTCAACTCTTCCCCCTACTCAGCATTTACCTTACACTAATCTTACAAAAGTTACAAAAATATATTTCCACATTACTTTATAATTGCAGAATACACCCTATACCCAGTCTTGTGCTGAATGATAGAGCTTAGTATTGTAGAAAGGCCATTGGACTTGGAGTCAGAAAAATTAAGATTGTGGACCATCCTTAATGTTTCCTGACTTTCAGATTATAGCAAAAGACTTCCTCTATGATTCTTCATTCCCTCCTGTCTATATAGAAGGTGTTTAATAAATGATTATTAAATGGATGATTGAATTGAATATGTTGTCAATAATGGCGCCTACACTATTTACTTCACCCTAGTATTTTGAGCAAAGGGTTTGATAAACTTTCAACCAATGCAAAAGTTTGAGCTTCTCTTAAACTCCCTGGGACCTGTTAGTTCATTAGCTGATGATACAGCTTACAAAACATTGTTCCCTCTGATGATACAGCTTACAAAACATTCACGTCCACCCCTCCTATTAGATTCAGGCCCCTTTACTTCTATGAGGGAACTCCTGACATTGCATAACTATAGCTGCAGCCAATGGAGCACTCTGGTTATCTACCTGCTCTGCCCTGATCCTGTTCCTGCAGGATCTGCTATCCCAACATTATATGTCCTGGATGACGTCTTCAGTCCTGTTTTTTAAACATCATTGATTGTGTTGTAGCCTACTGTAACCAACCATTCATATCATCATTACCTGCAGGGCAATATCTTACTAATTTTAAAATTCATTAAATTTTGTGAAACTCTTCACAGATGACATCACATTTGATCCTCACAAAATCCTGTGAAGTCATTTCCTCTCTTATACTTCTTTTATATGTGAAGAAATTGAGTCCTAGAGAAACTAAATGGTTTGCCCATCTAGTACATGTCTGAGATAGGTTTCAAATCCCAATCCCCACATCCAGAGTTCTATTGACTCTGCCATGTTTCCATCTGGTATTTGCTTTTTAATTTTATTTTGCTTTTAGATATAGTTCTCTATTGTTTTGGAAACTTGGGATCAATAATGCAGCTTTGAAGTTCCTAGCAAGGAAATTCATCCCTTTCTCCTCCCCCTCTTCAATTCTGGAACTAACTTTTCCTACAATGGCTTTCTATAGCAAGTGACAGCTTTATAGGGTTCCCATTCAGATACCTGCTAAAAATTTAGTCAATAGATGTTATTCATCCACTTGTCATTTCCCCAGCTCCATAAGAAAAAAAGATAAATGAATGAGAAAATTGATTGGCTGTATTTTTAGCAGGTTTGCAAATGGGTCCTGTAGGACCCATCACTCAGTGGTAGGCCAAATCTTTGTGAGTGACAATAGATGTCTTCTGCTAGCCTGAAAACTGCCTTGTGCTAGATGTCACTAATACTATATTATTTGGGCCTAGAATCAGGAAGACCAGAGTTCAAATCCTGGCTCAGATGTTTGCTAGTTGTGTGACGTTGGCAAATCATTTCATTTCTGTTTGCCTCAGTTTTCTGGAGCAGAAACGGGGATAGTAAAAAACCCATGTTATTCTCAATGTATTTATGAGGATCAAGTTGGAATTATCTTTGTAAAATGCCTTATGACAGTGCCTGTCATATTGAAGGTACTGTAGAAATGCCTACTCCCTTTTCTAATTCATAAATGAGAGTATTTGGAAGTTATCTGCAGCCAGAGCAAACCCTCTTGATGTCAGACTCTATCACCTCAATGAGAAGGAGCAAAGCTCTGGATGGAGGCTCTCCTGAGAGGTAAGCTGACCACTTGCTCATGAATTTCTCTGCCCATATTAAGCCCAGAAGGATGTGTCTGAGGCACAGATTGTCCCTCAAGCTCTTTTTTATGTGGTGAGTGTCCTTTGAGCCAGACTGATAGTCAGAAAAAATATGAACCTGTTCTTGGAGGTGAGGTAGAGTGAGTTGGTCTCTTCTACAGGGCCAGGGGCAGAAACTGGGGCAGAGGTCACTAAGGATCACATGGATTTGAGACTGTCTCTAAATGTTATTTTGCTACTAGTATAAATGTTAGATTCTTCTCCGATCATGAATAAATAGATATTCTTCTGGAGGGATTGAATTATATAATTCTTGATATAATCCATCTAAATTAAAACTTCAGACATAAAAGTATGATCAGTACACCCTTCCCAACCCAAAAGGGCAAACATGCATGATCATCCTTTTGTCTTCAGTATGAAATGGAAAAAGAGAATATGGATGACTCAGAAAGTCATGTTGACTCACAAAACAATGTCTTTCTAAACTCTCCTGTCACAAAGCTCAGCTTTGCCATCCTTACCTGCCCTTTACAAAAGACGATGTGATCTTTCTCCACATTGGCACCTCTACATAGCTGGGATCTGCCCAGGTCTCCCTTTAAGACCATAGCTCTCCCATCCCTTTGTCCATCTGCTCAGACAGATGAAGCTATTGCCTAGGTCCCAGCTTCCAGTCCCAAATCTGGCACAGCAGTTAGGGTTAATATCAGAATTGGAACTGAATTGGATCAAAAGGCATAGGGGAGAAGAGAGAGTGTTCCCTCCTTTAGTGTTTCTACTTTGGTTCTTGGTGGTGAGCCAGGAGTACAATGAGTGATAGGGTTGACATTGCGGTGGCAGCAGCTACAGCAGCAACTTTACTCCTCCTTATTTATTTACTCCCTTGTTCTCGTGTGCTCTCTGACATAGTCATCTCTTGGATTCTCTTCCCTCACTCCCCACAGGAAAAAGAGAGACTGTGTTCTCCAAAGAATCAAATGGATAAACATTGAAGAATTCCATAGTATCAGTGGACAAATATATGTCTCCATGCATGTCCAATTCATGATAATTTCATAAGTGTTAGCAGAGGGGAAAGCATGGTGTCCTGGTTTATATTATTCTTGGTTTATCTGGTCTCATAAAGGGATTGGAACTAATGTAGGTGTGATAAATAAAGACCCAGAATCCCTTATTAGGCATTTATAGTCAAAGTAAGGAAATGCTCTGAATCACTGATCTGGGCATTTAGGAAGTCTGTTGTTCCAGGAGGAGATGAGTCAAATCAATAAACATGTTTGGTGGGGTAGGATTGAAGAAATATGGGATCTTTCCTGTCTATTAATAGGCCTATGTGACCACATGTATCCCCTTTTTCCCTTGGAACAAAAGCCATGTTTCTAAGTCTAAAGGTACACAGGTATTTCAATCACAAATGTTTTATTGCTTTGAACTTGAGTTCAGTTCACAACTATGACAGATCCTGAGTCACAAAAACTCTGACACAGATTCAACTAGGCTTTAGGCTACATGGATCCAATCATGTTCTGAGGCACTCCAATTTCCAAGCTTTTCTTTGCTTGAAAACTATATATACTGGGAGGTTGGTATTTTACTTTGGGGCTCACTCTTAGGAGGAATGTTTCTTTGTGATTTAGGCAGATGAGAATCTGGATAGTCATTGTTAAGGAACCCCCCATCTATGTGTCCCCAGATATTGGTGCTGCTTGGAATGGTGATTATGCATATATTACTTTGTTTGGACAGTTGGATCCCTGTCTTTTGGATCTCCGTGATAATTTCTCATTCATGTTCAAAGTGTGGACCTTTCTCCTGAACTAGTGAATGACTTACATATGTTTAATTAAAGTAAGATTGTTGACCCCTTTGAATCTCTTTCCTTTAGAAAAGCAGATTAAGAAACCATCCTAGCCCACCCTGTGTGCTAGTGTGGTTGTTAATGTAAGTGGGGCTTACTAGGTGTCAAGTATGGTCCCAAGCCATGAGAATACAAAGAAAGGTAAAATATGGCCAGACTAGACTTCACAAAAATCAGGGCCCTTGCTTGGGAGGAATTCAAGGTCTAATGGTTAGAGGCAACATACAAACAGCTGATTGCATAAAAGCTGTTCCCCCCACTCACGCCATGTCACATGTAGAGGTAGAAGAGACATCTCCATTCTCTTTTCACCTCATCTTTTTTCAAGAAAGCTTTTTATTTCTGCCAGAGCACATTTAGGGTTAGGGTTAGCAGGAGATTGAGGCCAGAGGTTACTGCTCTGTTCGAATTATATTGACTGGCGCCGTTAAATATTATTAGTCTAGTGCATGTAGTTTTCAAGTTCAAACTAATCTTCTAAGAGCTATTTATTAATGGGGAAAGGAAGACCCCAAATTTTATGTCCAAGATTTGACTCCCTTCTTAACAAATAGCAGTTCTGTAATGAACACATAAAGCACATGGCAAAGAAACCCGTTTATCTAGCTTGATAGCAAAATAGAAAGCATGCATTTACCATATCTCAGCTCATCCAAGATTGTTCCTGATCTTCCTGGATGGGAAATGCTCTTAAGTCTCTAAGGTAGCAAGCTGGATATAGGTGATGGAGATAGCTTCATCCTGTGACTTCATCTCACAGTCTTTTCTTCTTTCAGTGACCTGAAGTGCACTCTCCAACTTCTCCCTTTAAACATTATTTGTAATTTTTGGAATAAAACAAGAATTTCTATTACAGCATAATAAAAAGATGGTTGCACATGAAATTGTAAATCTACTCTGCATAGTTTGCTAAGTTTTTCAAATATATGACAAAATTTTCTTGTAAATTTCTGTTTTTCTTCCCTTCTACACGCATGCCCTGGAGATGGCTACCATTAGACACAATTACATATGCATACATACACACACACACCCACACATACTACACAATTATTCTACATACTTCTATTCATCCTCTGGATGTAGATAATGTCTTTATATGTCCTTTATAGTTAATTACTGTATTTAAAGTAGGCAAAACAACTTATTTGCTCAAAGCTGTTCTTGAAACAATATTGCTGTTACTTTATCCACTCTTCTCTTGATTCTGCTCATTTTGCTCTTCTTTATTTCATCAAGTCTTTCCAGGTTAATCTAAAATCATTGAGCTCATAGTTTCCTTTGATGCTATAGTGTCCCATCCCAATCATATAGGACAACTTGTTTAGCCATTCCCCAATTGACAGGCATCACTGCAATGTACAGTTCTTTGACACCACAAAGAAAGCTGCTATCAACATTTTTGAACATGTAAGTTCTTTTCCTTTTTCTCTACTTAATCTTGGATCCAAATAGTGGTATTGCTGAGGCAAAGGGTATAGATCATTTAATAACTCTTGAAGTGAAACCAGAATAGCTCTTTAGGACTGATGAGCCTAAAAAGACCAAAGGGCACGCCTGTCCAAAGTGACTGAAGAGTATGTCTCTTCTTTCTCTTGCCCACTTTTCCCTGTGACTCAGTCAGGAGCAGGTCACTCCACCAATCAAGATAGGGCTTCATAGTAATGGGTTTGAGGACTTGGTTTACACATATACAGACAAGATATAGGTAAGATGAATTGGGGAGAGTCTTAGAAAGGAGGCATTAAGATTAAGGAGAATTGGGAACTATTTCTTGCAGAAGGCAAGACTTTAGCTAAGATTTGAAGGAAGTCAAGAAAGCTAAGAGGCAGAAATAAGGAGGGAGAGAGTTCTGGATCAGGGGACAAATGTTTGACGTTGGGAGATGGAATGTCTTGTTCAAGGGACAGCAGGAGGACCAGTGTGCATGGCATGAGAAAGAAGAAGGTTGCTTTCTCTGTTTGAGTCCAGCAGTATCTGGAGGACACATGTCACATGTTACGTTGTGAATTCTTTTCTATATGTGTTGGAGTAGATGGCTACTAATGAACTTTTAAATTTTCCAATTCAGTGTTTCAAATGGTTGCCTTCCTTTCCTCAGGCATCAGAAAAGAGCTGAGTTTTTTTTTTTTTGTCACTCAGCTCTACTACTTCCTGAGAAGTGTCCAGTTCAACAACACTGTTGATGACCAGGTGCTTTGGGATGAGAAAAGAAATCCTGTGGCCACATATGACATCATGAACTACTTGATTTTATCTGATGATACTGAAATTCTGGCAAAAGTGGGACAGTTCATCCCCCACACTGCACCTACTCAAGATTTCTTCACTTTAAAATGGCAATACCATGGAGCTAATTTGGTGAAAAGGTCAGATACTCTTTAACTGCCAAATAGCCTTATTCACTTATGATAAAAATTCTTAACTTCTTTGTTTTCCTTCCCATTCCACATCTGTGAATAGAACCTGCTCCTTCCCACCCTTCCAGTTTCTTACCTTCTTTTCAGTGAAAGAATGGAGAAAATTTTGGGAGATGTCCCCTTCCTTTATTCTTTATTTCATATTGTTCAAATGGCTTGCCCTATTCTCTCCTCTTGGACAGTTGTTTTATATGAAGAAGCAGATTTTCTTCTTGCCAAGGCAAACCAATCTACCTCCATATAATCTCATTACATCCTGTCTTCTGCAGCAGAATCTTCACCCTGACGTTTCTTTAATGTTTTCTTGTCTACTGGCTGCTTCTCTACTGCTTATAAAAATGTCCATGTTTGCCTCACCCTCAAAATCTTCACTTGATCAATGCATTGCTGATGGCTGTCATCCTACAGTTTTCCTCCCTTTTGTGGCTAAGCTGTTAGAGAAAGCCATCTATAATTATTGCTTCCATTTCCTTTCTTCTCTCTTGTTAACTTTTTATCGTCTCTTATCTAGGTTTATTCAATGAAAATGGTTCTTTTCAGTTACCTATAATTTCTTTACTTCAAAATCTAGTTTTTTCTTAATCTTCATGCTTCTTGACCTTTCTGCAGCCCTTGACAGTGTTGATAGCCTTTTTCTTGAAGTTCTTCTCTCTAAGTTTTTCTGACATCATTCTCTCTTTGATCTCCTTATCTTTGTCTGACCACTTTTTTCTGTCTTCTTTTCTGTATCATCCTCCAAGTTCCACCCAATGAGTCCAGTTTTCCCCCATTCTTTGTCCTGGACTCTCTTCTCTTCTTCTATACTATGTCCCTTGGTGATTTCATCATATTCCATGGATTTAGTTATCACCTCTATGGAGAAGGGTCTCAGCTCTACTTATTCACTCATAACCTCTCTGCTGATCTCTACCCTCATATCTCCAATGGTATATTGAAGATCTTCAACTCTGGGCTTAAGGAAAATTACTTTGAGTGAATATGTCTTTTCCACTATTATAAGTACCCAAATTAACTGTAAAGTGCATATGAAGAAAGATACTATCTGTTGTTTCCCAAGAAAGAACTGAAAAATAGAAGTATGTATGGAATAATCTTGTTACACACACATACACACAAACACACATATTTGTCTAATAGTGGTCATCTCTGGGACAGAAAGAAAAAAATTATATGATGACATATTTTTAAGAGGAATACAAAGCTATACGTAATAAATTTGCAGTTTGCAATCATCTTTTTATTATATTGGATTACAAAATTACTTCTTTTATTCTGTAAATTAAAAATAAAATAAATGTGAAAAAGAGAAAATTACTTTAGTTGGCACAGTCAGGAATGGATTAGGGTGAGGAGAGATTTGAGGCAGTCAGACTAACCAGCAGTCTATTGCAATAGCTTAAAAATGAGGTGATGAAAGCAAACACTAGAGGGATAGCAGTGTCAGAGGGGAGAAGGGGGCATATTGAAAGCTATTGTAAAGGTGAAAATGATAGACCTTGCCAATACATCTGCATGTGGATATACTCATGGATATGAGAGATGAGAAATAATGAAAAATTCAGTACAACTCCTAAATTATGAACCTGAGGCACTGGGAGTATAATGTTGCCCATTACCATAACAGGTAAGGTACAAGTTGGGGAAGGTTGGGGTAAGGATGATGAGTACCATTTTAGACAAATTGAGTTTAAGATATCTATTGGACATCTAGTCTGAGATGTCTGGAAGGTAGTAGGAAATGTGAGTTTACAGGTCAGCAGAGAGATTGGGTCAGGAAAGTTAAATTACAAAATCATCAGCATTGAAAAGGTCATTGAACCCATGAAAACTCATCCCAAATGAAGTACTGTAGAAGGAGAAGAGAAGAAGGCCCAGGAAAGAACCTTGAGGGATATCTATGATTAGAGGGCATGTTCTGGAGGAAGATTCAGCAAAGGAGATAGATAAAGATATTTCACAGAGAAGGGGGAGAAGCAGGAGAGAGTGGTGTCCTGTAAACTTAGAGAGAAGAGAGTATCCGGAAGAAAAGTGATCAACAGTGCTAAAGGCTGCAGAGAGGTCAAGGATAAAGAAGATTGAGGAAAGACTATTGGATTGGGCAACTACAAGATCATTGGTGACTTTGGAGAGAGCAGGTTGGTCAGAAGTCAGGTTGTAAGAAGTTGAGAAGAGAGTGAGAGGAGAGAAATTGAAGGCATTTATTGCAATAGAACTTTCAAGGAGTTGAACTACAAAGGGCAGAAGAGATATAGGATGATATCATGGATGGAAGGATCAAGTGGGGATTTTTTCAGTATGGGAGAGACATGGGTATGTTCTTAGCCAGTAGACAGGGAAAGATGGAGAATAAGTGAAAGTGTAGAGATGACAGAGGAAGAAATATGGTGGAAGATATGGGATGTAATGGGATCTCTTGAAGAAATAGAGGAGTTAAGAGAGTGGCAGAAAGCACTTCAGTGATAGGAGGTGAGGAAGAGTGGAAAAGATTAGACAAATGGTCTAGTTTTTTTTCCTGTAAAATATGAAGCCAAGTTCTGAGCTAAAGGAGAGTAGGGAGAGGGGCAACCATGGGAGGCTTGAGGAGGGATGAGGTTTTTAACAGTAGCTCTGGAGAGAAAGATAATGAGTTGATAAGTTAATAAGAATTTCCAAGCATTGGTGAGAGCCCAGTTGAGGTTATTATGTAACATAAATGGATAGTGGACCAAGTCAAAACATTTGCATGATTTTCTTCACCTTCATTCAGCAGCACATGTATAGTTGGTAACATTTATATGTGTTATTATTTGTTAGGTACTGTGCTAAGTACTTTGCAATTATCTCATTTGAAATAAGGCATCAGAGGAATACTGCTTGGAAATTCAGTAAGATATCAGAGTGCTTCCTTTAAACTTTACAAACTTTAATAGCAATGTCATTCATTCATTTGGTCAGTCAATAAACATTTATTAAGGACCCACAATGGACTAGGTATGATACTGAGCATTAGGAACACATATGTAGGGGGAGAAGTCAGTCCTTATCCTCAAGGAACTGTAATTGGGGAAAACAACACACAAAAAGAGGCTAAAAAGGGGGTATATGGGAATGCATCTCCAAGGCAGTATTCACAGCACTAATGGCACCTATGAATATGCTGACATAGGTCTAAAATGCAAAATACAACAGACTCTCCATATAGAAGGCAGAAAAAAATTTTTATTTAGACAACAGAATCCCAGCACCAAAAGACAAATCCAAACAACAGAAAATCAAATCCATCATATCAACCAAGAAGTGCATATACATTATCACTGTAGAGTACATCTCCATTCCCAAGTCTTCTCTGTAAACTCCACCTCTGCCAGAGACCTTCTCCCAAAGAAACACTCACAATCCCAGCTGTCTACTTGCCTGGGTCCTCTCCCTTTGCTCTAACTGCTCTCCCTCACTTCCTCTCAGTTCTGTTCCACCTATTCAGCAAGCTACTCCCACCATATGTGACTTAGGTTTCCACGTGATATAAGCAGATCACATGGGCCAATTAATGAATGGAAAAGATCTTCAAATTAAGCAAAAATACATTAAAAATACAGAGAGAAAGGTAGGAGAGAGTAGAGGGGAGCATGATGAAGTCCAAAGTGGTCAGCAAGATGGGAAATGAAGCAACGGCTGGCCTTAAATGAATGTTCTTCCTCCCCTTCCCCACCTATTCAGAGGCTTCCAAGAGTAAAGAGTATTAATAAGGTATCCTATCAATGCTGACTTGACCTTGAAAGGGAAGAAATTTCTATGGGGGTGATAAAGAAGTCCAAAGTAGTGCAGTCAAGTGGAAAATATCATGAAAGGTTTACCAAACTCCCAGTGACCAGGGGCTTCACAAGGTCTTAGCTGGTGCAAGCTTGAACAAACACAGGGCTTCTTCCAAATCCTGAGTTTGCAATTACAGGTCATTGGTTTTATCACTGAAAAATCTGACCTACAATGACAGTTACTGTAAAGTCTAAGAAAGGTAGATCACTTATTTCAGTTGCACAATTCATGACATCAGTGGCCCCAGGACTCACCACTGTCTCATTTCCCCCTTTCTAGACAGTTAGGAAAGGATACCCTCTTCACCAACTACAAATCCTCACTAATTTTGCTAAACCTTTGTTGGACAGGGATTTTCCCAAAAATCTTTACTAAGGATTCTATATGAGGAGATGAATCCATTGGGATGACTTACAAATACAGACATTGACTCCATCAACAAGCATAGCAGGACCTGGAGATTTTGGTGTCTCTGTGAATCAGCAAAAAAGGGCAGATGGTTGGGAAACATAATGTAATCAATGTAGTCACATTCATCACCCAGAAATCTGTTTGAATAACATAGACTTTATAGAGCACAAAGCTACAACTGACACAATATGCAAAAATAAAGGTGCCCACCAGCATCAGGATGGTGTGAGTGGCCCTGATGTCTGGGGACATCTTTAGGGAAAGGCTGGTGCTATGAATATACTGGACTCTCTGATGATGTCTGAGAAGGAGAAACACCATGTAGCTACTGGCCCAGATCATGCTTCCCATCAGCAAAACATCCCGAAGGGAGGAGAAGGTGACAAACTCTGGAAGCACATGTTCCCAGTAGCAATACAGGAGATCAGTGCCCCCTTTGTAGCTGTTGTTGCTGTTTCTTGAGCCTGTGACACATATTGTCCCTTTAATCTCTACGACTACATTGAGGATCCAGCAGAAGAGGCAGGAAGATCTGATGCACTTTGGAATTCTGACTTTGATTTTGGCCAACCTAGAGCTGCTAGGACTAATGATGACTGCCTGAAAGATGCTCAAAAGGCACATGTAACTCATGGAAAGTCCCCGACTAACTTGTCGAAGGAAATATACAGTCTTACACCCAGTATTTCCCAGAAAATATTGTTTCCTTAAATACAATATTGCCATTGGCATTCCATGGGAGAGAAGCAACATGGCATTGGCCAAAGCCAGTTGAGCCAGGATGGTGTCCATGGGTCTCAACTTCTGTCTGGTGAACAAAGTGAAGATGTAAAAGGAGAGAAAGAAGTTCTCTAGGACCCCAACTCCAGCCTGAGAAAGGAAGATAATCCCCAAGGTCATTTCATGTAGCAGCATAGCCTTGGAGGGTTAGACAGAATTGTAGGCAGGGCCAGAGAGACCTTTCAAGAAAAGAAGGCATAGGAATGTGGTGAAGAACATTTCCTTGTATAACACAATTAAGTCCCATGATCCATCTGTGAGATTGGTGATGGAAATTAATGGCACAGTGTGAGCTGGCCCTTACCATCTGCTGGAAGCCATGTCATACATACAGGAGTGGGCCCCCTTTTTGACCCCCATGTTCTTAAACACATACTCATTCACAAGAATGTAACCTTATTAATATACCTTTGAGATACTATGGAAGAGAGAATTGCAGGCAGGGTCAGGGAGACCTTTCAAAAAATGAAAATACAAGAATGTAGTAAAGAACATTTCCTTGTTTAGCACAAGTAAGTCCCATAATCCATCTGGGAGACTGGTGATGGAAACTTATGGCCTAGTGTGAGCTGGTGAGTGTGAATTTCTGGTTTGGGGGTCTTGGCCGGCAAGACCCTATGCCATTTTCAGGACGCAATTGATGAGGCAGGAGGCAGGGTATAAGGCAACTCCATTTATTATCAGTAAAGCAGCATTATTTATAACATAATAGCCTCGTGAATTATGCCCTTCAGCCAATCCCTTTGAAGGTCAAATCTACTCTTCCAAACCCTGCTCCACATTCTCCTCATGTCCAGCTCGTGATTTACTCACTTTCCTCAAACTCCAGGAGAAAAACAAGGGTGGTGGTCCTTTCTCAGATGCCATTAGTTCCAGGCACCTTGGGTGTGGTCCTACAATGGCGTCCAAGAGTTCCTAGCCCCCTTGCAGGTGAGCCCTTCCCATCTGCTAGGTCATGTCATACATACATGAGGAGACACTGAAGCAGAACCTGCCTTTGCTCCCCATGCTCTTAAACACATTGACACTCACCAGCATACATCTTTATTAATGTACCTTTGAGATACCCTGTCTGTCATAAGACTAATTCTGAGGCCACTGACTTCCAGTCCCAGAGAGATGAATCTGCAGGTGGGCTGGAAGAAACCCAACAGACTCCACTCTTACATTTCCAAGCAAATGTTCTCCCTTTCACCAGAGTTTCCCTTGACCCTTACCTTTTAAAAGTCCATGGGGACAGAACTCTTTGGAACACACACCCCCAGGGAAAATCTGGAAACACACCCTTACCTGAACCAGAGGAAGACCAGGACTTCACCTGATCCTTGAGGATTTCAAGCACCTATAACTTTGCCAGTGTGGTAAGCACCTGCCTGGTTATAGAGAAGACCTTGATACAGCTTGGAAAATGGCTTTCTAGGCTCATGGGATACTGAAAAAAATTAAGCTATGTCATAAACTTGGTAAGTTGACTGAGTGATCATTCCATTGGCAAGTAGATATTGTGCACTTACTAGGTGCCAGAGACTGCCAGCCACTGGAAATGCAAACAAAAGGAATGAAACAACTTCTGCTCTAAAGGGACTTACATTCTCATCGACCTCTCTGAACATCTCTGGACCTTGTTGAGATGGTGATCATAGAACGGCTATGCAGCCCCCTGCTGGGCCTTGGCTGCTCCTTCCACGGCCTTTTAAAGCTTTTACTTCACCATTTGAAGAAGACAAGGTCAGGCCAACGTCTTGATGTGTATCCTGAGAATGTTCCCTTTTTCGCAGATGATCAGGGCAGCCCCTATATCTGCCTGCATACACAAATATGCCCACAAATGAATGAAGAAAGTGGGCACATGGAGGTAGACATCTCTAAAGTTTTAGACAAGGAAAATCTCCCCTCCCTGACCCATCACTTTTGTGTTAAAGGTCAGCAATGATCAATTGCTCACAAAACCAGTATCTTTTTATTTCACTTCACTAAAAAAGATGGCATTGGAATATATCTGGAAAAGTAGTTGTTTGGATTGGATGGCTTCGAAGGCTCCTTCCAGAAGTACATTTCTGATCAGATCTCATCAAATAAACATGTGTAGAAGTCACCAACAAGAGCACAAAGCTCAAGATGACTCTCCAGATGTGCAGCCAAGGTCTAATGGGCCCTTCACGCAGCATCGAGAGGGCCAAGCCCAGCTTGCCCTTCCTGTTTATCAGTCGCCAATCCCCCCTTCACATGGTTGGTGTTCCTGCCGAACGAGATGACCTATTGGTTTCTATACAAGTTGCATGAGGTGATCTCCATCATCTCTCTGATTTTGCACCAATGTCCCTCATGCCTGTAGTGCTCATCTTCCTCACTTCTATCTTTTTGAATACCTTGCACATATTTTTATTGTGTTTGTCCTTAATTTTTGAAGAGCATGACATCACTGAAATGATGACATGACTGGCACTTGACTTTGTTTTGAGTGAGGAAAGGCTGTGCAAGGTCACCAGCCTCACTTTTACCTCCTGAGCCATCTAGATCCAGTGACCAGATATTATCAAGATGACTGGAGATGGCACAAGATGCAATTGGGAGACCTTGTCCTTTTTAGGCTAAGATCTTAAGAATAAGGCTACTCACTTAGTAGGAGGTAATACCCATTCAGTGAATAGGTCTCTTTAAGCTGTAGTCAGGGAGTGACCCCTTTAATGAGCAAAAAACCAAACAAACAAGCAAAAAAAAAAACCTCCAACAGTAACAACAGACTAAATCAAGCTGGAAGGGAAAGAGAAACAGCTACCATTGATAATCAGTCTAAACCAGGAGGGTTCAGTCATTAAATAGAGCTTGGACAGGGACCTATTATTGTCCAATGTATGGACTTCAGAGTGCACTGGGTTTAAGATTTTGTAAAGATAAGAAAGAAAGAAAGAAAGAAAGAAAGAAAGAAAGAAAGAAAGAAAGAAAGAAAGAAAGAAAGAAAGAAAGGAAGGAAGGAAGGAAGGAAGGAAGGAAGGAAAGGAGTGAGGAGGGAAGGAGGGAGGAAGAAAAAAAGAAAGAAGGAATGAAAGAAAGAAAGGCGCCTACTCAGTAAATCCTAAGTTAACTGGGCAGCCTCTGGCCATCAAAATTTACCTTCCTTTAGAGAGAAGGAAGGGGAGAGAGAGACAGAAGGGACAGCATGGGCTGAGTTATGCAGGTAGCTGGGTCACCACTCAGGCAGCTCAGGCTACTCACAGGTTTTGTTTGTCCTTCATTTTCGAAGAAGACCATGACATCAGAAAAAGGATGACATGAGTTGTACTTGACTTTGTTTTGAGGAAGGGAGGGCTGTGCAAGGTCACCAGCCTTACTTTCTTCTCCTCAGTCATCTCATCTTGCACATAGTAAGTTAGCAAATAAGTGTCTGTGTCAATAAAAGGGAGTTTGAAGTTCGAATTGAGGTAAGAGAGTACAGAACAAAATGTTCAGTGAAAGGAATGACGTCAACCAACCTTCCTCAACATCCCCACCTCACATGTTCCTAGAAGTAGACAGTCCAGGAATGTGATATGCAGAGGATTCCAGACATTTTTTTCAATATGTTGAACAATTTTACTGAAAACATCAAAAACAAAAACCAGACCAATCTTCTCTAAGTACAGATAGCAGCTAGGACATCTAAGCAAGAACCAGTTAGATGATACAGTGGACAGAGTCCTGGAGGTAGAGTAAGAAATACCTGAGAGAGTCAATCAATTTCTGCCTGCTTCAGTGTCCTCTCTGTTAAATGGAGATGACAATAGAATCTATCTCTTAAGGTTGTTGGGAGGAGCAAAGGAGTTATTTGTAAAGTACTTGGCAAACTTGAAATTGCTGCATAAATGGTAGCAGTTATCATTCCTACCCTCCATTGTCTCCCTAAGGTCTTCAGGGTTAAAACTAAAGCAAACTGACAAATGAAACTGAAGCCTTAGCTTCACTCTCTAGATTTAGCCAAGTTTCTGGGATCTTTTCTATATCAGTCCCTTTCCTGGTCCTTTCCTCTTCTCTATTTCAGCCACCCTGGTCTACTTGCTCTTCTCTATTCGTGACATTCAATCTCCTACCTCAGTGTCTTTGCATAGCCTGTGCCCATGATTCTAATGGCCCCTTTCCTCCTTCCTTCTTTTCTACATTCCTTCCTTCCTCCCTTCTTTCTTTTCTCCTTACCCCTTCCCTCTCTTCCTTCCTTTCTTCCTTCCTTCATTCCTTCCTTCTCCCTGATCTCCCCCCACCCCCCTTTATGAGTGGCATCTTTTAAAACCTCCAATGACACAGGCCTCCTGGTTGTTTCACAAATAAGACATTCCATCTTGGTTGGGCATTTTTTCTGCCTGTCCTCAATGCCTTAAATGCAATCTCTCCTCCACTCTGACTACTGATGTCCGTTTTCCTTCAAGTCCCAACAAATATTTCACCTACCACAGGAAGCCTTCCCCACCCCTTCTTAATTCTAGAGCTTTCTTTATTTCCTGTTACCCTATATCTTGTTTGTACCCAATTGTGTTGTTGTAGTCTCTCTTATTAAATAGAATGCTCCTTGAAGTCAAGGGCTGTCTTTTTCCTCTTTTTGTGTCCCCAACCCTTCCAATGTCAGCACATAGCAGCAATTTTATTAAAGAATAAGTGGAATAAATTTATTGACTGACTGAACCCATAGGTGTCATTCTGGGGCCTTGCTTTGTGCCTTTTGTTCCAGACCCATCTGGAAGATGATGGGTGTGCCTCACTTGGACATCTTCAATTAAAGGATAAATACAATTGGGTGCACTCTCCAAGCCATCCTTTCTTAGCTATGTGTCACATGATTTGGCCACTGAGTTTTCAACCAACATAGTGTAAATCTGTGCATTGCTATGGATGCTTGGTGCATGTGGTCTGTCCATCAAGCCTTCACCACTCTGACTAGAACGCTGCCCTTTTCAGGTAGAAATTTCTCTGCAGGTAGCTTTTTACCTAGGGGCAACTATATGGTGCAGTGTTCTAGAACTAGAGTCAGGAAGACTGACTTCCAATCTGGCCTCAGATGCTAGCCGTGTGATGCTGGACAAGTCACTTAACCCTACTTGCCTCAGTTTCCTCATCTGTAAAATGAGCTGAAACAGCAAATGGCAGACAACTCCAATATATGCCAAGAAAAACCCAAATGGAGTCACAAAGAGTCAGACACTACTGTCGTGACTGAAAAACAACAACTAAACGGTGATAACATAGTCTTACTTTTACTAAAGGGAAGCCTTCATCTGAGCAATTTTTCAGGTAAAATTTCACAACCTCTTAACTGACTGCATGTCTACTTCTTCCTAAATGAGGCACAAGGTCAATTGACAGGCCTGGCCCAAATTTCTTGAAGAACAAATCCTTCTTTTCCTTTGATAGACCTGACTTTGTCTGCTTCATCAAGCAGAACATCTCTTGGCTTATCACTCTTCAAGAATCTTTGTTGGGACAGGGCTTAAATGGGAGTTTTCAGGATTTTTGTCATGTGCTTGTGTATATATATGTAGGTACATATAAAATATATAATAGGTTATATATGATATATGTTGTGTAATATATGACATATGTTGCATAATATATGACATATGTGTGTGCATGTGTATAGCATATTATGTTATCTGTTATATATGAATCCATCATGTGTGTAATATTACATTTTATATGCATCAAATATATATAACATCTGTACATCTATACTTCCATATAACATAAAATACAATACATAACATGTGCAATATCTAATGTGAACATGATTCATATATTATATATATACATTTTCTGTATGCATATATATGCATGTAATGCATAGTTTACATTTATATATTATATATGTCTCTGTAATCTATTACATAATGGATATACATATATTATCATGGATACATATATGGTATATGTGTTTATATAAATATACATACACATATGTTAAGGGGTGATGGTACAGGAAAGCCAAATACTCAATGTCACTGTGAGGACTGCCTCTCAAAGGCTATATGATCCTCTCTCAACCCTGGCAATGCGTGTCTTACAAAATGTTGGTTGCTACTAAAAGGAACAGGATGATGCACAAAAATAAGTGATATAAAACTACTTTGAAGTTTGGATACAAAATGGTAGAAACTTAAAAGAAGCAGAAGAGAATAAGAAGAGGTGGCAAGAATACCATGGCCTTTGGGCATAGTTCCAAATTGTTCTCCAGAATGGTTAGATCAATTCACAATTCTACTAACAATGAATTTGTGTTCCAATTTTGCCACATCTTCCACATTTATTATTTTCCTTTTTTTGTCATATAAGCCAATCTGATAGTGTGATGTGGTATCTCAGAGTTGTTTTAATTTGTATCACTCTAATCAATAGTTATTTTGAACATTTTTTCGTATGACTGTATATATAGCTTTAATAACATATGAAAATTCCTGGTCATATCTTTTCACCATTTATCAACTGGGGAATGACTTGTATTCTTACAAATTTGACTCAGTTCTCTATATATCTGAGAAATGAGGTCTTTATCAGAGACAACGGCTGTAAAAATTTTTTCCCAGCTTTCTGCTTACGTTCTAATCTTGGTTGCATTGGCTTTGTTTTCCAAAACTTTTCTTTTAATTCAATGTAATAAAAATTGCTTATTTTGCTTTCCAAAATATTCTCTTTCTCTTGTTAGGTCATAAATTCTTCCATTCCCTGTAGATCTAACAGGTAAACTATTCCTTGTTTGCCTAATTTATTTATAGTATCACCCTTTATATCTAAATCATCTACTCATTCTGGCCATATCTTTGATTATCGGATAAGATGTTGGGCTATACCTAGTTTCTGCCATACTATTCTCCAGTTTCTCCACCAACTTTTGTCAAATAGTGAGTTCTTATCCCAGAAGTCAGAGTCCTTGGGATTATCAAACAGTAGATTACTATAATCTTTGATATCGTCATTGATTGAATAATGCTTGCTGATGGTTTAGATAGACGCTACTTATCATTTTATGGAAACCTCCACTTATTCCTATGCGCTCTAATGTTTTTAACAGGAACAGGTGCTGTATTTTGTCAAAAACTTTTTCTTTATCTATTGAGGTAAGGATATGATTTCTGTTGATTATGTTATTGATATGGTCAAATATGCGTATCATTTTCCTAACATTGAACCAGCTGTAAAAAAGCAGTTTTCTAGAGAAAATGCAAAATATTCAGAAACACGTGAAACAATGCTCTAAATCATTTAGAAAAATAAAAATACTTATTGCTACAATGAGATTCTCCCCCTGCCTCTTCATTGCCAATTTTGACAAAAGACTATATTACTTCTGAGGAAAGCAGCAACAGCCTTAGTCATAGTAGTTACACCTAACATTTCTATCTGAATTTAATCTATGCAATGCTCATTAAAAGTATTATCTTTGTTTATCATCGTAACATGCCTTGGAAGTATGTAATCTTCTGATTCTCATCTTACAGTTGAAGAAATTGACACCGAAGAAGTCTAAGTGGTATGTCCAGTTTTTAAGTGTCTAAACTCAGGTCATATTAACTGCCATTCTTACCTTCTGCAAAATGTACCATTTTGTTTAAAATAAAATGTTTTGAAGGATTTCAGGACAATCCACACACTAATTAACTACTGACAGCTGCAAAATGGTTCAAATATTGTGTAAAGGAGTTTGCTACTCTATCAAAATTCATGCATATGTACACACCCTTTAGCAAAAGACACTAATACATTTATGTGTATATAAAAATGTACTTCTGTAAATTTTGCTCAAAATGGAGGAAAAAAGAGGATAGCATCTACACAAAACTATTTATTGTTATTCTTTTGTAACAAAAAATACATGAAGTAGAATCCATTGAGAAATGGTTTAACATATTATGGTATATGAATTTGAGGGAAAATATTTTATGAAAGGATATAATGAAGAGAACCAAGGAAACTTGGAAGAACTTATGAAATGATGTAGAATGAAGAGAGAAGAACAAGAAAAACAAACAATATAGGAATGAAACTAATACAAAGGAAAAGAGCTTTGGAAAATGTGTCTCTAATCAGTGCTATGAAAATCATGACGTGCAGTGAGATGGTAGAACATGCCTCCCAACTGTTGGAAAGGGCAGGATGGGAAATATATCTTCAGATATAGTCTGTGTGTTTATTTGTTCTGCTTCACCATGTTTATTTGTTAAGAAGCAGGGCTTTGATTTGGAGAATGGAGTTTGTCTGGATCCAGAAGTATCCTGACAGGATTGGGAAGGATCTCATCTGAGGCAATTTAGTAGAGATAAATGTAAAGACTTCCATTTATGTCCAAAGAGTAAAATTCAAAACGAAAGGCAGGAAGCCATGGTCAGGTCATCCCTGTTATTAAATGATTTGGTGGTTCCTGTGACTGAAAGCTGACTCTGTTTTGGCAGTTTAGCAAACAAAAGGAGATGAACACTTAGGCAACATTTCTAGAAGTGTACTTCTGGGAAATCCTGAAGAAATACTCCATTGTACCTTGTCCTATCAAACCTTATTTCAGGATTGGCTACAGTTCTGGTACTAGACTTTTAAAAGATCCCTGAGATACTGGAGAGTGTCCAGACAGTGATTTTTGTTATGTTGGAGGATCCAGAAGAGTCTGGATTAAAATGAGGATCCTTGAGAAGTCTGAATCCCAAAAAAGGAGGCTCAGGGTCATTCAAGCAATCTAAGGGCTCATGGTTCTCTGGGCATACAGTGCCTCCTCATGCTCACTAGGGGTAAGAAAAGCACCTCCAAGGCAGAGTTAGGAAGCTCTAATGAGGGAAGAGGAGAAGGGAAAAGTATTTACTGAATGATTGCTATGGGCCAGGGTCATGCTGCTAGTAAGAGTCTAAGGCCAACTCAAGTCTTCCTAACTCCACTCCTAGTGCTCTCTTCATGTGCCATGTGGTTGCAGAATGTCCCCCACAGAGGGCATTGCCCTGATGGCTGGGAGCTCCCAGTAAGGAGTTTCCCTTTCTGAACTCCTAAGAGCACTTTCACTGAAACTTCCACCTTGGAGAGTTATTTGGGAAACAGCGTTCGAGGAGCATCCTCAAGCTCACACTGCCTGTGCGTATCAGACACTGGTCTTGACCTCAGGTCCTCCTGACTCCAGGGCCAGCTCTGTCCTCAAGGAGCAGTGAGATAGTGAATTAGACAGAAAGTACCAAAGTAGACTGATTGTTAAACCTAGTCACTCATCTCTGGCTTCATCTGCCCTCGGAGGCTTGCTAGCTGTCTGACCATGGGCATGTCACTTGGCCTCTGTTTGCCTCAGTTTCCTGAACTGTAAAAAGAAAATGATAATAGCACCTGTCTTGGCGTTGTTGTGAGCGTCAAATCAGCCATTTATTATCCCAAGTTGTACATACAGTTTTTAATTGTTACATGCTGGTTAATTTCCATTATTACTGCCATTGCTGTTTTTGCTAGATCCCACTGCCTTGAGAGATGTCACAAACAGAGACTAAAGTCCCGGAAGAGGTGCTCGAACATTGACGTCAACTCAACCCCAATGGGCACCACCCATGAGAGTATCTATGCTTTGGACCCAATCACTCATCAAGGACCTGCTGGGCATGCAGAGTACGGCCCATTTTCTCCTTGTTGATCCTGAATCTTCCCTGAGAATCTTTGTCAAAGCTTTTCCTGAAATCTAATAATGTTACACTTCCAGAGCTTCCCTGACTTACAAAGGCAAGGAGATAAGATCAACATGGCTTGTCCTGGTGATTTTAATAATCATGCTAATTTTCATACTCACCACCTCAGGGATTCACCCAGCATCCTCCACAGAATAAATAGCAGAAAGTGCTCCTCAGAAATCTCCAGCACATTCCCATGAAAGACAAAATCCTCTTTCTTGGGAGGAGGTCCTTGGTGACAATCTTGCCCTATGTCCAGCACACAGGAAGCTGCCCAGGGCACCATTGTCTCCCTCCCCTGCCCAGCATGAAGGCTAAGGGCTGCCTCCCACTCTGTATCCCAGCCTGAGCCTTACAGCAACACTCACCTGCCTGCCTGCTGTGCTCTCAAGGACACCGGGATACCGTACATCAGAGCACACAAGAGACAACCTGTAGTTATAGGGACTGTATGTCTGAGATCGTCTTCCCCTTGGAGTTGTAATTATCATGTCACCTGCAGGACTATTGACATTGTCTTCTCAGGGAGTCAGTGATATCTCCAAGGGGGTGAAAACTTTGGCCCTAAAGCCAATCACCTTCAACAATTAAGCCTGAGTCATGAGAGTGCTGAGTCAGCAGCTGCAGCAGCTGAGAGAACAACTTTGTTATGTTCCTTATGGGAGAGAGGGCAGACATGACCCAGCTGTGACCATTAAGATCTGGTAATACAGAATCTCAGGATGTGTCTCCTCCTCATCAACCCTTGACCCCAAGACCTTGGTTGGAATACTATGGCTCCACATTGAGGCTTAGAAAAGCGATGCTCACTTTGATCATATCTACATCCTGCTGATGCTTTTTGACCTTGGGGCAGATATGCTTTAGGTTGAAATGAAGGAAATGACCTCCATGAACATTCTTGTAAATGCACATGGTGGGAGCCCTTACTGTGAAATGAGTTAAGTAGCCAGAGTCACCAAGGCAATATCCTTTCCATGGAAAACTCCTGTAAGGAAAGTTGTATGCTCCTGCAATTGCCTAGGTTTAGATGTGCTCCACACACTGCAGCAAATTCCATGTGAGGGAACCTTGACTACGTTTTACTCAAGAACCATTGTGGAGAGACCAGAAGAGAGTCATGAGCATTTCCCAGTTCTTAGCTATCATGCTCTGCGACCTTGTTTAAGGGAGCCCCAGGATTCCATCTCACCCCATTTCTATCCAGCTTCATTGATTTTGGCCTGAGTTCTATATTCATGAAGGAGGGGTCTTTACTTCAGTAGCTTATAAGCTCCTTGAGAACAAATTGTGTTTGTCTTTGTATCCCTAATGCTTAGCAACATGCCTGGTACACAGTAGGCACTTAAGAATGTATGTTGACTGATTTCCTTCCCTTCAGTCCTGCATGTTCCATGTATGCATGTGTGTCCAAGTGCACAACATGAAGCAGGACTTAGGGAAGTGAATTATTTACTAACTCAGCCAGCCCCTCCTCCTTCCTCTAACTTTATATCTGGAGAAAGGAGATCTTTGGCATATTCAATCAGTCATTCAGTCTTTTTAAAAGGAGAAACTACTGTAATGCTTGATATTAAAGACAGAGCCTGAACAAGTAGAAGGTACACTGACGTTGAAGCCAGAAGAACAGGGGTCAAAAGTGTGAAGGAGGGAGAAGATTCTATAAGGAGGATATTTCATACTCCATACTTATTTGAGGCAATTTCATCAGTGTAAGGATGTGATGAAGTTGCTATTCTACACCCACCCACCCAGTGGTAAAGGGCAGGTTCTAGAAATATCATCTAGAAACCTCCATTCAAGTTGGGGTTCCAAAGGGCATTTATGAGGAGATCCTTGTTCTACTGTTCTGCCATATCTTTGGTCCTGGACTGTTGCTCAAAGGACATCAGTCAGTAAATGGCCTGGGGTCTAATATTTGCTTCAGTTTCACAGCTCTATGTCTAAATGAAAAGCCCTGGTGCAAAGGTATGCTTGGCAATCTCCTTTCACTGGTGAGAAGGAAAATCTAGGAGACTCAGAAATTCATCTTGTCACATGGAAGATTGCCACCATGTTCTCTCAGCTGTTAACAAGTCAAGCACCTGAATTTACTCTGGATTTGGCCCATGTTACAGCAAAGGCTATACAACACAATCATAAAAATCACCACAAAGGCTTAATAGGGCAACTGTAACCTACCATCTACCGTGTTGTTATTCCATAGGGCATAAGGGATCAAGTAGCATAGGCCTCAGACACTTGGTGTCCACAGCAGGTACAATCATGTCTTATCCTTAGATATTTTGCTCATAAAATGACTCCTCTTACACACACAAACACAAAAGCCCACACGCAGTATTACAGGATGTGTACTCACATTGTCATTGAAGGAAAAAATGACATCGTGATGGGAAATAGTCATGGGGATATATCCTTTTCTTTAACTGAATTGTTTTATTTGTTTTCAGTATTCGACAATTACTTCCATATATCTTAGATATTTTTTTCATACCTTCCCTCTTATTTTCCCTTCCCACCCCACTTCCTCCCTGAGATGGGTACAATATTATATAGGTTCTACACGTACATTCCTATTAAATGCATGTTGCATAGAAGAATTAAAATGAATGGGAGAAACCATAAAACAAAACATAATACAAAAGAACATGTTCTGTTTCTATCTGCTATCCAATTCCATAGTTCTTTCTCTGAATATGGAAGGTATTTTGCCTCAAAAGTCCATTGGAAATATTTTAAGTCCATGCATTTCAATGAAGTATTAAGTGTACCAGAAAAATTCCTCATACATTGTCACAGTGTACTAAGTTCTCCTGGTTCTGCTCCTTTCACTCAGCATCAGTTCATATAAGTCTTTGCAGGCTTCTCTGAAGTCTTCCTGTTCATCATTTCTCATAGTACAATAGTATTCCATTACATTCATATGCACAACTTGCTCAGTCATTCCCTTTGAGTTCTGGTTTTTGGCCACTGCAAAGAGAGGGGCTATAAATATTTTATTACATATGGGACCCTTTTCCATTTCTAGGATCTCTTTGGGATACAGTCCAATGGAATATATTCTTTTTTAAAATTTTTTCATTTTACTTTTTTATTTTATTTATAAATTTATATAACTTTTTACATTCATTTTCACAAGATTTTGAGTTGCAAAATTTTCTCCCCATTTATCCCCTCCCCCTCCGCAATACACTGAGCATTCTAATTACCCATATCACCAATCTGCCCTCTCTTCTTTCATCCTTCCCTTCCCTTACCCCATCTTCTCTTTTGTCCTGTAGGGCCAGATAACTTTCTATTCCCCATTACCTGTATTTCTT
>CM053771.1:1877758-1911814 GCA_028658325.1 Potorous gilbertii | reverse complement strand
TGTGACTTCTCCTTGCTGTTTACTTTTTCATGCTTCTTCTCATTCTTGTGTTTGAAAGTCAAATTTTCTTTTCAGCTCTGGTCTTTTCATCAAGAATGCTTGAAAGTCCTCAATTTCATTGAAAGGCCATATTTTGCCCTGAAGTATTATACTAAGTTTTGCTGGGTAGGAATATATTCTTAACAGAGAAGAATACATTCAGCTGATGAAAGGGGAAAACGGATCCTATTATGTATTCTCAATTTAGATTCTGTGGTGACAACTTGAATTATAGATTTCTCCATGGAATTATTCCTGTGGAAAACTTTCCTTTTATCATGGAGTCAACACTGGAACAAAATTATATTTGTTCTTTCCAATTTTGAATATTTAGAAAGCAAGAACAGTTTGTAACTTCAGAAAAAAGTTGCCTAAATGAAACAGAATATCCACTGGGTTTGCATTTGACACAAAAGAGACACTGGAGGTAATGATGAGAGGGTGTAGGTAGAAAACGGCTCATAAGTTCAGGAAATGATAAGTAAAATAAATTTTAAAGTTAGAAAATAGGTTATAAAGTGATTTTTTATAATGAAACAAATAAGGTATAACAACTTGTAACTGAGGTGGGAGAGAGGAAGAGAAAGGGGATAAAACAGGAGAAAGATTGCACCCAATTGATTATAGTGCTTTGCGTATGCCTCTCTCCTTGCCACCCTTCTTTATGCAGAGAGAGTGGGCCACAAAACAAGAAAAGGAAAAGAATAAGATTGAGGGAAATATATACTGATTAAAATTATTAATATGATTGTGATAAATTTATCCAAAAAATGAAAGGTTATAGCAAAATAAGTTAGACAGAAGAATGTACTAATCACTTTTTGTGAAATATATTTGAAATATCAAGCTTCCTAAAAGTTACTTTTCTTGCAAATGTGGCTATAGGTGAGGAGGAAAGAGCACAAATCTAGTGAGTTCAGTGGCACAGTGAACATGAACATTTTGGGGAGAGTTTGGCTGGATCCTAAGGAAGGAAGAGAGGAGTCCCTGAGGTTGGGCCCCCAAAGAGAATTCAGAAAACATCATTTAGAATGAGCTGGGGCCTAGGAAAACATTATTCACAAATCAGGATTAATAATAAAAATAATATTAAGCTGCTAAAAATAAGACAAATAAAAAATGAGTAAGCGAAGGAACAATAATTCAAACACTGACATGGTATAAAAGAAGATCTGGGTTCATATTCAGAGGAAGATAGTGAAGGGGGAAAAGCCACTCCCACCCCAAAGAGTAGTATAAGTAGTCAAAAGCCCAAAAAGAAATCTTGGAAGAACTTGAAAAGGAATTTAAAAATCAAATGAGTGAAGGAAAATTAGAAAAAAAATAAAACTAGTTCATGAAAATTATGAAAAGAAAGTTAACTAATTGGAAAAAGGGAAACAAAATCATAAGGAAAAAAATTGAAAGGAATTTAACAATCAAATAAGAGAGAATGAGGAAAATTAGAAGAAAACAAGAACAGTCCAAGAAAATTATGAAAAGAAAGTTAACAAATTAAAAAAGAATATATAAAATGTTAAGGAAAAAAACACCTCCTTAAAAACTAGAATGGATCAAGTGGAATTAATTGACATTCTCAGCCCCCAACACATAGTAAAACTAGAAAAAATGGAAAAGAATCTGAAACACCATTTAGAAAAACAACTGATCTGAAGAACAGATTGAGGAGAGACACCTTCAAAATTTACAGACCACCTGAAAGTTATGATGAAAAAAAGAATCTGGGTACAATATTATAATAAATTATTAAGGAAAATTGTCCTAAAATTCTAGAATATGAAGGTAAAGTAGAAATAGAATCAACATATCACCACCTGAAATAGATCCTACAAAGAAAATTTATAGTAATGTCATAGTTAAATTTCAAAATTCCCAAGTTAAAGAGAAAATATTTTAAACAACAAGGAAAAACATATTCAAATACTGCATGAAAACAATCAAGATTTCACAAGACCTAGCAGCTTCTACACTAGAAGACTGTAGATCTTGGAATATTGTATTTTGAAGAGCAAAGTAGCTGGAGCTGCATCTAAGAGTAACTTATCCAGAAACTTAAGTGTAATTCTGTGCAAAAGGACATTTGAGGAACTGAAAGACTTTCAGTTACTTGAAAAAAAAATACCAGAACTCAATGAAAATTTCATATAAAAGATCAAAAAGAAATGTCAAGAGATTGTGAAAGACTAATTATAAGGCACCAATAAAGGTTAAATTGCTTACTGATGATATATGAAAATGTTGTCTGTATTCCTAAAACTCCTATCGTTACTAAAGAAGTTAGAAAGAAAATTTGTGTCTGAGTTGTGTATGATGGGGTGACTCTGAAAAACAAAATTTGATAAGAAATGGTGAAAAGGAGTAATTATCTCATTATAAAGGGCATGAAAGGAAGAACTAATACAGAAGAAACAGGTTCTGGTGGAAGGTTGGTAATTTTGGAACTTTTATCTGGATTGAAGGGTAAACAAAATGTACATCTGAAGAGGGTTAAAGGTCTTCTGAACTTTTGGAGAGGTGAGAAAACTGGAGAATAGGGTAGGGTTGGGACTTTTAAAGGGAGCTCCAGCATAAGATTAGGAGAACCAGAGGAGAAAATAAGGGAGAGAATTTTAGAGGGGTGGCAAAATAAGAAATAAGAAGGTAAGGCGAAAGGATAAGGAAACAGGGATAGGGTTAAAAGGGAAACTGAAAAGAAAAATGGTGAGCAAAAACAAGATGGATGGAAACTCACAAATAAATAATCACGAGTAATCAGTAATACGGACAGGAGCCATTCCCAAACTCAGAGTTGGTTAAAGGATGTGAAAAGACAGTTTTCCAATGAAGAAATCTAACAATATATTTTCATATAAAATTCTCTATATAATTATTAATTAGAGAAATTCAGATTAGAATACTAAGAAAACATTTTACACCTACCAGATTGGGTAAAATGATAGAAGGGAAAAGTGACAAAAGTTGGAGAAGATGTAGAAAAACTGAGATATGAATTCAGTGTTTGTGGAATTGCAAAATGATCCAACCATTTTGGAAGGCATTATGGAATTATGCCCAAAGAGTTATCAAAGTACCTATACTTTTTGACTCAGCAGTGTTACAGCTTGGAGTCTTTCCAAAGATGATTAGGGAAAAAGGAAAAGAACTTACACATTCTAAAATGTTTATAGCAGATCTCTTTGAGGTGGTAAAGAAATGGAAATTTCAGGGATGCTCATCAAGTGAGTAATGACTGAACAAATTGCAGCATATGATTGTGATGGAATATTACTGTGCTATAAAAAAATGATGGGCTCAACGATTTTTTAAAAAATACATGGAAAGATTTTCACAAAATAATGAGGAATGAAGTGAACCAGAACCAAGATATTTTTCCATTAACAACAATATTGTTTAAAGAACAACTTCGAGTAAATATTTTTTTTTATGAGGACCAATGATGTCATGGGGCAAAGTCTTGAAAATCTCAGAGTGTGTTCTTAAATCCGTCTTGTCTATTTTTTTTTACTTTAGAAATTAATTTAAATTTTTTTTCATTCTTTTGAGAGATGGTTATTTACCATTTCTGTTTTTCATTTTGTTAATGTTGAAATATTATCCTCATTATAATTTTCCCTTGATTTAAGTTGCTTGTTTTATATGCATAGAGTTTGGAAAAAGAGTTTCAAATAATTTCCTCTGTTTCATATTCATTTTATTTTATAAATCCTAGCTTTTATTTTTTTTTGATGCTGGTATTTTTATTTTTGGTGAACTTTTAAAAACCAAATTCACTAATGGATTATCAATTTCATGTTATTTTGGAAATCAGTCTTTAGTTTTCTTTAATAATTCAGCCAGTCTTGTGCTTTCAAGTCTATTTATCTCTTCTTTAATTTTCAAATTTTCTACTTTGCTGTATGTTTGTGGTTTTAGATTTGTTAGGATTTGGGGTTTATTTAGTGGCAAAAATTTCATTTCGTTTTGTTATGACTGTGAACTATTTGAAAGCAAAGACTGCGTTTTTTTCCACTGTTTGTGTCTTCATTGCTTAGAACAGGGCTTACCTCGTAGTAGTCAATTAATTTCATTATTGATGTTATGCATGTCCAAACTGTTGTTCTCTTTGTTCATTACTTTGTTGATGAAAGATTTGACAGTGAAATTTTGCCCTTTGGACTTTTTAGAGTCATTTCACAAATTTTGTAACTTTTTTCTGTGAAGAAATTATGGTTTCAATGTTTTTTTCTTTGACCCACAAATTTGGGGGATTTAAGTTATTTATTCTCTAACATGTTATTCCTTTATTAAGGGTCCATTGGTGATATGTAATTTTTATTTTCAATAACAAATGGGCTTGGTATTTCTGCATTTATTCATTTATTTATGTTTCCTTCCTTTTGGCACATGGTCAATTTTTAAAGCTGTCATTTGAGCTGAGAAATACATGTCTGTATTTCATTAGGTGAAAATTCACTAGACATGTATCATATCCAATTTTCCTAAAATTCTATTCAGGTCATTAATTTTTTGGGTTTTTTGTTAGATATGGATACATCTGAAAAAGGGAGATTGAAATGAGCATACAACATAGTTTCACTCTTTAGTTCTTCCTGCAGCTCATCTAAGCTGTTCTTTAAGTATTAAGATGCTTTATCTTTCAGTACATTAATTGTAAATAATGACATTTATTATCTAGGGTGACTTTTGGTATGTATTATTTTCCCTGATTATCTCTTTTTAAAATTTAATTTAAATTTTCATACTTTATTTTTTTAATTATATATAATAATTTTAACATTAGGTGGGTTTTTTTATATTTCAAGTACCTGGGGGTGAGTTGGGGTGTGAGGTTCAAGAAAGAAACTGTGTGTATGGTGAATCTTAAGCTGCCTATTGAGTAAGATGAGACCCAAAGAGATGGAGTCAGAAGGGCCATTCGAGGCATGGTGGACAGCCAGTTGGATAGCCTGATTTATTTAGGCAACTCTTTTCTGTTCACAAATGGATCTTGCTTTCCAAATATTAAAAATTGGAAAGAAGGCATCTCATTTTTTCCCAATGTAGATTCCTTGACAAAAGGAAAGTCTTTCACAGGAATAATATCCATGGAGAAATCTATATTCCAAGGTGTCACCACTGAATAGAAATTGAGAAGTGAAAATACATGATAGAGTCTGTTTCCCCCTTTCATTGACTGACTGTATCTTCTCTGTTAAGAATATATCCCAATGACTATTTTCCATCAGAATGTAACTTTTTCCCTTCATAAAAAGTGTGGGCTCAGATCCTGTAATATCGTATGTGTGCTTTAGTTTTTGTGGGTGTAAGAGGAGCCATTTTGTGAGCAAAATATCTAAGGAAAAGACATACTTGTACCTGCCGTGGACACTAAGTGTTTGAGACTTATACTGTTTGATCCACTATGCCCTGTTGTATGACAACATGGAAGATGGTAGGTTACAGTTGTCTGGCTAAGCTTTTGTAGTGACTTTTATGATTGAATTGTGTGGCCTTTGCTGAAACATTGTTTAACCCAAGAGTCAATTCAAATATTTGGCTTGTTAACAAATGGAAGAACATGGTGGCTATCTTCCATGGAACAGCAGGGATTTATGAGTCTCCTAGATTTTTCTTCTCACCAGGTTCCTGAATATAAAAAAGTGTATTGGGAAAGGATATTGCCAATAAGACCTTTCCACATTTCATCTGGGCATAGACTTGCTATGGAGCTGAAGCAGGTGTTGGCCCTCAGGTCATTGAGTGACTGATGTCTTTTGTGCAACAATCCAAGACCAAAGCTGTGGGACAGTGGTATACTTCCAATATCCCAAAGAATGGTGTCTAAGAGCCAGGACCTCTTCATAAATGTCATTTGCAACCCCAACTTGGATGGAGGTTTCTAGATGGTATTTCTAGACCTTGCCCTTCTAAGTATGGAGTATGGAAGATCCTCCTCATAGAATCACCTCCCTCCTCCAGATTACTGGCCCCTGTGCTTCTCACTTCAAGTCCAGTACTCCTTCTACTTGGTCATGCACTGTTTTAATATCAAGCATCATAGTGGATTCTCCTTTAAAAAGACTGAATGACTGATCGATTATGCTAAAGGTCTCCTTTCTTCCACATATATAGTAGGAGGGAGGAGGACAGACTTGCAGAGCTAGGAAATGGTCCCCTTCCCTAAAGTCATGCCTCATTCCTTGCACCTACCTGGACACATGTGCATACATGGAACATGCAGGACTGAAGAGAGGGGAATCAGTCAATAAACGCTTATTAAGTGCCTACTATGTTTCACACATGGTGCTAAACATTGGGGATACAAAAACAAAGACAATCTCTGTCCTAAATGAGCTTATAAGCTAATGAGGGGAAGACCCCCCTATGAAGGTAGAGGTTCAAATCAGGCCAAAATCAATGTAACTGGAGGGAAATAGGGTGAGATGGGATCCTGGGAATCTCCTAACCAAGACCACGAAGTACTATATCTAAGAAATGGGAAAAGCTCATGACTCTCTTCTAGTCTCTCCACAAAGACCCTTGAGTACAAAGTATTCAAGGCTCACTCACATAGAATTTACCCTTCTGTGTGGGGCACACCCAAGCCTAGGCACTTGTAAGGGGCATATAGCTTTCCTTGAAGGGGTTTTCTAAGGAAAGAAGATGTCTTTGCCATGGTGTCATTGGCTCCTCAACTCATCTCACAGGAAGACCTCCCACAGTATGCATTTACAAGAATGTTCATGGGATTCATTTCCTTCATTTCAACCTAAACCATACCGGCCCTGGAGCCTTCAAGGCCCCAAGGTGAAAAAGCATGAGCAAGATGTAGGTGTGACCAAAGCGACCATCATTTTCCTATGGCCAAATGTAGAGCCATGGTACCCCAACTAAGGGCTTGGTGTCAATGACTGATGATGAGACACAGTCCCAGACATCTTGGATTACCATCTCTCAGTGGTCACAGCTGGGTCACGTCTGCCTCTCCCTCCCATGAAGAACATAACAAAACTCTTCTCTCAGCTGCTGCAGCTGCTGACTCAGCACTCTCATGACTCAGGCTTAATTGTTGATGGGGATTGGCTTCAGGGCCAAAGTTTCCATCCCCTTGGAGACATCACTGACTCCCCAAGAAAACAATGTCACTGGTCCTGCAGGTGATATGATAATTACATCTCCAAGAGGGAGATGAGCTCAGACATCCAGTCCCTATAACTACAGGCCAGGTTGTCTCTTGTGTGGTCTGGCGGATGGGATCCCAGTGTACTCAAGAGCACAGCAGGCAGCCAGGTGAGTGCTGCTGTCAGGCTCAGACTGGCATACAATGAGTAGGAGGCAGGCTTTAGCCTTCATGGAGGGCAGTGGAAGGAGAGGATGGTGCCTGGGATAGCTTCCTGTGTCCTGCACTTGGGGCAAGTTTGTCAACAAGGGCTTCATCACAAGAAAGATGATTTTCCCTTTTATGGTAATGTGCTGGAGGTTTCTGAGGCTGAGAGCAAGCTCTGCTACAACCTTAGTCTCTTACTAGAAGGACAGCCCTAGGAAAGTAACTTACTGTCTGTTTGTCGCAGTTTTCTCAACTGTAAAATGGGGATGATTATATCACTTACCTCCACCAGAGCTGTGGTAAATATCAAGGGAGATATTTTTAACATGTTTAGCTTAGATGGGTCCATAGCAAGCATTGACTAAATACTTATTCCCTTCACCTCTTCTCTCATTGAAACTCTCTAACTCTGGGCTGGAAGTGTTTGTCTTAGTGCCAGTGAGCATGAGGAGGAACTGGGTACCCAGAGAGCCATCAACCTTTGGATAGCTTGAAAGCCTCTGAGCCACCTCTTCTCCGGGCTCCAGGTCCCTGAAGGAGTCTCATTTTGATGCAGACTCTTCTGGATCCTCCAACATGACAGAAGTCCTTGTCTGGCCACTCTGCAGTTTTTTGCGAGACTTTTTAAAGCCTAGTGCCAGAACTGCAGTCAATCCTGAGATAAGGTATGATAGGACAAGGGACACTGGGACATTTCTTCAGGATTTCCCAGAAGTATGCCTCTGGGAATGTTGCCTAAGTGCTCATCTCCTTTTATTTCCTAAACTGGCAAAGCAGAGTCACCTTTTCACTCCACAGGAGTCACCAAATGTTTTCATAATGGGGATGACCTGACCATGGCATCCTGTCTTTCATTTTGAATCTTATTTTTTTTTGCACATAAATGGAATTCCTTACATTTATCTCTGCTAAATTTCCTCACATCGATTCTTCCTAATCCTCTCTGGGTTCTGGATCCAAGCAAACTCCATTCCCCAAATTGAGGTCCTGCTTCTTAACAAATAAACCTGGTCAAGCAGAACAAATAAGCTCATCGACTATGTCCGAAAAGGAATATTTCATTCTGTACTTTGCAGTGGTTGGATAGCCCCTTCCATCATCACACTGTAGAATCCATGATTTTTCATATCACTGATAAGAGGCACATTTTCCAAAGCTCTTTTTCCTTTCATTATTTTATTTCCTATATTTGTTTTACTTGTTCTTCTCTCTTCATTCTCCATAATTTCATATGTTCTTCCAAGTTTCCATGGTTCTGTAAAGTACATCCTTTCATAAAGTATTTTCCTTCAAATTCATAAACCATAATTTGTTAGACCATTCCTCAACTGATTCTGCTTCAAGTTTTTTTTTGTTACAAAAAAGTTAATCATAAATATTTTTGTGCATTTGCGGTCCTCTCTTTTCCTCAATTCGATTTACACATACATTTTTATACACACTTGTGCTTTAGTGACTTTTGCTAGATTCTGTCTGTATGTATGAATCTTGATAGAGTAGCAAATTTCTTTACAGAATATTTGAACCATTTTGCAACTCTCAATAGTTCATTAGAGTGTAGATTGTCCTGAAATCCTTCCAAATATTTTTACTTTAAGTAAGATGGCACATTGGGTAGAAAGTTAGAATGGGCATTAAGACCTCATTTCAGACACTTAAAAGCTGGATATACCACTTACCCTTCTTCAGCCTCAATTTCCTCAGTTGTAAGATGAGGATAAACAGATCATCTATTTTCTAGACTGGTTATGGTGATAAACGGAAATAATATTTTTAAACAGCTTTGCCTACCTTAAATCTAGATAGGGGTTAGTGTTACTACTATGAATACTGCTGCTGCTACTGCCCCCATAAGCAGTATGGCCTTTTGTCACAGTTGCCAATATAGGGGATGAGAGGTTGAATCTCATTGTGACCATAGGCATTTCTCCTTTCCTTAGTGATTTAGAGCATTATTCCATGTATATCTTGATATTTTGCTGGGATTTTTTTTAGAAATCTGCTGATTTATGTCACTTTTTTTGACTACATATCTCTTGGACAATGTTATTTTTGTATTTGTTAAGTATCTTATTTAAGTAACTCTCTAAGATAAGAGGATATAAAAAGACAAAATGTTAAACAGTTCTTGTCATCAACCATCAGTCCTCGGGTCTTGCCATAACCACCAAACCTAGATTATTTCCCATTTTTCTATCAAGGCTAATTTTCCACCTTGCCATTTCCACTCATTGGTTCTTGTACCGTTGTCCTCCAGAGTCAGTGAGAATAGTCCAATATCTCATTCTCATGACAAACTTACAAATAATTGAAATCTCTCTTCCTCTTGCCAGTTTCCTCTGTTCTCTCATCAGAGTCTTCTCAGGTCCTGTCAGTTTGTCTTCATTTCCTTTGATTGGTCCTTACATGGAATGCAATACAGGTCATTTACCATTGAGAAATTGTCATTAATTACTTACATCTCCTTTTCCTTTGCCTTCAATCTTTCCCCAAATCATGGTCTTTTCCAATGAGTCCCATCTTCTCATTATGTGATCAAAGTGTTTAGGCTTCGACTTCAGTATGTGACCTTCCAGGGACTAGCTTGAATTAATTTCTTTAAGTATTGACTGAATTGATCTGGTTGCTATTCAGAGAACTCTCAAAAGTCTTCTCCAGAACCAGTATTCAAAAGTGTTGACTCTGCAGTGCTACTCTTTCCTTAGAGTCTAACTATCACAGTCCTCCCTAGCTCTGTAAAAAATAGTTTTTAGTACGCAGACCTCTGTCATCAAGGTGATGTTTCTGCTTTTCACTCTGCTGTTCAGATTTGTCATCATTTTTGTTCCAAGGAGCAAGAGTCTTTTAAGTTCATGGCCACAGTTTCCATCTGCAGTGAACTTTGAGCACTCAGATTTAAAATCTGACATTTTTTTACTTCTTCTCCCTCCCTCTTGGGACCCAAGGCTATGATCTTTGTTTTTTTGTGAAGTTTCAAACAGGCTTTTACACTCCCCTTTCACCCTTCTCAAGAAGCTTCTTCATTTTCTGCCAACAGAATGGTATATTCTGTACATCTGAGAAGGTTGCTATTTCTCCCAGAAACCATAATTCCAGTTTTTAATTCATCCAACCTGTTATTTCACTAGATGTACTCTGCATATAAGTCCAATAAATGAGGTAACTATATACCATGTTATCGTATTCATCTCCCAATCTTAAAGTAATCAGTGTTCTATGTCCAGTTCTAACTGTTGCTTCTTGACCCATGTACACATTCCTCAAGAGAGACATAAGGTGTTCTGTTACTTTCATCTCTTTGAGGACACGATATATTTTGTTGCAATGCACACAATCAAAAGCAAGGAAGCAGAAGTAGATACTTTTCTGGAACTCCCTTGCATTATCAATAATTGAGCAAATGTCAAGTTGTTCTCTAGTTTTCTGTCTCTTCCAAAACCAGCCTGCTCTTCTAATAATTCTTGGTTAACACTTACTAAAGGCTAGCTTGCCGAATCTTAAGAATAACCTTGCATTTTCTCTGATGAAGGCATGCCCTGCTGGGTAGTCCTGTGCCATTGTCTCCCATGTCACACAATCAATTCCAAAGTTATTAAGAGATACACTGAGAGAATCCTTGTGTTGTTTCTTATAACCACCATGTGATAACTTGCCCTGTGTGAATATTCCATAAAATAATCTTTTTGACAAAAGCTCATTTGAAATTTGAACATCTTGGCCAGGTCATCAGGGCTGTGCTATTTACAGTAGAGTTTGAATGCTTGGCAGTTTAGCTCAAGAAAGGACATCAGTATCTGGTACCTTATCCTACCAGTTGATTTCCAGAATTCTCCTAAGATAATTCAAATTGAAGCATTTCAGTTTTCCGGCATGACATTGGTATACTGTTCAGGTTTCACAAGCATATAGTAATGAGGTCAGCACAGTGGCTATGTAGACCTTTAATTTGGTAATCTGTCCAATACCTCTTCCCTTCCACAATTTCTTTTAGAGTCTTCCAAATACTTGGCAAGCTCTGGCCATCAAAGCCTCATTATCATTGTAGATGTCCCTGGAGAGTATACTGCCTAGGTAAGAGAACTTATCTGCAGTATTCAGAGGTCCTCCATTTATTGTAACTGATGGTTCCACTTATGAATGGTGTGAAATTGGCTGATGAAGCACCAGTGTTTTCTTGGGATTAATTGATAGGACAAAATTAGCACAAGCAGTAGAGTCTTAATGCATACTTTGTTGCATCTCAGTTTCAGAAACTACATTGAGTATACAATCATCTGCAAACAGAAAATCATGTACCAACATTCCATCCAATTTAGTCTTGGCTTGTAGCCTTTTCACATTGAAAAATTTACCATCGGAGCAGTAGCAGACCTTGACGCTGTATTTGTCCACACTGAAGGCATTTGACAATATGGCTAAAAGCATCATGCTAAAAAGCACTGGAGCAAGCATACAATCTTGTTTTATTTCACTGGTAACTAGGAAATCATGAGAACACCATCAATTATCCAGAACCCAGGCAAGCATGCCATCATGAAATTAATGTACAACGCTGATGAACACAAGGCAACCAAATTTTGACATAATTTTCCATAAACCCTCACAACCCTAAGTATAAAAGACCTTGGTCAGAACTACAAATGTTGTGTCCTGACCTCTATTCTGCTCCTGGTGTTTCTTTTGGAGTTGTTGGTCAGCAAACACCATAGTGACCATTCCTTGGCCCTTTCTGAAGTCATATTGGCTCTTGGGAAAATGATCATCTTCCAGGTGAAGGATCATACTATAAGGTAGAATTCTGGCAAGAAACTTGCCAGCAGTGACTAAGAGGGAGACTCCCCTGTGCTTATCAAAGGACAATTTCTTTCCTTTAACTTTATAGAGATGGACAATAGAGCATACTGTGAATTCTTGGAGGACGATCTCCTTTTCCCATATAATCCAGAAAATTTCATTTAACTTTTGTATGAGAAATGGACCTTCCACCTTCAAATATCAGTTGGAACAGAGTCAGCACTTGATGCTTTGCCACAGAAAAGGAGCCTTCAAAACCCCTTCTTCAGTTGGAACTTCAGTTAGAGAGGAATTGACTTCAGTCATTGCCTTCAGTATTGACTGATGATGGTCTATTGAAAAGACTATGGAAGCATTTAGTCCATTTCTCCAGAATCACGTCCTTGTACCTTATCAATTTGACTCCATCAGTATTGAGTAGTTGAGATGCACCTTAGCTGCTTGGTCCATAAATAGCCTTCAGGGTTGGGGAAAAGTCATAAAATACAGCAATAAATGAAAAACCATAAAACTTCAACTCTGTGAAAGGTAGAAGTCCAGACATGGTGACCTGTTAAAAATCATAACAGACAATCATAACTTGAGATACTATGACTTATGAAAGCCCTAAAAATAATATTATGACTCATACCTGACTAGTACATGATCAATACACAAACTTATGTATGCACATATTATCAGTTTAACAGCTAAACTCATAACAAAGCAGGAAACCAAAAATGTTCACCAATCAGTAGTGATGCCCTCTATAGTTCCTCCCCCTTCCTTGTTTCCTATAATTCCAATGGAGATTTGGCGGGTTCTTTTGCAGGGTCCACTTTACTGCATGGCCGTTGTCCCAGACCAAAGATTGCTGTGGTTTTGTAAGCATTCATAATGACTGATTAAACTGCTACCTCTAATCAACCTGGAGCTCCCAGTCCTCTTCCTTTAGTATCAAGAATATGCCCTGGTTGTGGAAGGGATGCAGGATTCCCTAGTTGGGGGAATTGCAGCCCTTACAGTATCATAAAAGTACTTAGGATTGTTAGTATCGGCATAAAACTGAATTTCATCTGCTTCTTCCTGGGCCTAGAATCCTGCATCTCTCCAAGCTTTCCTTGTACTTTATTTTTGATAGAATTAAATGCTGTCTTCTTAGAAATGGATGAATTATCCTGCATGTAAACCCTGTGAAGTTCTCTTTTTTCATTTAGCATCTTCTGAATTTCCTCACCATTTTCAATGAACCAGCTTGGTGTTTGTGAGTGTTCTGATCCAGATGAGCAGATGCACTGTTGTGCACCAAATCTCTGAGAGCTGCCCCCTCCTTTTCTGCTTTACTGTTGCCAACGATGTGTTCACACAATTTCCCCTCCAAGTTAACAACAAACTGCTCCCACACAGAGAAGAGCTGTCAGTTATAAAGCATTAATGGTGGACAGAAACACTGAAAGGATGACTAGAACCAATGTGGGATCACTGGGGGTGTAGAAGCAAATGGGGAAAATGAAGTGAGGGACAGGTTTTGTACAACAACAAGAGTGTCCAAGGCCTTGAGATGGACAGAGTATGAGTTGGTGCAACTAATGGTCACTACCATAATCATCTATATTGTAGCTCACTCTTCTCATGATTGCTGTGCTTACTGGTGGGAGAATGTGTCATCATTCTTTGGTGTGGGGAGGACTTTTTTGCTGATGGTTCTTAATATTCCAATATAGTAAATTCCTTTGTTATAAGCAAAGTAAGTCTATGGGTTGATTGTTAGTGGGAAGTATGCCAGTGGGGGCTTATGATTTGAAGTAGTGGGAGCAACCACAAACAGCACTGTGCTCTGAGCAATGCATGTTGATCACACTATTCTTATATCTGGTTCCAAGAGGTTTCTAGGTGGTACAATGGTTAGAGCAGTGGGCCTGGAATCAGGAAGACCTGAGGCAAAATCCAGCCTCAAACATTTAGCATTCCAGTGAGTCCAGGCCTATCACTTACTCTCCACAAGAGTTACCTCAGCTGTAAAACAGGGATCATGTTAGCCCTACCTCACAGAGTTCTTCTGAGTACCAACTAAGGTAAATCTCCTTTTAATACTCAGGGGAATGCTTGGCAGTAGATGGTGCTTAACAAATGCTTATTCCACCTCCACTTTTCTCAAGGATCTGGCTCCAATTCTCCTGACCTCTCCAAGAGCATGCCTCTACATGACTATGTCCTAAGGATCACCTCCTTTTGTCAGATTGCAGTTGGGGTCCTGGGGAACACCTTAGAACTCTTCTTTTACAACTTTACTAAGTTCACCAGTCACAAACAGAGGCCCACTGATACCATTCTGGCCCAACTTGCTTTGACCAATGCCATAATGTTACTGTCAAAGGGGATCCCAGAAGTAATATTATATTTCAGGACAGCGTATTTTCTAGGAAATTATGGGTGTAAATTTGTATTTTACACTCAAAGAGTCAGCCGCGGCACTGCTATGTGTACCACCTGCCTCCTGAGTGCCTTTCAGGCAGTTATCATCACCCCCAACAACTCTAAGTTGGCCACCCTCAAGGCCAAGACACCAAAGTATGTCAGACTCATGTGTGCCCTGTGCTGGATACAGACCCTTCTCATGGATATTTATGTACCAATATACATAACAGGCCCAAAAAACAACAGAAGTCACATTAGGGGAGTGGATTTTCTGTATTGCTATTGGGAAAATGTGCTTTTAGAGATCGCTATCCTGCCCACGCTCCGAGACATCTCATTTGTAGGATGCATGAGCTTAGCCAGTAGCTATATGGTAATTCTCCTGTGCAGACACCATCAGAGAACCCAAAAAATTCACAGCAGCAGACTCTCTTCAAGGACATCTCCAGAGATCAAGGCCACCCAAACCATCTTACTGCTGGTGGGCACCTTTGTTTCGACTTACTGTGTTAGCTGTGGCCTTTTGCTATATAATGTATACTCTGTCAATTCCAGTATGTGGGTAGTAAATGTATCTGTGTTTATTATGCTATGTTTCCCAACTATCAGCCCTTTTTTACTGATTTCACAATCAAGGGCATGAGTCCAGCTGTGTTTCCTAGTGGAGGCCCAGTCCTCATTCTCAGAAAAACTTTTAGTATTTACAAAAGATCATCATGAATTCATCTCCTCTGTCTCCATGTAAGGCCTTGGCTAACTTACCTCTATCCTCATAAAGAAAAGGAAAAGGGACAATTCCAAAGACTTTAGGGCATGGGTTTTAGACTTTGAAAAAAATGAGTTGTTTTCTTTACATATCCTCTTCATAATAACGTCATTGCCTCTGCTTCAGGCAAGCTCACTCCTATTTTTCTCCCTGAGTTTTACTCCTGACTCTTCTCACTTCTTTCTCTACCATATCCCAGCAGATTTTTCCTTCAGAAAGATCTCCTCACCCCACCTCCCCCAGTCTCATATTTACAAAAGACAATCCTTCCATCCCTGTGGCCCCTTCCTCTCATTAGTCATTTCCTCACAGAACCTCCATTTCCAAGAAGAGTCTGAAGGCCACCACACTCATTCCTTGAGAAACCACTCCTTACCCTCTTGTCTTTTCTCTCCAGAATTCTCCAGCATGCTTCTCAGTGTGTCAACTCCTTCACTGCCATGTCCCAATAGTCTCCATAGCCATGCCTTTCTTTTTTCACTTATCACAGTGCCTGGGACCCAGTAACTCCTTCATAAATTTTTGCTGCCTATTGATTGCATGCTATGTCAGATTCACGTGACTATGAGTAGTGCCTTGTGTAGGACATATCTATATTTACTATCAGAAGCTATGTGCGTGATCAAACTGGGACCATTTGAGAACCCCATGGCATCCACTTAACGGGTGTTGGGATTCTTTCCTTTGGGTTACTGTTGAAATTTGTAAGGTTTTGAGAAAGCACTCTGCTATTGAAATGACCAGCCATCGGATATTCCTCTGGTTGGTCATATTGGGGGTGGGAGACAAAAGGGAAAGGAAGATATTAAGTACTCACATAGTGCCTACTATGTGCCAGGCACTGTGTGTAGTACATTTTACAAATATTCTCACTTGACTTTCACAAAAACCCTGTGAGGTAGTTTCTATTAACCTCATTTTACAATTCATGGAACTGAGGCAGAGCCTAAATGACTCCCTTAGAGTCCCACAGCTAATAATTTTCTAGGTCTGATTTGAACTTAGTTCATTCTGACCCTAGGCCCAGTGCTTAATCCACTTTTCCACTTTCTTGAACCCTTGTTGTGAGACTCAGGTAACTCAAATGAACTACCAAAGACTTCCAGAGGAGGGCTGGGGGGAACCAGGGCACACTTCTACGTTAGGAACCATCCCTTCCAAATCTGAAAAATATCAACACACAGAAGGCAATTACTTTTGCTAATTATGATACTTCAAGAGAAATGCTCATTACCTGAGTATTAACTATTAGGATGAGCTGATCAGGCATGAGATGCAAATTATATAGGGAGGGAAGTGAAGACACTACAGACTTTAGGTTATAGAGGGAAGAGAGGTTCTTTGTAAGGATTCACAGCAAGAGGGACCAAAGAGTAGCTCCATCTCTGGAACACTCCCTTCAGACCCAGAAATTGTAGTAGGGAAGTCATGAGGTCAGACATGTTTATATTCCTAAATTGGTGTACAAGACTGACCTCAACATCAATCATAATTGGCTGTTGGCAGTAAGCACTGTTAGCCCAGCCCAGAGTCACTCCAAGTCCATCTACGAAAGATTTTGTAAGCTAACTTACTTTCCCTAAATAAAACGGTCAGTAAGTAAACCAACAAGAAAACAAATTGGGAATAGAGAAATAAGAAGTCACATCTTGTAAAGAATCAAGGAAAACCCCATTAAGTTCTGTCTGTGAAAAGGTGCACATGTATTGTCCTGGTATGTTTCTGTCCAGTTGATCAAAGGCAGGAGGACCACAATTCACTTTGCTTAGACAGCCCCAGTGTGGGCCACTGTATTGTTTATGAATTTGAAGCTTTGTTTAAATAAAAACGTATGTTTTCTCTTGGTTCTGCAGAGTGGGCATTTCAGGTCAGCTTCTCCTGACTCTCAGGATATCTTTCTACATAGAAAGGGTCCTATATTATAGTAAATAATATTCTATGTCTGTTTGGTAATTGTTGAGAGCATAGTTTAATTTATTTTTTATACTGATATGACCTCCTTAAGGGACCAACTTAAAAGTGGAAGTGTAACCTTAAAGGGCCTTAAAATTTGGGGCAAATTTTATCATATACATAACACCCCTTCTGGGGGCTACTTCCAAGTTTCATTCTCAGTGGCGTGACAGATGCCCAGAGTGTGGATGTTTACTTCTTCCTTCAGGGTTCTAGAGAACCTCTGGAGGTTTTGGGGATTTCTGATATTGTCACTCGAACAGCTTCCTATGGGTGCCTTGTTATCAAATAACCCTAACACTACTCACTTTTAGAAAAGAAGTTTGCTGACAAAGTAGGGCAAGATCAGAAGTGACAAAAACGTGCCCTCCCAACCCCCACCAACCTGACCTTGCTTCTACAACTCCCCTTGCATACAAAATTCCTAAGGAGAGCCTTAAATATGACATGTTCCATGAAGAATTTCCTCTTTATTTCTGGAGCTGGAAGTATTCTCCATCCTTTTGTAAGTCTTCCTTTGTCTGGAAAGTCCTTTTCTTCCTTTGTGGAGACTTCCTAAACTTCCCTTATATGTAGCTCTGAACTGAGAGCCAGGCATTAGTAACATTTTCAACTTCATTCCTGCTGTTTCCATTATAAAGGATTCTGGTCCCTGTTGTTACTGTCATCTAACTGATATCTTTCTCTGTTCATCTTCAATTATCCATCCTCCCCTACCATGACACACTGCCACAGTAGACTTTCCTACAGACTCCAGTTCCCCAAAGGTGATAACCTGTTTTTTTTCTGGCTTGGGTTCCTCACTTTCCTAAGGTAATGGGAGAAGGCCAAAAGAAACAGGGTCTTCTTTGCACAATGTCAAATTATGATGGGAAGATAGTAAAATAAAACTTCTTGCTATGTTCCCATATCCAGTCAATTAACTGGCATTTATTTAGACTTCATTAACTTACTCTGTAATGGGGATATAAAAAAGACAAAACTATAATCCTTGGTCTCAGGAAAATCACATTTTATTTTATTTTTTAAAATTTTAATGTATTTATTTTTAGTTTTCAACATTCATTTCCACATGATTTTGAGTTCCAAATTTTCTCCCCATCTCTCCCCTTCCCACACCCTAAGACATCATGCACTCTGATTACCCTTTCCCCTATCTGCCTTCCCTTCTATCACATTCCTCCCTTCCTTTATCTTCATCTTCTCTCTTTTCTTGTGGGGCTAGATAGATTTCTATACTCATACACACCTACATATACACATATATATGCATATATGTGTATATATATATATATATATAAAATCCCTTCAACTAACCGAATACTGAGAAAAGTTTCAAGAGTTATAAATATTATTTTTCCATGTAGGAATGTAAACAGTTCAACTTTAGCAAGTCCCTTATGATTTGTTTCCTGTTTACATTTTCATGCTTCTCTTGATTCTTGTGCTTGAAAGTCAAATTTTCTATTCAGCTCTGGTCTTTTCACCAAAAATTCTTGAAAACCCTTTATTTCATTGACTGATCATTTTTTCCCTGAAGTATTATACTCAGGTTTGATAAGTAGGTAATTTTTTGTTTTAATCCTAGTTCCTTTGACTTCTGGAATATCATATTCCAAGTCTGTCAAACCCTTAATGTAGAATCTGCTAGATCTTGTGTTATCCTGATTGTATTTTCACAATACTCCAATTATTTCTTTCTGGTTGCTTGCAATATTTTCTCTTTGACCAGGGAATTCTGAAATCTGGTTACAATATTCCTAGGAGTTTTCCTTTCTGGATCTCCTTCAGGAGGTGATTGTTGGATTCTTTCAATAATTATTTTACCCTCTGGTTCTAGAATATAAGGGCAGTTTTCCTTGATTATTTCATGAAAGATGATATCTAGGCTCATTTTTTAATCATGGCTTTCAGGTAGCCCTATAACTTTTAAATTGTCTCTCCTGGATCTATTTTTCAAGTCAGTTGTCTTCCCAATGAGATATTTCACATTATCTTCAATTTTTTCATTCTTTTGTTTCTGTTTTGTAATTTCAGGTTTCTCATAAAGTCATTAGTTTCCATCTGATCCATTCTAATTTTTTAAAGAACAATTTTCTTCAGTGAGCTTTTGAACTTCCTTTTTCACTTGGCTAATTTTTCTTTATAAAGTATTTTTCTCTTCATTGGCCTTTTGGGCCTCTTTTGCCATTTTGGTTAGTCTATTTTTAAAGGTGTTATTTTCTTCAGCACTTTTTGGGTCTCCTTTAACAAGCTGTTGACTTACTTTCCATGATTTTTTTGCATCATTCTCATTTCTCTTCCCAATTTTTCTTCCACATTTCTTACCTGATTTTCAAAATCTTTTTTGAGCTCTTCTGTAGTCTGAGACCACTTCAAATTTATTTTGGAGATTTTGCATGAAGAAACCTTTATTTTTATGTCTTCCTCTAAGAGTTTTGTTCTTCCTCATTTGAAAGGATGCAGGAAAATACCTATTCACCAATAAAGTAAACTTTATAGACATTTTCCTCCTTTTGAGGCATTTCTCCAACCAGTTACTTGATTTTTGAGTCCTTTGTCAAATAGAGGGTAAACTTTAGGGACCTGTAATTTCTCAGTTCCTCTAGGGTGGCAAAATCAAGGGAGAGGCATTTACTCCTCTCCAGGCCTTCACTCTCATTGGGGAGCGACCACAATTTTCTGTCCAGGAAATACAAGTAAAATTCCCTCTCCACCACCAACTCCCCCTCCACTACACCAGTGCACCTCCTCACCCCAGGGCCACCACTCAAGGCTGAGATTCAGATCAGTGCTTGATTACCCCAGGGTATTTAGGCTAAGGACTCCAAAAGTGGACCCTGTGATGCAGTGACTTCCACTGCCCGGTCCAAGGCTAGGGCCAGTCCTTGCTCCCTTTTCATCCAAGTGAAAGAGCTTTCTCCCTGACCTCTGATGCTCTCTTTGGCATTTGTGAGGTGAGTAATCTTGGAAATGCATCTGCTGCCAGGGCTTATGCATGCTCCAGTCCTGTCCCTGTTACAGTATGTGGCCAAGACTGAGCTGTGCTCCATGGACTGCACTCCACTCTGTGCCTGGTGTGATAGATCTTTACTGTCAACATTCCAGCTTATCTTGGGCTGAAAATCTCTTTCACTCTGTCGTTTTGGGACTTCTGCCGCTCTAGAATTTGTTTGGTTTCATTTTTATAGGCATTTTATAGGCTTTGGGGGTAAAGCTAAGAGCAGGTCATCCTCCTACTCCATCATCTTGGCTCTGCCTCTCAGATTATAGTTCTTAAGAGAGACCTTGAAAGTATCACTGTATTACTTCTTCTGACAACCATGTGAACACTTGCTCTTTGTGAGTTCTCCATAAAACAGTCTTTTTGGCAAGTGTGTGCTTTGCATTTAAACAAAGTGTCCAGCCCTTTGGAGCTGCACTTCTCTTTGAATATTCGGCAGTTTATTTGGAGTAAGGACCTCAGATCTGATACCTTATCCCGCCAGTTCAATTCAATTGTAAGACAATTCAAATGTAAGAAATTCAGTTTCCTGGCATGGTACTGGATGACTGTTCAGGTTTCATAGTCTTATAACAATGAGATTAGCACAACAGCTCTGTAGACCTTCAGTTTGGTAGTCAGTCTAATACCTATTCTCTCCCATACTTTCCTTTGGAGCCTCCCAAACTCAGAGCTATCTCTGGCAATGTGTGTGTCAATTTCATTATTAATGTGTACATCCCTGGAAAGTAAACTATCAAGGTAAGTGAACTTATCTACAATATTCAAAACTATTTGGAGTTGATTGTGTGAAATGGGAGACACTGGGATGGGATTTTTCAGCATGACGTGCCCACATCAGAGAAGGTACTGTTCTCTATGAGCAAAGCAGAATTGAGACAGTTCAAAGGAAATGTAGGAGGCACAAATTTGGAATGTCCACCCCAAATATTCACAAGAACTATTTGTGTTGGACCTGTGCTAGAGCATTTTGAGCTCATGTTGGTCTGATCAGCCACAGTCAGACACACTGAAACTTGATTCTAGCTTAGTGATGTCATTTTGGTCCTTTTTCAGATAAAAGGACAACTAACCAACAAACCAGATTATAATAAGAATTCCTTTGGGCATGGATTTATTGCACTAGGTTGCTGCTGAGATCCCATCCCTCACAATGCTAACATTGTGTGGCTCTAATGCCACAAAAGGCAGGTCTTCTGCCTAAGCTCTGGCCTTTGAGATTTCACTTTTCAGTGTCTGAAGGAGATCCTAAGTAATCCATGATTTCTGGGTTATTTATTTCTAATTTAGCAATCTTCTAATTCCCAGTATACATGACTGCACAAACAGTACCAGCAAGCCTTGGTTTTGGTATTTGCTGTAGAGGAGATAAAACCAGAACCTTCATCTGCTCAATAAAAGTACCTTGAGATTTCACCTCTATAACACTTACCATAGTGATGCCAGGACCTTGGAGAGTTCCTTGGAGGTGGCTGTCTGGGAGAAGTCAGATCATTCCTATTTACAGCTACAGCATAAGTCTGTGGCTGTAATTGGAGGAGTCACATCTGCCTTGTGTGTCCAGATGGGGACACTCCTGGAATTTTACAATTTCCCACAAGTGGACAACATTGAGACTTCCATGAGCTTCTTATGTTCTGCTCTGGACACTCAGCTTAAGAGAAGGTAGTTGCTTTTGAACACTCTTCAGATTATGAAGCCAAGACAGAATTGTCTTTATTTGATTTGCAGTGGTAGAAGGGACTTTACCTATAACACAGATAAAATTAGCAGTGTTTGTCTAGAGGAAAATAAAGTTCAGAGAACTTAATTTGCTTCTCTGTGTTCACATATAAACAAAGTAGAAGAAATGAGATTGAATCCCAGGGCTTGTGGATCCCAGTTTGTGTTTCTTCCTATTTTTGGCAGACTAATTATTTTCAGTCATTTTTCATTCATGTCTGACTCTACATGACCCCATTTGCAGTTTTCTTAGCAAAGATCATGGGGTGGTTTGCCATTTCTTTTTACATCTCATTTTACAGATGAGGAAATTGAGGAAAACAAGGTTAGATAACTTGCCCAAGCTCACATAACTTGTGCCTGAGTACCTAAGGTCAGATTTGAACTCATGAATATTAGTCTTCCTGATGCCAAGCCCAGTGCTCTATTTATGGTACCACCTAGCTTACCTTTTGAGAGACTAAACTGGAATTATTTTTTACCAATAAATTAATATTTATTAATTTCCGAATATGTTCTGGACATTGTGTTAGGTGCTGGGTATGCAAGTAGAAATGGCACAATTAAAATTTAAAAGGAAGAAAATAGAGAAAACCATCAGACCATACAAGTATGACCTAAATAAATTCTCTAATGAATATGAAGTGGAAGTGATGAATAGATTTAAAGAATTAAATCTGGTAGATAGAGCATTTGAAGCACTATGGACAGAGAGTCAAAATATTGTACAGGAAGCAATAATTTAAAAAAACTCAAAAAAAGCAGGGCAAGAAAACAAAATGGCTGCTTTATGAGGTTTTGCATATAGTGGAGGAAAGAAGAATTGTCAAAGGTAAAGGAGAAAGTGAAAGATATACCCAAATGAATACAGAATTCCAGAGAACAGAAAAGAGAGTTAAGAAAGTTCTCTTAAATAATCAATGCAAAGAAATGGAAGAAAACAATAGGATGGGAAAGTTGAAAGATCTCTTCAAGAAAATTAGCAATATCAAGGGAAAGTTTCATGCAAAAATGGACATGATAAAAGACAAATATCGTAGAGATTCAACAAAAACAGAAGAGATTAAGAAGGGTGACAAGAATACCTAAAAGTATACAATAACAATCTTAACATCACCAAAACCACTATACTGATGTAGAACTCATGAAAAATCTCAAAATTCATTTAAATTTTCTGATAATCAAATTGAAGCATTTTTGCTTCATTGTTCTTGGTATCAGACCTTGACCTTGTAGTTTCTGATGCCACCAGACTGGTCTTAGTTCAATTTTAATCCCCTTTCTTTGGTCATAATACAGCTACTCGCACTACACTACTGACTTAGCTCTCCTTGATTCTGATGTTTTCCTTTTCTGGCTGGGCTAAGCCAACATCTATCTCCTTTGTGCAGGCTTGGGAGACTGCAGGAGGCTATCTGGTGTAATATATGTATCCTTGGAGATCCCTAAACTGAAGTTTTTTCCTAGGCATAAAATATTTGGTCTTCCTCCTCACACAGTTAAGCAGTATAAGTGTCTGCCTTATAATGTAGGAGGAAGGTAGGGATTAGATTTTGCTAACAGTCTCTGTTGCTAGGGAAGTATCCTAGTGTGGGTTCCAGGAAAAAAGACATTGGGTTGGCCTGTGTGTAATGCTCAGAAGATGAGGAAGCAGTTAATGCTTAGTTAATGTTTTGACTATTACAATTTTCTTGTTTTCATTCATAAGGGTAATATCATCCTATGGTCCTTTTGACTCCCATGTATTCAGGTATAATTTATATACCTCTAGTGCATATTTCCTCATTAATTAAGAGTAAGAGAGAATAGAAAAAATGACTTTTCCACCATCTTGTTCATCACATTAACCAGTACGACCTGTTCATTTTCAGGATTTTAGGATTGAGATGTGAAAGTGGTAGGAGCAATTAAGTAAGGATTTGATTTGTAGTCAGGGGCCCTAGATGGAATCCTGTGAGTGGAATTTTATTTGTGTGCACTGTATTTTAAACCAAAAGCCTCAGAGGCAGCAAGAAGGATGAGAATAGAGAACAAACCATTAGATTTAGCAATTAAGCAATGATTAAGGATTTTGGAGAGAGTGGATTTGATGGAATGATAGACAGAAGGCAGCCTGGTCATCTGTGAAATTACGGATCTATGTTACTATGATAACTGAGAACTGAAAGTGAACTTAGAGATCATATGGCTGGATCTATCATTCCATCAAAACCACTCTGAGAATTCTGTGCCCAAGATTATGGTATCATCTGCCAAAGTGATTGTGATACATGATGATGCATATTAACTAATGATCTTTAGATATGCATTACCCATTTTTCATATCACAGGGAAAGTATAGATCATCACAACTCACTTGGATATTACTATAGAACCTAAGAACTACCAGGGTTTGATTTTTAATGGGGTCTTAACATTTTCATATTAGATATTTGAGATTCCTGGTTTCAAAAGTTTTCTCTGGGCAGTTACCACATCCAAATATCCAGAGGATTTTTCATTTATCTTTCTGGCATACGACTTTTGAATGTCAAGATGGACTTACAGAGCCGGAGCCAGAGGAATATTCACTCATTGCCTCCTTGGAGACTCTACATGTGCAGCATTTTGACATGGCCACATCTGGTGCAAGTTCCACCATCTACAATGCTGTCTGTGCAGTAGCTTGGGTCCTCCATGAAATGCTCCTGAGCTGATAAGGAATGGAATCAAAAAAAGGTTTTGAAGGTCTAGTGCCTCAACCTTGGCAGGTAATGTTACCTTTTATTGCCTGGAGGATGTTGCTGTGGAGAACAACTTAGCTAAGAAACATTTTCTACCTCTTTCTTTCTAAGATTGGTTAGAAATGATTCTCCTTTATCATTTCTGTCTTAACTTATTTTTTGGCATTCAGGGTATGAGCTTCTCTGAAGATTCCCAACTCTACTGTGTAGTCTCTAAATTTAGAGGTAAACGGTCAAGGGCCTTTCTGTCCCTGTGACCCCTGGAAGCTAAGATGATTTGCTCAGACATTCTTTGTTGCTGTTAGCTTAAAAAGTTTAAAAATACAAATGGTCAATAATATGTGAGCTCCCATATGCATCTTTTGAGCACTAGGCAATAACAAAGATTTACCATCCCACGGATTTGGTGTAATCAGACATTAGTCAATTACTCTCACTCCATGATCAGTTTCTGTATCACATATGAAAGTGAGGGAAAATGCTAGTGCTATTTGTCTTGATCTAGAAGATACAAGTAAGCAGCAGACAACCACTAAAATAATAGAGAACCCCTACCAATGAATGAGGATACTTGTTACATGTGACAAGGGACTTTAATAGTAGGGTTTTTTTCTGAATAGGTTTAATTTAATCACTCCAGGCTAGTTCTTATTATGCAAAGAGTGTCATGGCTGAGAATAGGAAACACTCCAAATGATAAATGACTTAGAGTTGTTCTAGAAAACATCCTTTATAAGACAGAGAGGTAGTGTAGTGGTTAGAGTGCTGAGCCTGGAGTCTGGGAGACCCGGGTTCAAGTCCAGCGTCAGATTCCAACTAGATGGGTGATCCTGGACAAGTTGCTTAGCTTCTGCCTTTTTCACTTTTCTCATCTGTATAAATAAGATGGTAACTACCTCCAAGCGTTGCTGTGAGGATTATATGGGGTAATATTTGTAAAGTGTTTTGTAAGCTTTAAAGCTGTATATAAATGCTGGCAATAAATGGTGGTCTTTTGGTTTCCCCACCTTCATTCAGGTCTCACTTTATTTCATCTACTGTAAGAGGGTCCTCGGGTTTCTGTAGTTAATGTTATCCCCCCATCACTTTTTAAAAATTTTTGTATTAATTATTTTTAGTTTTCTACATTTACTTCCACAACATTTTGAGTTCCAAATTTTCTCTGCAAGGCAGCATGTATCCTGATTACTCCTGTCCCCAATCTGCCCTCCCTTCTATCACTCCCCCTCTCTCTTATCCTCTTTCTTTTTATTTTGTTGTAAGACAGGATAGAATTCTTTACCCCATTTCCTATATGTCTTATTTTCCAGCTGCATGTAAAAACAACTTTTAACATTTGTTTCCAAAATTTTGAGTTCCAAATTCTCTCCCTTCCTCCCTCCCCACCAACCTCTGAGCCTTTGTTATATATTCTATGAGGTTGTCATTTTCCTTTGGGGGGGCTCGTTCACAGAAGAACCTTGGGATTTCATGGATCACACTCTGGGTAGTCATTTGTTAAGAGCCCCTTGACTATTCAGATGTTGGTGCTCTCCTGTTCTGGTGGTGTATGTAGGCAGTTGAATTATTTTATTTAGACAGTTGGAGGCTTGTCTATTGGATTCTTTCTTGGACTACTTATCTGTCTGTTAATTAAAGTAAGATTAGTAAACCTTTAAAGATATTTTTCCCTTAGAAAAACAGATCAAAGAACCTGTGCTAGCAACCAACCCTCTATGCTAGTGTGGTTGCTACTACAGTGGTTGAGAAGTTTGAGCACCACCACAGCTGCCAGTGATTCAGTCCCCTGAGACCGGCTGAGACCCCCTGTATGCCAGTGTGGCACATACTGGACCCCCCATTACTTCTTACCAATATGTGGACTTGTTATCCCACCTTCTCACCTTTGAAATGGGCAGAGAGGGTTTCATTTTTCTTTTTTCACATTTATTTAATTTTTAATTTGTGCTTCAATGCCTAAGACAAATTTAGGCAGAAAAATAGATCCTTAGAAATATTTGTTGAATTGAAGTGAACTCACTTAAATGGAATCTAGAAAGCATATCTGATGGAGAAAAAAGTTCCCATGAAGCAATCACCCAGATTTGCAATGGAATGCCAATTTATAGTTGTCTTCTCTCAGAAAAAAATGAATGGCTCAGCGTGGGACATCATATCATGTTTCCTTTATTGATCCACAAGATTGAGGAATTTTAGTCTCATTTTTGGATAATAAGGAAGGTGTCACCTTGAAGAAATGGTGTTAGGTTATCAAATGAAGATTATTCTGCTGGAGAAAGAGTTAGGGAGAGTGAGAATGGTTTGTAGCAAGTGTAGTAGGAATATATGGGGAAGGGAAAGGAATAAGCATTTATCTAGCATCTACTGTGTGCCGGGCTCCATGCTACACTTATGCTACCTACCTGCCTCTGCAGAGGTGGGAGAAAGCATAGGGAAATATTCAAGTCATGAGGCTGAGGTGTGCAAAAAGACATGGGACTAGGTGATGGGATGTCATATCAAGTAAACAAAGAAGAGGGGAATTAGCATTTAGATGACACCTACTGTGTATCATGTGTTATGTTAGATACTTTACAGGCATTATCTCATTTGTACAAATCTAGTGTGAGTGAAAGAAAAAGAGTAGTTTAAAACAACATGGAAAAATGGGTTTTTGTTAATTTGTTAAAGACTTTAAATGTCAAAGGGAGGAGGATTATTTTAGCTCTGTTTGTTTATAATCTTAGAGGGAAACTAGTTAGATCAGACCTATGAATTTAATTCAATAAACCTTTATAAAACACCTACTCTATGCTAGGGACTCTTCTAAGCACTAGGGATACAAATACAAAAAAAAGATGGCCCCTTCCCTCAAGGACATTCCAATCTAATGGGGAAGACAACACACAAAAGGACAGTGAAAAGACTAAAGGAAGTGAGGATGATACCTGATGCAGGAGTATGATGGAAGAATTAGAGAAGTCCCACAGTAGTGTAGCCAGGTGAAAAGTGAGTTGTTCTGACATGAACTCCAACCTTAAATGGGGCTCTGGAAGTCTTGGATGGTTCTCAAAGGATAGATATACTGAGAACTCAACAAAGTTTAATTTTTTTTATTATATTTTAATTTATTCAAAATTTATATACAAAATAAGAAAAGAAAAAACACTGCCATGTACACAATTCAATATAAAGCAATACATTTCCATTTCTTGAAAATCTATAAAATAAATACTACACATCATTTTCAGAGCTGTCCATTTTTTTCTTTGCTTCCTTGTGTTTTCTTTTGTCCTCTGCTCTGCATTTTTATTTTATTTGCACCTTACTTCCCCACCCCCCAGAAGGCTACAATTACATGTATACACACGCACATATGTACATACACATATATACATTCAAATGCATATACATAAGATCATATTGTGCTTATTTCCACTTGTCATCTGTTTCTCTGTATAGCTCCATAGTTGATCTAGATAGCATCTTCCTTTATAAGTTCAAATCTTTCCATATTTTTTCTAAATTCATCAGCTCATCACTTCCTGCACTACAACAATATTGTGATTCAGTCACATTCTGTCTGGGAGATTGTCTATGAGAGATTTTCCCTTAAAATGTTCTGCATTTCCTCTATTCATGGCTACATAGCTTTTATTTATTTAAGAATATTTTAATTTAAAATAATCAAAATTATTCATTTTGCACTTTAACACCGATCTCACTTCATGATATAATTCATATATAATATACAGACATATATATCTATATCTATCATTATAATATAGTTCCTTCACATCTTTTCCCCTGGTTTCCTTGAAATTCCTGACCCTCGGCTCTTCCACATGAACCCTGTTATTATTTTTTTCTAACAGTAATAAGATAATTTGTTATAATTTAATTGGAATGGAATTAAGTAAATTAGGCAAAATTGCCATTTAAAAATACTAACATTACCTACCCATGCCCAATAAATACTGCTTCACTTATTTAGATCTAACTTTGAATGGAAGGTGTTTTGTGTTTATATTCATATGGTTCCTGTTGCTGTTTTGGCAGTTATGCTCTCCTTTTTTGTAATTAATTATTTTATATTATCTATAACTATTGATTAATATAACTGACACATAGTGTAGTTACTCTATTTTCCCTTTTGATTAAATCTGATTTTAGCTTTAATTTTGCCTGAGGTCATGATTACTATCCATTCTTTCTTATGTGATAAATTCAACTACTGACCTTTATTTAATATTTGTGTGTATCTCTCCTTTTTATAGCATTTCCTAAAATCAACATATTGTTGAATTCAAATTTTTAATCTCTATTAGTCTCCATTTTGTGGGCAAATTCACCCCAGTCACATTCTAAACTATAATTATTTGTATATTTTTCTCCTTCCTTTTTTCCTCACTATCCTTCTCACCCTATTCCCATCCCTTCTCACTCTTGTATTTTACTTCTACCAGTGGGTAGAAGTTCTTTGCTTTCCTATTCTTTAACCTATTCTATTCCAAGAATCCCTCCCATAACCTCTCCCTCAACCCTGTATCTTTACCCTCTTATTTGTTTCTGAATTTAGATGATTTTTATGCCTTTCTAATTATACATATATATATATGTGTGTGTGTGTGTATGTGTGTGTGTGTGTGTGTGTGTGTGTGTGTGTATCCTTCTTTAAACCATTCCCTGGGAAAGTAGGGTACCAGAAGTAACTGTCCTCCTACATTTCACTCCTCTGTATCAATTCTTCCTCTTGCAACCTCATTTGTATGAGATAATTATTGTCTTTTGCCTTTTCCTATATCGTTTTGCTTTTAAGAATCACATCACCTTCATCTCTACCCTGCCTCCACCTCTTTCTTCCAAACTACCCAATTACTAACGAAAATCTTACATGTACAGTTTACAGTTCCACATATTAAATGAAAATAATTTGTCCTTATATAATTCCTTGTAATTAGTCTTGTATGTTGCCTTGTATTTCTCTTGGATCTCAGATATCCAATTTTCTATTTAATTCTGTTCTTTTTGCAATAAAATCCTGAAAGTCTATCAATTCATTGAATGACCTTTTTTTCATTCAGGATTGTACTTAATTTTGCTGGGTATAATATTTTCTGACATAACCACAGTTCTTTTGCTCTTTGATATATAGTGTTCCAAGACTAGTGGTCTTTTAAATGCACAGCTTAAGTGGCATATTATGCTATATAAATTTCTTCTTTTATTTCGTTAACCCCAAGCCAGATATGAAGATACCTTATAATAGATAGTATTTTGATTTTTCTGACATTATGGCATTACATCTTTCTTCCAGATGTGCTGAAAATTCCATGAGAACATTCTTTGAGGTGAGATGTAATTAACAATGAGGAGTTTCTCTGCTTATAGACAACACAGATTACAGATAGACAGAGGTGGACCATTAATACTTTAGCAGTATAGCCCCATTCAGGCATCAAGGATATCAACAAATTTGAGAATCTCATGAATGATTAAGTTATGAAGAAAGTTTAATGTTGCAACTACAAATTTTAAAGTGAATAGGTAAGTGACAGGCATAAGGTTTTCTCCTCTAAATTTATAAGATATCTATGTATTCAATTAAAACTATTTGCAAAACCTTCAAGACTTCTATGATGTCTGAGTGCATAGAATGATGAAATTTGAATCAAGGGAGCCCAGATTCAAGTCTTATCCAAGACCTATGTGACCTATATGACTACTGGTAAGTCTCAGTCTCTATTTCCTCATCTGCAAGATGAGAATAATAATACCTTTGGACTCTATTGGGTCATTTTGAGACACAAATGAAATTGTGTGGGTTAAAAGACCCTTACCCAAAATTTTAAATAAACTAAGAGGCTTCGCGAGGTAAGAGCAGAAAGTGATTTATTCAATTCTCATGAGAAAGGGGCATCCCGCCCCCAGGAGGGGGCTGATGGAAGGAGGGAATTTACAGAGACCAAAGCACAATCATATACCCTAATGCAGAGAAACCCACCCCCCACTATCCCACCTCTCCATTGTCTGGGAGGTGGGCTTACACTCTAAGCGTGAAAAACTAGACAAACCCCAGGAAATATTAAGCTATCCCAACACACTTCCCTTTCTAATACCTAACTAACTGCTGACTTGTCTATTCTTTAACTAAAGTAAAAAGGAGGGGAGGTAGGGGAAAGGGGAGCTTGTACTGCAACAAACAAAGGGAAGATTTGAGTCCAAGTTTCAGCTACACTCTACAGTACTTTCACAGAGAGAGAAGAGAAGGGAGGGACTCAACAAGACTGGATTCCTGGAAATCAGGAATGCAGAAAGAGAGGCCTTATGGAAAAGAAATTTAGTTAGAAAATTCAATATTTCCCATATTTGTATTATGAAAAGTCTTCACAATGTCCTTATTTCACTCAATCCCTCCTCTTATCTATTATCTAAAGACTTTTCATATTACTGCTGACATAGATAGATCTCCTTCATTTTTTATACTCTCATCCCACTCCTTCTCCATCACATTTAAGTCTTCCTTTTTTCCCTTAGACTCACTCTCAGACCCATTTCTCAAAACTCTTCATTTGGTTGATTCTGGAACAAATGACTGGAGTCTACAACATGTAAGAGAGACTGAACAGTTCAATATAATTGCAATAAAGAAAACAATGGAACATGTCACTGATTTCCACTTATTCCAAATAGACATGGTGAGAAACAAATGCTGCCAAGTCTCCTCCATCCATGTAGCCGCATCATGCAAGTAGGACATACAGAGAGCAAAATAGCACCACTTATGGTTATAAGTAAGAACCAGAAAGTCTGCTTCCACCAGATACCATTAAACCAAGACCATCAAGATGTACTGAACCAAGACCTCGTTTGGACGGGAACATAAGTAATCTTTAAAATTTCTATTTCCCCACCTAAATCCAATCCTCACACTCTTTCCTCTATGAATTCTCATCACCTATCCCCCTTCATATGAATATAGGAAGGGAGCGAAATTGACCAACACATTGACAAATTACAAGGGATCAGTCCCCTTGTTATAAATACAGATACAGAGATTTAAAATACAAAGGTAGATCAATGAATTGTCCATTCACAGTAGTCTGAGGAAGGATATCATCTGATGCAGTTTTCTGATCTGGAATGCTCTTTCAGGCGGTCTTCAGCACAGCACCTCTGCATCTTCTTCCCTTTATCTTCTTGTAGAAATTCAGATGTCCACTCTCCTACAAAACTGACCTGAATAACATTTTAGATGACCATTCTTAAGCTTTATACACTTATCACTCTTACAAAATCAAAATTGGAACTTTAACCATTGTTGTGTTAAAGAAATCTACATTAGAACTCACTATTTATATCTTACATTGATTAACTATTCGTTTCTACCATCAGGAGGATGAGATTTCACTAAGGAGTCAATAATAGGCTCCAAAGTCCTTGACCTAATTGTCTCCACACTATTACTAAGAATTAAAGGCCTCTAACTTATTGTTGTTGGTCTAAAATCCTAAGCCTGATGGCTTAACTTTAGATTTAACCTCGGATGTTCCTCTATCAACAATATATAATTTAATAGATCTGGTATTAAGATTACAAACCTTTTGACTATAGGAAATTGCCACTAAGTGTAGGGACATTGTGGGGAAATAATATCTCCCCAACTTCATGTCTTGAAGGCAACAGGCAAAGGGGACAGCAGAAGATGAGATGAATATGACAATATCATTGAAGAAAATGAACATGAACTTCGACAGACTTGAAGAGATAGTGGAGAATAGAAGGGCCTGGCTTGCTATAGTACATGTGATCCAGAAGAGTTAGACTTGACTGAAGAACAACAAATTCAACTGAGCCTCCCAGAAGGTTAAGAAGATCAGCCCCAATCATGTATCTATTGAATAACTTGATCAGTGTCATTGAACTCTTCATTTCAGAAGAAACTCATCAGAACCATTAAAAAAAGAAACAATTTTGAAATATTCATGATTGATTCTATTTCTACTAGTTTTCAAATTCAGATTCAAAATGGATATTCCATTTTGCCATTGAAGACTTGTCCCTAGATTTTACTCTCTTATTCCTGGAGAACAGAGGATTAATTCTGTGGCATGCCTACAAAATAAACTATGATTTCCTGACCAAAACATATTTTATTAATCTTAGGGAACAACACACTTTCCCCTATGCCATGAATAATCTGACCTGTCATGTACATTTTTTCCTTTTAAAATATTTTATTGATGCTGGTTTCTTCATTCACATAACTATAAACTCCTTATTTTGCTTCCCTTTCACCATAATGTAATTCTTTCTTGTAATGCATTGAAGCCAGAAGAAGAAGGTTTCTCATATATGATAATATGTTCTTTTTCTTTATCACCCAGAATCACTTCCAAGACACTGGAGATAGCATTCTTTAAAAAGTCTTGGGGGGAGGGGGAAGGGAAGATAGGTGATGCCATGAATTGAGTGACAGTCAAAATGACCTGAGTTCAAATTTGGCCTCAGACATTTCACACTTATTAGCTGGGTAACCTTGGGCAAGTCTCTTAATCCCAATTGCCTTGACTTCCCCCCTTCAAAGAAACAGTCCCTGAATTCACATTTGTTGCTGCATTGATGGGCTCCTTAATGGCTACTTCTCTGGCAAAACACTTCCAATGAGTAAGCCCCAAAGGAAAACTTCACCTCAGAGTATTTATACACTTTTCAGAGCCTCTGATCCAGTGTCTCAATAGAAATTAACAAAATGTATTGAAATCTATTAATGGATAGGGAAGATCTGTAACTCTTCCCTACACACACCATTAACCTTACATTAACATTACACCTAGTTCTGTGTATTTTTTCCTGCATCAATTAATGGAAATCCTCCTACTTCCTTGGATTCCTCACATTTTTTTTTCATTTTTGTGGTGCAATTATATTCTATCACATTTCTTTTCAATAATTTGTTCTGCCATTTCCCAATAAATAGGCATACAGTGTCCTTCAAGTTCTTTGTTACTTTAAAAATGCTACTACATACTTTTAAAGTCGTCACAAAAGATGGTAAAATGGGCCATATCCTTTGTCTCAGCTATTTCTAAGTCTACATCACAAAGGAATTAGAGAAATGTACAAAAATCTTGATAGTTATTTTTCTGGTGGCCAAAAATTAGAAATTCAGAAATGGGTAATCACATTATGATATGTGAACATAATTGAATACTATCATCCCAACAGAAATGTTGTCTAGGCTCTTTTTTTGATCATGGCTTTCAGGTAGTCCCATAATTTTTAAATTGTCTCTCCTGGATCTATTTTCCAGGTCAGTTGTTTTTCCAATGAGATATTTCACATTCTCTTCCATTTTTTCATTCTTTTGGTT
>CM053771.1:1817853-1877258 GCA_028658325.1 Potorous gilbertii | reverse complement strand
CCATTTCTCTCCCCAGAAATGAGATGCTTCCATCACTTATTCCCTTGGACCAAGAAGAGTTTATTCTAGACAACCAGAATTTGACTGGTTTTTAATGTGATTTTTATTTAAATTACGGTATCATTGTTCTCAGCTCCCCAATTCATGTTGCATCGCTTCTAATGGCTCTTCCCATGTTGTCATTTCTTATGGTAAAATATGATTTGATTACTTCCATAAAGCAAAAGTTGTTCTCACTGATCAATCAATAGACCCTTCTTGTCTTTAGACTTTTTTTCCTACCACAGAAAGTACTGCTAGGAATACATTAGTATACATGGGAACTTTCTATTTTTGACTTTCTTAGGGGTACTATGGTCAATAATGCAGTCTGATCATTTTACATCTGAGACAAATGAAGACCAAAACGAGAAGGTAGAAGTGGCAAAGCTATGCTTCAAATCCAATTGGAATTTCACTCCCAGATCCTTGCCCTTTTGTTCTTTCAATGAAATTTACTATCTGTAACAAAGAAGATGATGTGATTTTGGCAGTCTGTTAACTCAGTATTGCTTCTTCATCTCTGGGAAGGTGAAATGGTGTAGTGGTAAGACAATGGATATGTTGTAAGGCAAGATATGCTTATGAGTCCCACTTCTGATGTTTACAACATCTTTCAAATAGAAATTTAAAAGTGTGTGTCTTATAAATCTTAAAGCTTTTGATGCTCTGTACAACTCTAAATTCACTAAATTCTACATTGCCAATATGTAAAATAGAAAATTAAATTCTGGTTCTCCCACTCTTGTTAGGAAAATCTTTAGGACAGGAAGAGCTATATAAAAGTAGACCAGACTATCCAAGGGGAAGTGGGTTCTTCTTTAGCAGGTAGGTTAGCCGGTACTATTTGATGATTTCACAGGATTATTATAGATAATATTCCTGTTTAGATTTGGAATGGTCTAGATAGCATCTGAGGTCCTTTCAGAGTACAACTGTATATTTAGGAATGGACCATTGTCACAGGATGCATGTGACCTAGCTCTTGGCATTCAGGAAAACTCTCAAATCAGTGTGCCTGGCTACCTCTGTCCTATCTATCTATATATCCATATATCCATAGGTATACATAAATGTGTGTGTGATAGGTGTATATATGTACGTGTGTGGGCATCTATAAGCAGGTATGGGTGAATTGATATGTTTGCTATACATATGAGCTATAAGTGAAACATAGAAAAAATATACTCATAGATCCCCAAATATAACATGAGTCACAGTATTGGTGGATGATATGATATAACATGGAATAGCCACCTACCAATGTAACACAATTCGTACGTCATATGACCACTCAAGTGGAACATTTTGATTGATACTTGTTGCTGTCTGGCTTGACTTGTTTACTCCACCCTGTACTCATTCTGGCAGTTGTTTCCAGAGTCAGACCACCACCATATGTCTTCATTGAGGGGAAATGCACTTTTACCTACCATATTAGGTTTTGAGCCTCCATTTTAGGTGTGTCATATAGTCAGCCATTCACTATAATGATATTTAGATCTTACACATGGCCATTATTTAACCAGATGATATAAAAATAGCCTAAGTACCACTATATTAAAGTCAATACGTAAATAATCAAATGCATTATAATGCAAACATAAACCTGAATGTATTTCCCAAAAATTGCATAGAATATTTACGGTAAAAAGCAAGCCCACATCTAAAGCACCTTAAGAGGCAAGCACATGAGAGAGGGAACCGCATTTGCTCTGGGAGCCTCACAACTCAGGACTGCACACTGTGACAGAGTTCCTTTCAGGAACACAAGCACCACAGGAACCTGACTATTCAGAGCTCAGCTGAGGATTCACACCAGATTTCAACTGAGCAAATCCTCTTCCTTTTGATGGTCAAACAAATGTACAATGTACAAAGAATTTCAACTTACATGCAGACTTTAAAAGTGCTACTTCCATGTGAATAGCACTTCCTCTTAAGCCAGAGAACTGACTTTACTGCCAGAGCATTTTTCATTTGATGTTGGAGATGATAGAAAGCTCCTAAGTTTACTGAGTGGAAGTTGGTGATGATGGCATGGTCAGATCCATGCTTTAGGAAGATTACTGTGATAGCCAAGTAGAGAAAAGATCAGAATAAGGAAAGGACTGAGGCAGACAGACCAATGAGAAGACTATTTCAACAGTCCAGAAGAAAGATGGTGAAGAGTTTGTGTAAGTAGAGAAGACACATCTAAGAGACATTGTCTATGTGAGCAACACTTGGATGTATGAGTTGAGTGAGCCTGAAGAGTCAAGAATAACATGGAGATCCCAAGGATGAGAGCCTGGGCAAATGGAGGACAGCATTGACTTGGATGTTAATGGGGAAGTTTAGAAGACAGGAGGGTCAGAAAGGGGAAACAACCAGTTCTGTTTAAGACACAATGAGTATGAGTTGTCCCTGAGAAACTGAGCTCAAGACAAACAGAAGAAAAATGATTTTATGAGGCAGAAGCTTGAGAGAGATTAGGGCTAAACATAGAGATCAGGCAATTACTTGCATAAAGATGATAACTGAACTGATGGACACTGATACTATCACCAAGTGAGTTAGTATAGAGTGAAAAGTTGCTGGTGGTTTGAAGGGTTGACCATGCCTGTGTGCCCCTTCTAGCAGTACCTTTAGTGACCTTCAAGGAGCAAAGTCAACCTTTCAAAGACAATTGGTGCATATGCACAGAAACACACACACACACATATATCTGCAGGAACTTACTGGTAAGGATTGCAACGCTGCTGAGGAGACTCAGTTGCTGTAAAAGTGGTCACACCAACTGAGAACAGGGGAAAAAAAACCCCAATCAGCAGGTCCCCATCTCTGTAGACTTCAGGGATGATATGCTGCTGACAAGAAAGTGTATCTGTGTTTCCCACAGACAGAGGCAGATGGAGGAACAGTAACAAATAAAGTAATGGATACATCTAGGTCCAAGCAACGACCAAAGCCCTGATTCTGTGGAGTCAAGGAGTGGGCAGGGCCTGAGGGATGGAAGCTGCCTCACTCAGATGCCAAATGGAAAAGGCCCCGGTAGTAGATACCCAAGTTGGAGCCTGCTGCTACCATCTGTAGAAAAACAAAGAAGCATGTAAGGTCTATAGCCAGGAAAAGGGCAAAACTGGAGTAATATAAGGGAGGATTTATGAGGCATTGCATCAAACAGAATTGTGTCCTTGTTGTCCTGGAGGAGCAAGACCCCAGCTCCCTCCTTTGTTCAGCCCCCAGGCTAGGGAGACTGGCCTCTATCATTAAGCACTTACAGACTCTAGGGATCATGCCTGTCTGAAGGCCCTGCACCTGAGACCCTGGGTCCTAGTGAAAAACATGTTTGGACATCTCTGTCCCAATTACCATCAAGGCCCTATGGAAAAGATCAGGTTTACAGTCACATTAGCTCCTCCTGAGACTGGGGGTGACCTGAGCTTCTCTCTCTCATAAACTTCCCTGCAGTGAGGCTGTTTCTAACAAGGGTTACCTCAGGTGGGAGATTCTGTGAAGTGACAAGGGCAGAAAGCACAGGGATGCCAGCTGGGCCCCAGTCACCTAGACATGGGACTGCCATGTTATCACAGCTAAGAACACCATGAATTGGGCAGCACGGGCCTCTGACATTCAAATGTTCCATCCTGTGCTGGATTGTGGTTGTCACAACAGTCCATTTTCCTGACCCTCTCTCAGAATTAGACCCAGAAACAGTTAGAGGCAGCTTGACGGAGTAGTTAGAGTCTAGGATTTAGAGTGAAGAAGACCAGGGTTTAAACCCCATTTGTGGCCCTTGGCAAATCATTCAACCTCCAGACCTCAATTTACTCATCTGTTAAATAATATGATTAGACTTGATGATCTCTGAGCTTCATTCATTCATTCATTTCCTTCCATAAACCTATGATACTATTTCCAAGTAGTCCCAACCACTGTGTGAACCATCAGATGATTCCTGGTGATGGGTATTTTCTCCTGTAATAAGCATTAGCTTAGCACATGAAGATGGGATGAAAACATTTCTCTTGATTTAATGACCTCTACTGAGCTCTATATCTTTTATTATGATGACTTAAAAGTAAATATGAATAAAAGACAAATATTCACAAATAATGCACATACAAAACTATCAGTGACTCACTCTTGCATAATTTAAATTAGAAATTTCTCACTCTAGCTGTTATATTCTTCATATTCTGGCTTTAACCTATGATCCTGTCCTTCCTCACAAGATACAGTCTTCATTTTGCCTTCTCACCCATCAATATCTTTGCTTGCAATTACCTCCTTACTTAGAGTGCTCTCCATTAGGATGTGTCTTCGCCTCTCCAATACAATAATCTTCACCCAGGGAAATCTCATCCTTCTTTAAATGCCCTACTCATCCATGAATGTTTACATACCACCTTAGTGGGGGAAAAAAGACCTTCTTACTCAAATGTTTCTAATTATTTATTCGTAATTATATTCTATTAAAATGTTCAATCCTCAAATTTATAGATACCTCATGACAAACTGCCAAATTCTAGGGATACAAAGAGAGGTAGGAGACATTTTCTGCCCTTGAAGGGTTTACAATCTAATAATAAACACAACTTGCCAACAAATATACTAATTCATAAACTAAACACAGGATAAATATAAAATAATTATCAGAAGAAAGGCACAGGAACGAGGAGCAGTTGGGAAGGACTTCCTGTAAAAGATGGAATTTTACTTGGGATTGATGGAAGACAAAGAAACTAATAGACAGAGATGAGGAGGGAGAGCATTCCAGGCCTGGGGGAACAGCCACAGAGAATGGCTAGAGTTAAAAGTGGAGTGTCAAGTTCATGGAACAGCCAGGACACCAGTGTCACTGGGCTGAAAAACACATGCTGGGGAGTAAAGTATAAGGCAAGAGGGGACTGAGTTAGGAAGAACATGAACTGTAATACTAAAAAGAAGAATTTGTATTTGTTCCTAGAGGTGATAGGCCACTGGAGTTTGATGAGTAGAGGAGTGCCTTGTCAGATCTTCATTTTAGGAAAATCACTTTGGTGGCTCTAGTAGGAAGAGATCAGAGACAGGTGGAAAGGGAAACACCAGAAGAGTGTTCAAATAGTCTAGCTGTGAGATGATGAAGTCCTGCACCAGGATAGGGGCAATGTCAGAGGAAATAAGGGGATGCATTTTGGAGATGGTGGAAATGGGAAGTCAACAGACCTTAGCAACAGGTTGGATATGGGCAGTAAGAGATAGTAAGGAGTCTAAAATGACATATATGTTGTGAGCCTGAGGGATTGTGGGAAAATGTTGCCCTCAACCTTAATTAAGCAGTTTGGAGGGAGGGATTGTATAGAGGAAAAGATAATGAATTCAGTTTGGGACATTTTTATGTCTAGTTCAAGATGTCTACAAGAGAGTTCGAGATGCAAGAATGGAGATCAGTAGAGAGGTTAAGACTGAATAAGCTGATTGGAAAATCATAAGCATAGATATGATAAATGAATCCACAGGAACTGAGAAGGCCACCAAGTGAAATAATATAGAAAAAGAGAAGAGGGCCCCAAGAGAGAACCCTATGGGAAACCCATCAAATATGGATAGTTGTGACCTGGAAGAAAATACAGAAAAGGAGACAACAACATGGTCAGAAAAGTAGGGGAACAAAGAGTCCAATGACCTGAGAACCTAAAGAAAAGAAAGCATCAAGGAGGAGAATGTGATTAACAGTGCCAGAGGCAGAAAAGAGGTGAAGCAGGATGAGGATTGAGAACAGGTCATTGGAGCTGCCCATTAAGGATTGATAGTAACTTTGGAGAAAGCAGTCTTTGTTGGATGATGAGATCAGAAGACGGACTGCAGAGAGATAAGAAGTGAGAGGAAAGGAAGTAGAGGCAACTCTCATAGGAGCCTTCTCCCTCTACAGTCTCCCCACCTCCTACTTACCCTATTACTGTAAAGGGCAATACCATCCTCCCAGTCCCCTTGATTCATAATCTGTGAATCACCCTGGACCCTTCCCCACCTCTCCTACACACACACACACACATATATATATATACATACACACACACACACACACACATCTAATTAGTGAGGTTATTTCCTTGAACATCTAAAACAGGAGAAATGTTGACACAGCCATTCAGTATCTATTTCTTTAATGTGTTTCTTATACAACAAATTGCAGAAATTTGTTTTATCTATTCTACTCTTTCATTTGGCTAACAGATATAATCCATTTAGGGGTATAATTAAGATTGTGAACTTTTTTCATTAAATTGAGCATTAAGTTCATGGAGTTTTTTTCCCAAAGTCTGATCCCCAAATCTCCCAACATTCTTTCATCCTCTCCCTTCCAATTTATTGACCCCACCCAAATTTATAGAATTTACCTTTACATTTATACTTTCTTTTTATTTCTACCCTGTTGTTTTCTGTGGTAAGAGCAAGACACAGAATTCTCCCCGTGGGACAGTTCTTTTTTTTCTTTTCTCTAGCAGCATTCATTTTTACTACCATATCCAAAAATGTCTTCATCCCCTCCCTTATTTCCCCTTCTAGGACCCTTGAGAAATTGATCTGATGATTACAAGATAGACAGCAATGGAACAGAGAAAATAGCAACATCTACATGGTCTGAATACTATGTTCAAATCCAGGTTGTTCTACTGGCTGCTTGTAAGACTGTGGATAAGTCATTTAACCTCAGTTCACTTCAGTTTCCTCATCCTTCATTTTATAAAATGAAAAGAATGGATTAGAAGTCTCTAAAATCTCTTCCAGGTCTAAATCTAAAATCTATAGCCTTTCTTTCCATGATCCTAAACAAAAGGCAGAGCTCGACAGACAGAAGCCTTGTTGCCCCTCTGTTCCTTCTCCTCCTCCTAACCCAAGAGTCAGAGGTGAGATTCACCTCTGCTGCCTTTTCCCCTGTCATCTTTTGAATGAGCATCTGAGGAGCATCGCTCTGTGCCATTTTAGTTCATGAAGGAAGGAGTGGAATACCTCTATCCTGTTCCAAAACTTTCTCCTCAATTCTTGCTCATCTCTCAAAGATTCTCTGCTTCTTGGGACAGATGGTGGAGCCAGAAAGCATAACTAGGCCCCATCACTACCATGAAAATTCCTCAGAGTTGTCCTTTTTTGTTGAAGTCTCCAAAGTCAAAGTTTCCAAATAGGAGCTAGTTGTGCATAACCAAGAAGCAGGACAGCCTTGATTGCATTCCTCAGTCTTGCTCTCTTTCTCATTTCATCTTTCTCATGATTCTACCATTTGATGTGTTTGCATGTCCAAAGCCCTGTTCCCCTTTGTTTTCATAAGGAGAAATGACTCAAATTCCCCACTTCAGCTTACAGTCTATTTTTTTTCTTACCTACTGACCTCCATTTGCATTTTAGTAGTTTATACTTGTATTGGTTTCAAACAAATCTTTCTTTGCTTTGTACTCTAACATTGCAGTGTTCTCATTACCTACAGCAGTGAGAACCGCAGTGTGGGAAGAGTAGTGATAAACTAGAATTCATCCCAAGAAGGGCAACAAGAATGGCTTATTTACTACATAGAGTGTGGATCAATGTCTCTGCCTTGTCTTTGACCTTAGCTGCTCCTCATAGTCCCATCAAGGCAGAATGGTTCTCAGAAAAGAGCCTGGAACTTAGAGTCAAAGGATCTGGTCTTGTCTCCTGGCTTTGTCATTTACTGACCTGTGAGACCTAGGGAAAGCTGCTTAACCTTCAGGTTGAGAAGTCTTCCTAAAGGAAATGGGATTTTAATTGGGACTTAAAGGAAGCCAATGAAGGAAAGAGGCAGAGACTAGGAGAGACAGCATTGCAGGTAAGGGAGATAACCAGAGAAAATGCCCAGAGGTGATAGAATGTTTTCTCCCAGTAATAGACAGGAAAACAGGGTCACTGACTGGAATTGTAGTGAAGAGTTTGAAGGGGAGCAAGGTGGAAGAAGACTGGTGAGGCAGTGTGGGGCTAGGTCATGAAAGACTTTAACACCTAACAGAGCATTTTGGATTTTCTCCTGAAGGCAACAGGGAGTCACTGAAAGTTTCTGAGAATGTGTGTGAGGAATAACATGATTAGATATGTGCTTTAGGAAAATCACTAGTGACTGAACAGATTCAAAATGGAGAAAGAAAACTATTTGCTAATATCCCTAAAGAAAATTAATACAAAATTCCAAATAGAATATTAGCAGAGGAACTATAGCAACATACCCAATATATTAGACATTTTGACCACATTTGATTTATACTGAGAAGGTAGGGTTGGTTGAGTATTAGGAAAACATAGTAAACATATTAATAATAGGAATAAGAAAAGTTACAACTCTATTTCAAACAAATAAAGATAAAAACAGCTTTTTCAAATATCCAATACCCAAGTCTCTTTAACACACACACACACACACACACACACACACACACACACACACACACACACACACACACACTAGAATACATAGGAAGAAATGGTCCTATCTCCAAGGTGGTAAATGTATGTGTTCATCCTTTCTTGCTGAAGAAGACCATGCCATCAGAGAAATAATGTCATAACTTGCACTTGACTTTCTTTTGAGGGAACAAGAGCTGTGCACATCACCAGCCTCACTTGTCCTCCAGAGTTATCTGAATCCAGTGACCTGATACTCCTCAGGATGACTGGAGATGACCCAGGATGAGGCAATTGGGGTTAAGTGACTTGCCCAAGGTCACACAACTGGTGAGTGTCAAGTGTCTGAGGTGAGATTTGAACTCAGGTTCTCCTGACTCCTGCACTGCTGTTCTATCCACTGCACCACCTAGCTGCCCCCAATGTGGTAAATAATATCTATCTAAAACCAAAAGGTTTTTGGACTCGCCATGTTCTGGGAGATATATAAATAGTAAGATCTTTATGCAGCCTTTGTCCATGACTAGTGTGTTGTGTTTTTATAGAAATTGTGTTTTCTTTTACATTGCTGCTTTTTTTTCCTTACAGATTGTTCTTTACTTCTGCAAATCTGCATTACAAATAGATATTTAATAAATGTTTAGTAAGCACCTACTATGTGCCAGGCTCTGCGCTATGTGTGGGACATGTAAGGAAAAGAAATAGAGAGTCCCTACCCTCAAGGAGCTTAAAATCTAATGAGAGAGGACAACACACAAAAGGAAGCTGAACAAGGAGGGTACCAGCGGAGACCAAACACTAGGCTACAAGATCCAATGGAGGCAAAATCAGGTCAAGCTGCTGCTGTAGAATGAAAAATTACCTGGAAAGTTCTGAAAGCTCAGAGTTCTCTATAAAGTTAGGCTTTGGGAGGAGCTTACTGCTGTGCAGTCCCAGCTCTCAGATGAGAGGGAAGAAGATGATAAGGTGTTCAGTAGGAAAAGTTGAGTTAACCGCAGGATGATGAGATCTCACGTAATCAGCTTACTCTGGGACAAAACATGGTGGCATTCAAACCAAGCAGAACTCCTGATATAGAATGGAAAGTTAACTGGAAAGTTGTGAATCAGTTGTTCTTACTTTAGTTTCCTTGGTGAGATGCCACTGTGGATGCATTCTCATTCTACCTCAAGAGAAGAAATATCCGATGGCTCTTCCTCATTTAGGTTAGGTCAGTTTTTTCTTTTAAAGAGACTGGAAACAGGAGCAATCATGAAAGACACAATATCTATTGCCATATATATGTACTGACTCATTGCAACAAAATTCTTATTCAAGGTGCTGCCAACCTCCCAGTCACTGAGAGTGGCAAAATAATTGTCATCTTTGAGTCTTCCTCCTCTCTCAACACTATCCACCTTGATTAAATCTATGCACAGGCTGCCAATTTTACCTTGATGACATCTCTCAAATATGACCCCTAATCACCTCTAACAATTCTACTACTTTGATATAAATCAGCTAATGCCTAGACTGTTGCAATAACCTGCTGGTGGGTCTGCCTGCTACAAATGTCTTCCCACTCTAATCTATTCTTTACCAAGCATACAGAGTGATTTTTCTAAATCACAGATCTAACCATGTCTCAAGCAATCCCAAATTTAGTAAATGCCAATGCCTCCCTATCACTACCAAGAACAAATATAAAATTCTTTGTGGGTTAAAGGTCTGTCTCCCACACATTTTTCCAGTGTCCACATACAATACACAGACACACACACATACATGCTTACACACACACAAACACGGATGATGCAGTGAAATTGGCGTCCTTCCTCTTCCTTGAACAATGACTCTGGGCATTATCTCTTATTGTCTCCCATTCCTGGAATGTTGTTTCTCCTCATCTCTGCATCCTGGATTCCCTGACTTCCTTCAAATCTCAGCTAAAACTGTACTTTCTACAAGAAATTCCTCTTAATTCTCATTCCGTCCTGTTATTGATTATTGATCGTTTGTCCTGTAACACAGTTTGCTGATGTAATTGCCCCCATTTGATTATAAGCTCCTTGAGAACAGGGAGTATCTTTTGCCTCTTTTTTATCTCTGGCACTTAACACAATGCCTGGCACATAATAGGTTCTTAATAAATGCTTATTGAATGACATAAGATAATTCATTTATGCATAGAGAGTTCCCATGAAGAAGGAATAAAAAACTCTTTACTCAAAAAAATTATTTCCAAGTCATGTTCTATTCAGACCTATCTTTATGTTCACAGAAGTAATTGTCATCTTTGACTCCTCTCTCATTTCCCATACTCAAGGGCTGTTGACAAGGGCTGTCAATTTTACCTTCATAACATTTCTCATATGTGAGTCGTAAGCTCCTCGGAACCACTAACTAAAGGGTGGACTGAGTACAAAGATTAAAATGGTCCATCATATGTTATGTTTCAAAAATATTTATAAATACCCAAATTAGTTGCAAAGGACATATAAAGAAAGACACTATTTGCACCAGACTAAGAATTGATAAATACATGTATAGAATGTTTTACATATATGCATAATATTTTGCATATATAATATTTACACACATTTTAAAATATTATATAATATAATATTTGTCTGTATATGTATATACATGTGCATACATATATGCACATATGTATATACACACATAAACATTTGTGTGCATACAGATATATACATATATGTGCATATATGTATATACATGTGTATATAAGTATATGTGTATATATTTGTATACACATGAGAGTGTATATGTTCACATATATACATTGGCCCTAGTGGTAGCAATCTTTAGGGTAGGGGGGAAGGAAGAAAGAAACTTGCATGATAATTTTGTTGTATATTTGAACAGAATAACAAGTTGTGCACAGTAGATTTACAGTTTCATATGCAGTTATTTTTTTACACTACTATGTTACAGAAATGCTTCTTTTGTTCTGCAAATTTAAAATGATATTTTTAGAAGATTGCTTTAAATGCTTTTCTCCAAAGTGTCTCTCATGCACCTGTGAAAACCACCAAAGACTCCTAGAAATATTTAAAAGATACATTTCAGGCAAGAAATGTAAATTGGCCTCAGGTCCAAAAATAACTCTTGGAAGAGCTCAAAAAAGACTTTAAAAAAGCAAATAAGAGAAATAGAAGAAAAAATGGGAAAAGAAACTAGCGAATCATGAAAAGAAGTCAACAGTTTAGTAAAAGAACCACATGCCAAAAAATGGAAAAGATATACAAAAATTCAACCAAGAAAAAACTCCTAAAATATATAATTGGCCAAAGGGAAAAAGAGGTTCAAAAGTTAACTAATAGAAATAATTTCTTAAAAATCAGAATTAGAAAACTAGAAATCAATGACTACATAAGGCATCAAGAAAGACAGAAACAAACTCAAAAGAAGGAATAATGCTAGCTATAGCAATGAGAAGAAAAAGAAATTGAAGAAATTAGAACTGTCAGTGAGGAAATAAGACTATTGGTCTTTTCAGATTTTATTATGGTTATACTTAGAGAATCCTAGACAATCAACTAAAAATCTGGTTGAAATAATTAACATCTTTAGCAAAATTGCAAAATACAAAAAAAAACCCACTTAAATTATCATCATTTCTATATATTAACAACAGTGTCCAGAATCAAGAACAGGAAAGAGTAACTCCATTTTTAAAAAATGGAATAAAATAGCTGGGAGTCTAGCTGCCAAGACAAACCCAAGGACTATATGAACACAATTAGAAAACACTTTTCACACATATAAAGTCATATCTGAACAACTGGAAATAATTGTTCATAGGTAGGCTGAGCCAATGACAAATCTACATAAATTAACCTGCTTATTCAGAGCCATACCAATCAAAATGCCAAAACATTTATTTAATCGAGCTAGAAAAAACAATAAAATTCATCTGGAAGAACCAAAGGTCAAGAATGTCAAGGGAATAAACAAAAAAAATGTGAAGGAAGGAGGCTTAACCGTACCAGATCTCAAATTTTGTTATAAAGTAGTAATTGATCAAATAATATGTTACTGACTAAAAAAATGGCGGATCAGTGGAAGAGATTAGGTGCACAATACATTGTAGAAAATGACAATAGAAATCTAGTGTTTTATACACCCAAAGAGTCAAGCTTTTGTAACAGAAAATCATTTTTGACAAAAAAAAAGATCTTCTGGGAAACCTGGAAAACAGTATGGCAAAAACTAGCTATAGACCAAAATCTTATACAATATACCAAGATAAATTAAAAACGAGTACATTATCTACACACAAAGGGTGATGTCATAACTACAATGGGAGAGCATGGAATGATTTACCTGTTAAATCTATAGAAAGGAGAATAATTTGGAATCAAAAAACATAGAGAGAACATTACAGAGTATAAAATGGATCATTTTGACTGAAAAATTGAAAAGGTTTTGCACAAACAAAACCAATGCAACAAAAATTTATGGTTAACATATTTTTTGCTTAACTTAAAAATGTTTTCCATCCATTAACAGTCCCATGTGACCTGCTTAAATCACATGGAAATCTAAGTCATATGTAGTGGGAGGAGCTTGTTGAACAGGCAGAACTGGAAGGGATGGAGCAAGAGCACAGTTGAAAGGAAGTTGGCCAGACTAGTCGGATCTAGAAGAGAGAGAAAGCAGGCATTTGGCTGTGAGTGAGAGAAGGACATTTTCCTTAAGGGTGTTAATTCACGAGAAGGCCTGATAATGTGTATAGACTTCATGGTTATGATTGATTTCTTTGTTGTTATAATGGATTTGGTTTTCTGGTGTTGGGATTAGGCTTTCTGCTGTTTGAATGAATGTTTTGGCTCTGTCTTCCATGTGGAGAGTCTGTTACATTTTGTGATTCAGAACTGTGCTGGCATATTCATAGCCTCTGTAGGTGCTGTAAATATTACATAGGTGCTATACTTAGTCATACTAGAGCTCAAATTGTGTTATAAAGTGGTAAATGATCAGATAATGCTACTGATTAAAAAAAGTGGTGGATCAATGGAATAGATTTGGTACACAACACATTGTGGCAAATGACAATAGAAATCTAGTGTTTTATAAACACAGAGAGTTAGGCTTTTGTAATAAAACTCATTTTAGACAAAAAAAATCTTCTGGAAAACCTGGAAAATAATATAGCAAAAATTGGCTATAGACTCAAATCAAATACAATATACCAAGATACATTAAAAATAAGTACATGATCTACACACAAAGAGTGATGCCATAAGTAAAATGGAAGAGCATAGAAGAGTTTATCTGTTAAATCTATAGAAATGGGGATAATTTAGGACCAAACAATATAGAGAGAATATTACAAAGTGTAAAACACATCATTTTGATTATGTAAAACTGAAAAACTTTTGCACAAACAAAACCAATGCAACCAAAATTAGGAGAATAGAAGAAAATTGGGGGGAAATGCTAAATTCTTATCTCTGATAAAGCTTTCATTTCTCAAATATATAGGGAATGATGTTAAATTTATAAAAATACAAGTCATCCCTGAATTGATAAATGGTCAAAGATATGAACAGGTATTTTTCAAAGAAATCAAAGCTATCCACAATCACGAAAAAGTGCTTTAAATTACTACTGAATCGAGAAATGCAATTTAAAACAACTCTACCATTTCACAACAATCAAACTGGCTAATATGATAAAAAGGAAAATGATAAATTTCGAAGGGAATGTGGAAAAATTGGGACACTAACACAGTGTTGGTGGAGTTGTGAATTGATCCAACCATCATGGAGAACATTTTAGAACAATGATCAAAGGGCTCTAAAACTGTGTATACCCTTTGGTCTAGCAATACTACATCTAAGTCTTAATTCCAAAGAGATAAAAAGAGAGGAAAAAAATATTTGTATAAAAATATTGATAGCAACTCCTTTTGAATTGGCTAAGAAATGGAAATTGAGGTAATGCCCATTAGTTGTAGAATGGCTGGACAAAGTGTAGTACATGATTGTAATGGAACATCATAGTGCTATGAGAAATGACACATAGGATAATGTCATAAAAACCTGGAAAGATATGCATGAACTGATACAAAGAAAAGGGAGTGGACTCAAATGAATATGGCACATAGTAACAGCAATGGTGTACAATGAAGAATTGTGAATGACTGCTATTGTCAGCAATACATTGAACCTAGACAAAGAAAAGAACTCACGAAAAATGCTGCCTGCAGAGAAAGAACTGATCTCTGGATAAGCCCAAAGAATACCATTTTTCACTTTTTTATTTTTTGTTCAATTTTTGATGCACAAAATAATTAAAATGGAAATTATTTACATTTATAACTTATATCAGATTGCTTACCATTGCAGGGAGTGGGAAAGTGAGGTAGGGAGGAATAGAATTTGGAACTCAAAACAAAAAAGAAGGTAAAAATTGTTTTTACATATAATTGGGGGGAAATAAAATGTTATTTCAAAATCTTTAAAAATTAAAACATTAAAATTCAGAGGATATGAAGAAACACTTCTCAAAAAGAAAAATATCAAACTATCAAAAACCTATGAAGGGCAGCTAGGTAGAACAGTGGATAGAGTAGGGAAGACACATCTTCCTCAGTTCAAATCTGGTCTCAGACACTTAATAGCTGTGTGACCTTGGAAAGTCATTTAACCCTGTTTGCCTTAGTTCCTTACTGCAAAACGAGTGGGAGAAAAATGGTCAGCCACTTCTGTGTCTTTGAAAAAGCAAAAACAAAAGTAGGATTATGAGCAATTGGATATGACAGGAACAGCCACAAAAAATACCAATAAAAGAATGTTCCAAGTACCTAAGAATAAGAAAAATATTCATCAAAACAACCCTGAGGTGTTCTCATATTCCTTATTCCCAGTACTATAAACCCCCATAAGCATGACTTTTAATACCCTAAACACTATAGAAAGTATAAGATACATGCTTGAACATATACATATGTGTGTAGGAATGCATGTAAGGATGTATATATATGTATGTGGATATAGATATATTTCTGGAATGAATGACAGGGAGAGTACACTCTAATTTCTCTCTGCCTTCTGAAGCTCTGCTTAGTTTTCAATCCACAGAAAAAGAAGCCCCTCCAAGGGAAAGCTGATCACCAGAATTCTCGCTCATCATTCTATTTAACTCAACTTTAGAAACTCGACCCTTCCCAATTTCCTCTCTGATTGGAGGGCTGGACCATGGAACGCTCACTAAACCATACGCGAAGCTTCCCTTTTAAGAGGGTGGAACCAGGATTTTGAAAGCAACAAGGAGCTAATAATTTAGGGGACCTGAATGGGCTTCTTTTGGAGGGAGCATCTGAGTTGAGGTTTGAAAATGGCTAGGGATTCCGAGGTAAATCAGGACTGGGTACATTCCTGGCACAGGGGATAGGCTTTGCAGAGGCATAAAGATGGGACATGGACCAGAAGTGGGACCATTTGGCTGGACCAGAATCTGTCAGGATTGTCACAGTCTGTTCATTCCATTTGACTGCATGGACACTTTCCCCCAACAGTGTATCACTTAAGAAATATGATGGGCTCATTCACAAACATCTTTACTAGGATAAAGCCCAAACTGATTCAAATCAGTCAAGTCAACCTAAAGTCCTAGAAAGAGCAGGAGCAATTAAGTGGCTGCTATGTCTCCAGGAGTTTGATCTTACATTAATTTTATAAGTGGGTTTGTATGACTCATTTAAATTGTCTGAGTCCCTGGTTCCTCAGGTTTACAATAAAAAATGGTATACCGACATTCTGACTGAGGACTAATTTACCTCTAAATGGCTAAAATCCTCTCAAAGCTGAACATTGGAGAGATATTTAAGAGAATGTCCACCCTAATCCAACTGAGGGGCTGAAATATATAGGAGACAGATGAGTCATTCAAAATTTTCCACCTGTGGGAATTTGTAGAGTTCCAAAAGCATTCCCATTTGGACTGACAATGCAGATGTGGGCCCTCCAATGACAACCACAGACTTGTGTTTCTCCTCACAGTTGTAATTAGGGATGGCCTGACTTCTCCCTGACAGCCACCTCAGGCAGCCCTCCTGAGGTCCTGGTATCACTGTGGTAGGTCTTGTGGAGATGAATTCCCAAGGTAACATTGGGGAGCAAGTAGGGGTTCCTATTGATCTCTTCCATAGCAAATTTCAGAGCCAAGACTTGATGATAGTTTTTGTATAGTTGCCTAGTGTAAGGAGGAGAGAGGGTCAGGAACCAGGAGCAAATCCTCCCAAAACAAGATTTTAAAAGCATTCCTAAATCCTTGTAAAAGAAAACTCACAGAAGCCTCAGCCCAGGCAGTTTGCTATGGTGGTAACAACAGCTGTTCTCCACATCCTCATTTTAATCATATTAATTCCCCATGGAAGTTCTTAGAAGGAAAGACAATCACAAATCTACATTATGAGTTTTCTGTCATTAATTATGCGTGTGTGCACGTATCATGCACCTAGCATAGGGAAAATGGTGTGAAAATAAGAGGCATTAGTGGAAACAGAGAAAGAATGACTGGGAGACAAGATTAATTCAAGGAGAATCTGATTCACCAACTCTTGTTTTGGTGTAGTGGGAGTTGTTCTTGGGTATAGGTTGAACTATATGGCAACTGAAATCCCAACCAATTCTCACACATCTGTAATTCTGTGAAATCTTGTGTGGTTGGGCACAGTAGAAATTGACATAATTGAATGGAAATTAGAGGAGTGAGAAAAAATAGCCAAAGAGAACATTAAGGAGTTGAACCCAGAAGTCTAGGTGAATGGTAGCACCGATTATATAAATTGTGAGATCAGAAGGAGGAGGTAATTCAGAGAGAATGGGAACAGGCTCTGTTTAATGGAATATTGAGTTGTATTTGATGGCATGACATCAAGAAGGTGTCCTGTGACAGTTAGAGGTGTGAATTGAGAATCTGAAAGGACTATCGGTGTGGAGAAAGAAATCTATTAGCCGTTGTGTGATTGTGGTATTTGAAGCAGTGACCATGAATGAGAATGACAATGGAGAAAGCACATAGAGAAAAGAATCAAACTTTGAGAATTATTTATCATCAGGGTTTAAAACAGTACAAATACTAAGAAAAGAGACATGGAGGAGAAATGAAAGAGGTAGAATGAAAACATATATAAATATAAAGCCAGTAGAAAAGGAAGCAACTAGGCAGAGACTGCAGTGAGCCCTACCAGTTGTTTCAGAGAGATCAAGACATGAAATGACTGAAAATAGTTACTGAGTTTGATCATGGGGACAAGTTTGCTGATGTTTCAGTGACAATGTAGGAGGCCAGCTAAGAGTGCTGTGAAGGGCAAGTCCATCTGGTTAAGTACTGCAGGAAGGAGGCATAGAATTCTCAGCCCCTTTCATCTGGTCCCCACCATTGGGAGGGGCAAATCACCAGTCTTTTCCAAACATTTCCCTCCTATCCCCTACTCTTTATTCACCTCAACTAAACCATTCACAGGAAATTCTCTGTGAATAATACAAGTGAGAAAAATGGGGAAAGGGGCCAAGTTATCAAAGCAATCCCTTTATCCTTTCACACCTGACAACAAAAGGAGTGTGGATGGGGAGGGTATCAGAAAGAAGAGGAAATAGCAAGGAGTGAGGTGTAAAATTCTGGGAAATTAAGATCAGAGAACAGATAGAAGTGAGTGTAGATGACCTTGGTGCTTCCTCAAATATAGGCTTCAAAAGTAGAGGGCTCAAGTCAGAATCTGGGAGGAAGCCAAGATTTTGGATTCCGCCAAATGATAAGTCGTCCAGTCAAGGACACTAAAGAATAATAAAACTAATAGGGAGAGAAGGAAGAGGGAAAGAAGGACTTAAGCACCTCCCATGTGTAAGACTCTGTGCTAAGCACATTACACATATTACCACATTTGATCCTCACGACAATCTGGAAGGCAGGTGCCATTAGTGCCCCCATTTTACAGTTGAGGAAACTGATGCATTTTAGAGTTAAGTGAGGCAAACAGAGATTGTGACTCACCCTCAGTTATACAGCTATTAAATGTCTGAGTCTTTATATGAAAACAACTCTTCTTGACACCAGTACCAGTAAGTATTCACTGTACTGCCTAACTTACTCTCCCAATTCAAGACTCAGTTAGGCAATAAATACTGTTTAATAAATAGTGCCAGGCATTGTGCTAAGTCTGAGGGATATAAAGAAATGCAAAAACTGTTACTGATCTCAAGAAAATGACCGTCTGATGGGAAAGTGAAAACAACTCTGTACAAGCAAACTATAGACAAGATAGATTGAGGATAATCAACAAAGGGGAGGCATGAGCATTGAGGGGAACTGGGAAACTATGCCAACCTGCCAAACAGTGAAGCAGGCTAAGGGTTGGTTTGAGATCTTTGGTGACCTCCCAGACAGCAAAATTAATCTTTTCTCCACATGACAGGCCTTGAAATACAGACAGCTATGGTGGCAACCCAGGTCCTTTCCTCCCAGTTCTTTCATATGCCAAAGGCACCATGCTGGTTACACATCTCTGAAATGATTTCCACCTTCAACGTCATTCTTAAAGCATCATTCCCAGAACTGAATCCAGGATGCCAGGTGAGGCCAGATGAGGGCAGAGGACAGTAGATCAATCACCTCCCCCTTCATTTTACTGAATCCCAATAAGACTTTGACTTTTTGGTTGCTACATTACGCTGCTTACTTGTACTGATCTTGCAGTCCAAAAAAAGGTATAGACCACTTCTAGAACCACTTCCATATGCCCATGCCTCCACCATCTTGGGCTTGTGAAGATGAGCTGTTGTGAAGTGGCTCAAGACTTATGTTTATGAGTACTGGAACTCTTCTTTGATTCCATTCAGTCTTTGGGATAACCTCTTAAGATCATTTTGTATACTGACTTTGTCATCCAGTCCACTACCCACCAATCCTGTTGTGTGTCATCTCAATTTTGATTAACATCTATCTATTCTTTCATGGAAATTATGTTGGTATCTATATATCAAAGGACCCCAGTTTCCTGGGCAATGCATGGGAAACCTCCAGTCAGGCTGACATTGAACCATTAACAACCACTCTTTGTGTCTAGCTATCCAAGTGGATGTATGCAATCACCCAAGTTTGTCATTGGTTGAGTCATTGTTCTACATCTTTTCTTCAAAAACAATTTGAGGTGTTGTAATGGTAATTTAAATGGTAAGTTGCTTCCCTTTCATTAATAGGCCCATATGACCTGCTTAAATCACATGGAAGTCCAAGTCACATGTGGGAGAAGCTTGCTGAATGGGTATAACAGAAATGGTGGAGCAGAACTGGGAGGAAGTTGGTAAGGGCAGTTAGAGTTGACAGAAGAGACAGGCAAGCAGACAGGTAGGCTCCTGAGTGTTTGTTTGTGGGAAGGCCCTAGGGTGGGCAGGGGGGAGGTTTGGAAATGGCTTTGTCCCCCGCAGTGCTAATGTGTATTGGCTTCTTGGTTACTATGAAGAATTTGGCTTTCTGGTGTTGGGATTGGGTTTTCTGGTGTCTGAATATTTTCCTTCTGCCTTCTATATGGAGAGTCTCTTATACTTTGCAATTCATAACTATGGCAACATATTCATAGTCACCATCAGTGCTGTGAATACTGCCTTGGTGATACAGGTATCCAAAGTTTTGAGCAAATCAAAGTCAATTATTCCTTCAGTATTTCCCTCACCTGCACATTTAGCAATCCCTTAAGAAAAAAAGTAAATGAGTTTGGTCTAGAAGCCTCTACTCTCTCTCCCCACTCCATTCCATCCTCCATTCAGTGCTAAAGTCTTCCTGAAATGTAAGTCTAACAATGTCATTCCCCTACTCAGTAAACTCCACTGGCTCCCTATTATGTTCATTATCAAATATCAAAGCATCTGTTTGGCTTTTCAAGTCCTTCATAACCTGCTGCTTTCCTCTTTTCCCATCTTCTCACACCTCTCTCCATATTTCAAATTTTATGATCCAGACACCTTGGATTTCTTGCTGATTCTCATTCATGACTCTAACTGTGCCCAAAGCCTAGAATTCTCTTCCTCCAAACCTACATCTCCTGGCCTGCCTGGCTTCCTTCAAGAATAAGCACAAACTCCACCTTCTGCTAGAGTCCTTTTCTCCACCCTCACCTCAGTTGCTAGTACCTGTCCTCTGAGAGTACCTCCTATTTACCCTGCATATATCCTGCACATGCAGAGTTGTTCACAAGTGGTCTCCCTCGTTAGGGAAAGGATATTGGGGCTTATTTTCTGTTCTTTTTCTCCTCAACATTTAGAGGTAATACCTCACACATAGTAAGTGTTTAATAAATACTTATTGACTCTCTGACTCCTCTGAGGAGGTCCTCGTCCTTCCTGGACTCCCCATCCTCCTCATGTGCCCTAATTCCATTTCCTGTCTTATCAAATAGATTGAAACTTTAATCAGCTCCATCTTTTTCCCAATATTTGATCTTTCACAATCTCCTGATTCTTTTCCTATAGCTTTCAAACACGCTCAACTATTCCCTATCAAGGAGTGTTAATAAATGTTTAACAACTGACTCTCCCCAAAAAAAACATGCACAACACATATTTATGTTTAATCTTCTTTATTAATATTTTCTCTATCACTTTCTTAACTGCATTTTCAGCATACTGAATTGTCTATACTTTACCACCTAAATTTTTACATATACATGCATATGTGTATATGTGTATATAATATATAACTATATTGTACTTTCATATATATGTGTGTAAACATATATGTCAGCATATATTATTATATAAAGCTTTGGATAAATGAAATTTCCAATATAAACATTCCATGTGGTCCTGGAAGTTTTAAATTGGCCTTTTTTGGCTGATATTTTAAAATCCAGTTCAGTTCAACAAACGTTAAATCCCTAATATGTATAAAATGCTTTGCTACTTAATTTAGGTATAGAGATGAACAATGAGATAATAAATCCTCTTCTCCTGAGTCATTTCAGAGCCACCTATCTGACTCTGTGCCAAGTTTCAACTATTGTGAGAGAGGAGTATGTAAAGCATGGTGGACCTTTTGTTGTCTTTATCCACTTAAGAAAGTTTTAACACTGCTAAAAAAAAAATCAGTATTTGCCTATTGCCCCTTGTATCAAATAAAATCTTTCTAGTTTAGAGTTCAGAAGCCTTCACGTTCTGGCCTTAGCTGCCATTTGGAGACAGAGCCAGGAAAGGAATTCAAAAAGAAGTAAAGCGTTTTATTCAATATTATTCTACTTTTATGTAAAAATCTTTCCATAGATCTCATCACATCATCATCATCTCAATGACAGCAATAATAGCCAGTGCTTATATAGGGCCTGAAAGTTTGCAAAAAGGCTTTACCACCTTTGATCTTCATAAGAGCCCTAGGAGGTGGATGCTGTTATGATTCCCATTTTACAGATAAGAAAGGGGCTGGCCAGGAAGGCTATGTGACTTTCCAGGGCCACATAGCTAGTAAGTGTCTAAGGTAGTATGTGAACTCAAGTGTCCCTGACTCCAAGCACCATGATCTCTCCATTTAACTACTTACCTTCACACCTATTTATATATTACAAAAATGACTTTATAGAGAGACATCAATATGCTTCATTGTTTGAAGAAAAATCAGTGATTTCATTGGGGTGGGTACTCATAATGCTGATGACCACTTTTTCATAACTTACTAGTCAGATTTGGGAGTTCTTAAGACAGATAAGAACAGGTTAAAAATATCTAATGAATGATCATCTTCTGTCTGGGAGCAAGGTACAGTGCCAAGACCAATGGATTTAGCATCAGATGAGCTGAGTTCAAATCCCAACTCTGTCATGACCTCTGGCAAGTTATTTAACTTCTCCCATCCCATACAAAAAATGAAGGGATTATATTAGATAAGATCTGTTAGGTCCCTTCCTGCTAAAAACCTAGGATCCTCTCTAACCTTCAATTTCTCCTTCTTTTAAAGGTGGGATTTGGGCTAGATAATCTCCAAGGTCCTCTCTACTTCTAAATCTATGATACTATGATACTACCCAGATTAGGCAGGATGGTTTTTACATGACAGTCTGTCATTGATTCCCTATTTGAAACCTATCTATCTTAAAAGGATTATCTGAGGAAAACTATTCCTAATGTTGAGAAAAGAACTTAGCATCTAAGGTTTCATTGAATATCTACCTTTGCATCATATTTTTCTATATTTAGCCATGATTGCCAATTCCTCTGTGTATATATGTGCTTCTAATAAATATGAAATGTCTTTAGTTAAGAAAACATGACTTCTAGATGCATTTTACTTAAAACACATGCACACACAAACTTATTTTATCACACTCATCAATCTAGATGGAAGGGGAAGAATTTCAAACTGATTCCATCCTTTCTAGCTGTCCTACATTGACTTGTCAATGTCTCTCCCAATCTTGCCACTTATTTTTGAGGCTGCAATCAGAGTTAAACATCTTCCCTGCCCATTAATAAGCCTCAGGTGGGGCTACTAAGGGAAACTTGATTAGGGGAGACTTGTTTAGTATGAAGACCCATGCCTTTTGTTAATTTCTGATGAGATACTGGGTCACAAGAGTCATGCCCTCTGGCTCTGAAAAGTGCATATTTATCTGAAATGAGATTTTCCTTTGGGGTTCAAATCATTGAAAGAATGTTTGTGTGATTAGGCCAGACTAGACTCTGGGTACACATTAAGGAGGCCTCTAGCTTTGAAAATCCAGATGTTGGTCCTACTCTCTTGGATAATGATGTATGCATTGTACATGGTCAGACAGTTGGAAGCCCCATCTGTTGATCTTTTTCTCAGTTTGTATTTTCTCTGAAGTTCAGGGTGCTGACTTTCTCCTCTGAACTAAGTGAATGATATATGTGCTTAAAGTAAGATTGTTTGCCCCTTTCAAGGTTGCTTTCCTTAGAAAAGCAGATCTAAGAAAAGCAGCAGGCCTTCCTATATATACCAGGGTGTTTGCTGTTACAGATGTTTCTCCTGAGACACTTACATTGCATTTCAGTTAATACAAAATGAAGGATAGCACTTTCCCATATTTCCTAGCTGTTTTCTCTCTTTCCTATGTAAGCCAAGGTGAGTATTTCCTCATTCATTTTGTGCTTCAAAAATCTAGGGTGGAGAAGCCTGCTGACAATTCAAGTGTTCTCTGTTGTCCAGTGATCATGAATTTAATAATTAATTAGTGAGAAAATACCTGCTTAAGTGAAGTTTTCAGGATATCTGCTCTGGTACATCATACCAGGAAAGGGGCGCATCATGTTGTAAAGATATCTTTGTAATTTTTTCAATTTGCTATAGTACAGTCTTGATCATATGTAACTATTATTGGGCATGATCACAAAACAATGATCTCTTTTTCCACAGTTTCTCCAACATAAATCAGAGAAAATCCAGAATTTTCATAACTCTACCAGAAAAGGAGCAGTACTGGTAAGCCAGTGGTAAGCCAGTTAGCAAACCAGCACAAAATCCTGAGCCCCAGGGTAGTGAAGCAGGCAACTGCCAACAAGAGTATTGCACCCCCACCCTTCACATAAGCTTACAGGAGAAGAGATGGACATTCAGTGAAATAGGGGTCTTCCAATATTCCAGATGAAAAGACCCAATCTCAACAGAAAATTTGATATTCAAACACAAGACTCAAGAGAGGTATTAAAAAGGTAAACAGAAAAAATTTTATTCAGTAAGGGTAAACTGTTTACATTCCTACATGGGTAGAGGACACGTGTAACTATTGAGAACTATGCATTTATTACAACATCTAGAAGATGTATACAAAGACAGAAGGCATGGATATAAGTAGAATATGATGTGATTAAAAAATCTAATTAAGAGATGAAAAGGGATTGTGTTGAGAGAACCAAAAAGGAGGCAGAAAAAGATAAATTACCTCACATGAAGAGATGTAAAGATCTATAACAGTAAAAGGAAAAAACAGAGGGAAATGGGGATGGTTTGAACCTTACTTTCATCAGATTTAACTCAAAGAGGGAATAACACGCTCAGGTATGGAAACCTAATTTACCCTACAGGGAGTAGGAGGGAGAAAGGGAAAAAAATGGTAGGGGGGATAGAGAGGACAGAAGGGAAGGAAGAAGTGCAAGACAAAGGGAAAAGAAAAGGGAGGGCATATTGTGGGAGATGGTGGTCACAAGGAAACAACTATTGAGGAGGTAAAGAGAAAGAGAAACGAGAAAAGTATAAATGGGGGGAAATAGGATGGAGAGAAGGACACAGATAGTAATCATGACTGAATATGAATGGGATGAACTCTCCCATAAAAAGGAAGTGGATAGCAGAGTGGATTAAAAACCATAATCTTGTAACATATTGTTTACAAGCAACACATTTGAAGCATAGGGATATACACATAAAAAGATAAAAAATCGGGAGTAGAATATGTTGTGCTTTAGCTGAAGTAAAAAAAAAAAAGCAGGGGTAGCAATCCTGACCTCAGACAAAGCAAAAGCAAAAATAGATCTAATTAAAAGAGATAAGGAAAGAAATTATATCCTGATAAAAGGTACCATAGACAATAAAGTAATATCATTAGTAAATGTATATGCACCAAGTGGTAGAGCACCCAAACTTTTAGAGGAAAAATTAAGGGAATGATGGAAGAAATAGAGAATAGAACTGTATCAGTAGGGGACCTCAACCTCCCCCTCTCAGAATGAGATAAATCTAACCACAAAATAAACAAGAAAAAAATTAAGGAAGTGAAAACACTTTTTAGAAAATTTAGAAATGGTAGACCTCAATAAAACAGAATGGGAATTGAAAGGAATATACCTTTTTCCTCAGTAGTACATGGCACATATACAAAAGTCCACATAAAATTCACAATTCAATGCAGAAAGGCAAAAATAGTAAATTATCCTTCTCAGATCATGATGCAACAAGAATTACATGTAATAAAGGGCAAGATAGAACAAATATTAATTGGGAACTAAATAATATAATCCTAAAGAATGAGTGGGCCAAAAAATTAATCATAGAAATAATCAATAACTTTATCCAAGTGAATGACAATAATGAGACAACATACCAAATACTTACAGGATGCAGCAAAAGCAATTCTTAGGGGAAGTTTTATATTTCTAAATGCTTACATGAATAAAATAAGGAAAGAAGAGATTGATGAATTTGGCATTAAAATAAGGAAACTAGAAAGCAAACAAATTAAAAATCCCCAATTGAAAGCCAAATTGAAATTCTGAAAACCAAAGCCTAGATTCATAAAATTGAAATAAAAAAACTAATGAACAAATAAAACTAATATCTGGTTTTATGAAAAAAAACAATAAAATAGATAATTTTTGGTTAATTTGATTTTAAAAGAAGAAAGAAGAAAACCAAATTACCATTATCAAAAAATGAAAATGGTGAATTTACCACCAGGGAAGAGGAAATTAAAAGAATAATTGGGAGCTATTTTGCCCTGCTATATGCCAATACATTTGATAGTCTTAGTGAAATGGATGAATATTTACAAAAATATAAATTACCTGTACTAACAAAAGAGAAAAGCAAATATTTAAATAATCCAATTTCAGAAAAAGAAATTGAACAAGTCATCAATGAACTCCCTAAAGAAAAAAATCTGGATTTACAAGTGAACTCTATCAAACATACTATATAAACCATTTGGGAAAATAGACAAAGGAGTCCTACAAAATTATTTTTATGATACAAATATGGTGCTGATATCTAAACTAGGAAGAACCATAACAGAGAAAGAAAATCATAGACCAATTTCCTTAATGAATACAGATGCAAAAGAGATTACAGCAATTTTTCTTAAGGACAATACACTATGACCAGGTAGGATTTATACAGGAATGCATGGATGATTCAATGTTAGGAAGACTATTTTGTCCCAAAACATATTCTCTACTCTCACAACATTACAGAATGTCAGGATTGGAAGAGACCTCACAGGTCAAATAATCCATCTTCTACATCATTCAGTTAGCTAATGTTATTACATGCTTAACTATTCAATACAATTAAACGACTTTCTCAAGATACACTGTATGCTAGAAACTAGGTTAGAACTTGGAAATACAAAGAAAAATAAGAAATATAAAGACAGCACTCATCCTCAAAGAGCTTCATTCTACTGAGTGAAAAGAAGATGTACAGAAATAAACAAGAACAAAATATATGCAAAGTAAATATATAGTAATATGTGGAGTATACTAGTACAGTCATCCCTTTGGCATTGTGACTTTTCCCATCACAGTTTTGATATATTGCAGCATAAGAAACCGACTGTGAATTTTTTGGGAGTTTTGTGGAAGCCACAAATAACACAAAAAAGGCAGCAGAAGACAGAAAGCGTTTAGAAACATAGAAGTGCAAAAAAATACATTTATAGGTTTGCAGAATTTAAAGTTATAAATATACAAAATTTCTTTTTTAAAATTAAAATATAATGAAACACCCAAAATTTTACAATAAGTTATTGTAAACACCCATAAAAAAGAAAAAAATAAGACATCTTCTCTGGTATGAAGGGAGAGCCCAAAAATTTTATGTGGATTCTCCAAATCATGGGGATGCCAAGCCCCTAACCCCCCTGCAGTGGAAGGAACAACTGTAGAACATAAACATCTGGGAAATTAAGAAATGTTGAGGTATCACAGGTAATGAAACTTAAAAGGACCCATGGATTCTAAATAATAGAGGTGAAGAAAGTGAGTGTTTCAGATATGGGGTGCATAATGTGCAAAGACATTGGGGCAGAAGATAGAATGCCCGATACAGGAAAGAGCATTTCATCATTTTAGATGTAATGTGGCATATGTAAGGAGTTAAGTGGAATTAAAATAAAATGTACCAATATTTAGGTATTTCAAAGACCTCAATATCACTATTTTCCAATGTATTTGTTGCATTAAATATTTCTTAATATCATGTAAAAAATCTATCATTCATTTTTTTTAATTCTTGAATTCCAAATTCTCTACCTCCCTTCCCTACTGCCTCCTTGAAAGAGCAAGCTATTTGATATAGATTATATAAGTGAAGTCATGCAAAACATATTTCCATATTAGCCATGTAGAAAAAGAAAACAAAGACATGAAAAACAAGAAAAATAAAATTTTAAAAATATGTTTTGATATACATTCAGTTTTGATCAATTCTTTCTCTGAAGGTGGACAGCATTTATTTTCTTATAAATCCTTCAGGAAAGTACACTGGAAAGTAGTGTTTGGGAGGCTCCAAAAGAAAGTATGAGAGAGAAGAGGTATTAGACTGATTCCCAAATTATCGGCTATAGAGTCGTTGTGCTGACCTCATTGTACGCTCGTGAAACATGAACAGTCTGCCAGTGCCATGCCAGGATACTGAATCCCTTCCATTTGAACTGTCTTAGGAAGATTTTGAAGATCACCTGGCAGGATAAGGTACCAGACACTGAGGGCCTTACTCAAACTAATCTGCCAAGCATTCAAACTCTGCTTCAGAATGCAACTCCGATGGCCTGCCCAGGTTCTTTGAATGTAAAACATATGCTTGCAAAAGACACTGAGTTTTTTGTTTTTCTTTTTTTTTTAATTTTCAACATTCATTTCCACAAGATTTTGACATCATTTACTTTATACCCATTTCCTCTATGTATATCCTTTTTTATATTTCATAATGGCCGCACAGTTCTCAAGATTAACGGGTATCATCTTCCCTTATAGGGAGATAAACAGTTTGCCCTAATTGAGTAACAAGTTTTTGTTTTTGTTTTTTTTCCCCCTGCTTACCTTTTTATGATTCTCTTGAGACCTGCATTTGAAGATTGAATTGCCTATTGAGCTCTGGCGTTTTGGTCAGGAAGCTCTGGAAATCCCTTACTTCATTGAACGACTTTCTCCTTGCCTGAAATGTTATGCTGAAGTTTGCTGGGTAGGTTGATCCTTGGTTGTAGTCCCAACTCCTTTGCCTTATGGAATATTGGGTTCCAATTTTTTCAGTCTTTTAATGTAGAAGCTTCAAGATCCTGTGTAATCCTGACTATAGCTCCTTGGTATTTGAATTGTTTCTTTCTGGCTGCTTGTAATATTTTATCCTTCACTAGATAGCTCTAGAATTTGGCAACGATATTTCTTGGGGTTTTGAGTTTGGGATCCCTTTTGGGAAGGGAATGGTAGATTCTTTCGATGACTATTTTGCCCTCTGAATCTAGCCCTTCTGGGCAGTTTTCCTTGATGATTTCCTGGAAGATACTGTCCAGGCTCTTTTCTCCATCATGGATTTCTGGCAGGCCAATAATTCTTAAAATTTCTCTTCTGGATCTATTTTCCAAGTCAGTTGTTTTTCCAATGAGATATTTTACATTTTCTTCTATCTTTTCATTCTTTAGATTTTGTTTGACTGATTCTTGCTGTCTCATTGAGTCATTAGTTTCTACTTGCCTAATCCTAACCTTTATCAAATTGTTTTCTTCATTTAACTTTTGCATCTTTTTCCATCTCTCCAATTTTTCCTTTTAAGGAGCTATTTTCTCCAGTTAATTTTTGAACTTCCTTTTCCATTTGTTCAATTTTCCTTTTCAAAGAGATGTTCTCATCAGTGAATTCTTTTTTCATAATTTTAAAATCATTAGCCAGTTTATCTTCTATATCCTTCTTCAGCTGTTCCAGGAGAGCTGCTTGTGCTTGCGAGCAGTTCATAGTCCCTTCTGAAGTTTCAGATGGAAGTACAGTCTCAGCTCTGACCTCTCTGGTGTTTGTGTTTTGGTCTTTATTCCCATAGAAAGATTCTATGGCTTTTTCACCCTTCTGCTTTTTATTATTCATGATGTTGATTGAGTGTTGTGGCTTCTGGTTCTTTCAGTCAGAAGCTTGTGCTGAGCTGATGTGTGAAAAAGCTAAAAGCTTCTGTTTTGTGTTTTGTGTTTCCCCAATCAGCCCTGGGGCTAGCTTGTTAAGTGTGGGGGAGGAGTGATCTGGTCACAGGAGATCTCCTCAGCTGAACTGAGGCAAAGGCAAGCTCAGGGAATGGTGATCCCAGCTTCCCTATTGTCATTCCATTTCCCCTGGAGTGCTGAAGCACACCTAGATGCTAATGCATATTCCCACCCCTCCTGGGGCTCCTCTCCTGGTGCTGAGGCTTGTCTGGGTCCTAGTGAGAGTTTTCTCTGCCCTGGGCCCTCTGTCCTTCCAGTTTGCCTCCACCATAGTAGGAGGAATCTCCCTTAGCTATTTTCCTAGCCTCAGGTATTATGAGACTATTGGTCCCTTCTGCTGTTTCCGCTGATCCAGGATTTTTCTGGGGAAATATTTTATGGTTCTTTCAGTCATCAAGAGGGGAGGAGAGAGCATTTACTGATCACTCTGCCATCTTGGCTCCCAGAAGTTCAAGTAGGTGACTTACCGATGTTTAATCTTCAGGCTGAAAGTCTCAGGAGCTGATGAGCTGATATCTGGTGTTCAGTGGTTCTCACTGGCTCAGTAGGCTTGTCTCCAGTCCTTGAGTGCTGCTCTGCCGGTTCTGCCCGCTCAGGTTTCCCAGGCCCCTTCTGCTCCACTGAGCTAGACATGCTGTGTTGTGGTCTGGGGGCTCACCCCCATGGAACAGATCCTTCCTGTGGACCTTCCAGTCTAACCTGGGCTCCAAATCCATCATAGTCTGTCTCCCACTGGATTCTGCACCACCAAAATTTGGTCAGATTCTCCTTTCAGAGGTATCCAAAGGAGTTTGTCCAAGAGCTTGGGTGAGTCCTTGCTCTCACTCCACCATCTTGGCCTCCACAAGAGTTTTAGTTCCAAATTTTCTCCCTATCGCTTCCCTCCTCCAGCCCAAAACACCATGCATTCTGATTACCCCTTCCCTCAATCTGCCCTTCCTTCTATCATACCCTTCCCTTTTTATCCCCATCTTCTCTATTTTCTTGTAAGGAAAGACAGATTTCTATACCCCATTACCCGAATTTCTTATTTCCCAGTTGCATGCAAAAACAATTCTCAACATGCGTTCCTAAAACTTTGAGTTCCAACTTCTCTCCCTTCCTCCCTCTACACCCATCCCCACTGAGAAGGTAAGCAATTCAATAAATGTTATATGTGTGCAGTTTTGCACAAGACTTCCATAACAGTAATGTTGTGAAAGACTATATTTCTCTCCATCCTATCCTTCCCTCACTTACTCTATTCTCTCTTTTGACCTTGTCTCTCCCCTAAAGTGTTTACTTCTAATTAATCCCTCCTCCAATTTGCCTTCCTTTGCATCATCCCCCCATATCCCACTTATCTCTTATACTCCTGCTTTTCCATAGTACAAGATAAATTGCATACCAAATTTAGTGAGCATGTTATTCCCTAAGATAAATCCAATGAAAGGTTCACATTTTTTTTCTTACCTTCCCCCTCTTGCCCTACATTGAAAAAGCTTTATCTTGTCTCTTTTATGGGAGAGATAATTTACCCCATACTATTTCTCCCTTTCTCCTCCCAATATATTCTTCTGTCATCCCTTAATTTTATGTTTTTAGATATCACCCCTTCCTACTCAACTTACCCTGTGCCCTCTGTCTATATACATGTGTATAATCCCTCCAACTATCCAAATATTGAGAAAAGTTTCAAGAGTTACAAATGTTATCTTTCCATGTAGGAATGTAAACAGTCCAACCTTAGTAAGTCCCTTATGATGTCTCTTTCTTGTTTACCTTTTTATGCTTCCCTTGATTCTTGTATTTCAAAGTCAAATTTTCTATTCAGCTCTGGTCTTTTCATTAAGAATGCTTGAAAGTCCTCTATTTAATTGAATGACCATTTTTTCCCCTGGAATGTTATACTTAGTTTTGTCAGAGAGATGATTTTTGGTTTTAATACTAGTTCCTTTGACTTCTGGAATATCCTATTCCATGCCTTTCAATCCATTCGTGTAGAAGCTGCTAGATCTTGTGTTATCCTGATTGTATTTCCACAATACTAAAGTTGTTTCTTTCGGGCTGCTTGCAATATTTTTTCCTTGACCTAGGAACTCTGGAATTTGGCTACACTATTCCTAGGGGTTTTTCTTTCCAGATACCTTTCAAGAGATGATTGGTAGATTCTTTCAATATTTATTTTAACCTCTAGTTCTAGAATATCAGGGCAGTTTTCCTTGATAATTTCATGAAAGAAGATGTCTAGGCTCTTTTTTTGATCATGGCTTTCAGGTAGTCCCATAATTTTTAACTTGTCTCCTCTGGATCTATTTTTCAGCTCAGTTGTTTTTCCAGTGAGATATTTCAGATTGTCTTCTATTTTTTCATTCTTTTGGTTTTGTTTTGGAATTTCTTGGTTTCTCCTAAAGTCATTAGCTTCCATCTGTTGCATTCTAATTTTTAAAGAACTATTTTCTTCAGTGAGCTTTTGAACTTCCTTTTCCATTTAACTAATTCTGCTTTTTAAAGAATTCTTCTCTTCATTGTCTTTTTGGACCTCTTTTGCCATTTGAGTTAGTCTATTTTTAAAGGTGTTATTTCATCATTTTTTGGGTCTCCTTTAGCAAGCTGTTGACTCCCTTTTCATGATTTACTTGCATTGCTCTCATTTATCTTCCCAATTTTCCTCCACCTCTCTTACTTAATTTTCAAAATCCTTTTTGAGCTCTTCCATGGCCTGAGACTATTGCATATTTATTTTGGAGGTTTGGGATGTAGAAGCCTTGACTTTTATGTCTTCCTCTGATGGTATGCATTGTTCTTCCTCATCTGGAAGCATCGAAAAAAATACTTGTTCACCAAGAAAGCAACCTTCTATAGTCTTATTTTTTCCCCTTTTTAGGCATTTTCCCAGGCAGTTACTTGACTTTTGAGTCCTTTCTCAACAGGAGGGTATACTCTAAGGACCTATAAGTTCTTAATTCCTCCAAGGAGGCACAATCACAGGAGAGGAGTATACTCAATTCCCCCAGGTTGTTTAGGCCCAGGGCTACAAAAATGAATGTTGCTGCCTTTTGAGACAGGGGCTAGACCTCATTCCCCTCTCACACAATAGAAAGAGTTTTCTCATTGGCCTTGGAAACTGTCTTTCTCTTTTATGGGTTGAGTAAACTGGGAACTGCTGCTGTTCTCTGTGACTTCCCCACCACCACCAAGATCTGCTCCAGTCCTGTCCCTGTCCCTGCCAAATTTGGCAGCCACAGTTGGATTGGGATCTGTGGGATGCACTCTCTTCTGAGACCAGTGTGATAGACCTTTCCTGTCAATCTTTCAGGTTGTCTTGGACTGGAAATCTCTTTTACTCTGTTGTTTTGTGGCTTCTGCTGTTCTAAAATTTGTTTAGAGTCATTTTACAGGTATTTTATGGACTGTGGGGGAAGAGCTTTTATATGTCCATTCTTCTACTCTGCCATCTTGGCTCTGCGGAAATCACACAGGACAAGCATTCACATGGTGGTCAGAAGAAGCAATACAAGGACACCCTCAAAGTCTGTCTTAAGAACTTTGGAATTGAGTGTGTGACATGGGAGACACTGGTACAGGCCACTCAGCATGGTGTGCCCCCTCACAGAAAATGCTGTGCTATATGAGCAAAGCAGAATTGAGCTAGTTCAAAGGAAATGCAGGATGTGCAGATTTAGAGTATCCACTCCAAATGTTCACACAGTATCTGCGCCCAATCTGTGGTACAGCATTCCAAGCTCACATTGGTCTGATCAGCCACAGGGAGATACATTGAAATTTGACTCTAGCATAGTTATATCATTTTGGTCCTCTTCAAGAATGAAGACCAACAGCCAAACAAATCTTCAGCATCATCTTGGATCATTGTATAAAGCCGAATAGCTAGGTCACTCATAGTTGATTATCTTACTTATACTTATATGACTGTTTCTGTGTACAATGTTCTTCTGGTTCTGCTCACTTAACTTTGCATCAGTTGACATAAGTCTTCCCAGGTTTTTCTGAAAGCACCCTGCTTATCATTTCTTATAGCACAAGAGTATTCCATTACCATTATACAGCACAACTTGTTCATCCATTTCCAAATTTATGGGCATCACCTCAATTTCCAATTCTTTGACACAACAAAGAAAGTAACTGAAAATATTTTTGTACATATAAGTACTTTTCCTTTTTATTTGATCTCTTTGTAATATAGAACTTGTCATGGCATTACTGGGTCAAAAAGTATGTACAGTTTTATACTCCTTTGGATATAGCTCCAAATTGTTCTCCAGAATGGATGGATCAGTTCACAACTCCACCAAGAGAATATAAGTCTCCCAATTTTTCCACCCCTCCCTCAGGATTTCCCATTTCCTCTTCTATCATGTTAAACAATCTTATATGTGTAAGGTGGTACTTCAGAATTGTTTTAATCTATGTTTCTCTAAACAATGAGAACATTTTTTTATGTGTATCTATAGATAGATTTGATTTCTTCTGAAACTGCCCGTTTATGTCTTTTGACAATTTAATAATGAGGATATGACTCATATTCTTATAAATTTGACTCAGTTCTCTATACATTGGGAAAATGAGGCCTTTACCAGAGAAAATTGCCCTAAAGCTTTTCCCCAGTTTTCTGCTTTCATTCTGATCCTGGCTGCATTGGTTTTATTTCTGCAAAACCTTTTTAATTTCATTTCATCAAAATTATCCATTTTACATACTGTAATGCTTCCTGTCTCTTGTTTAGTCATGAATTCTTCCCTTATCCAAAAACATGACAGATAAAATTTTCCATGCTCCCCGGATTTGCTGGTATCAACTTTTACATCTAAACATACCCATCTGATCTTATCTTGATACAGTGTGAAAGGTTCATGTCTACTTATTTTCTGCACAACCGCTTTCCATTTTTCCCAGATATTTTTGTCAAACAGTAAGTTCTTGTCCTCAAAGCTGGGATTTGAGGCTTTATCAAACACTAGATTACTATGGTCATTTGCTATTGTCATACATCAAATTTATTCCGCTGACTCATCACACTATTTCATGGCAAGTATCGAATTGTTTGGTCATTACCACTTTGTAATACAGTTTGAGATAAGGTGCTGCTAGGCCTCTTCTTTTCTTTTCTTTTTGTTTTCTTGTCGTTAATTCCCTTGATTTTCCAGGTGAATTTTGTTATTATTTTTTCTTTCTCTATAAAATAAATCTTGGTACTTTGGTATGACACTGAATAAGCAAGTTTATATAGAATTATCATTTTTATATTTGTTATGACTACTTGTGGGCAGTTAACATTTCTCCCACTTTTTAGTTTTGACTTTATTTGTATGAAACGTATTTTGTGTTTATCCCGGACATTTCTTGGATAGTAGACTCCCAAGTATTTTATGACTGTAGTTATTTTAAATGCAGTTTTTCTATTTCTCTCATCCTGCTGGAAATTATTAATAGTATGTAGAGATGCTAGTGATTTGTGTAGGCTTATTATATATCTTGCAACTTTGTTGAAGTTGTTGTTTCAACTAGGTTTTTAGTTAATTCCCCAAGTATACCATCATATCATCTTCAAAAAGTGAGAGTTTTGTTTCCTCATTGGCTTCATCAATGCTTTCAATTTCTTTTTTTCTCATTGCTATAGCTCACACTTCTAGTGCAATACTGAACAATACTAATACTAATGGACATTCTTGCTTCACCCATCACCTTATTGAGAAGACTTATGGATAATGCTTCCCATGGTTTCATTTACTACCTATCATTTAAAAAAAAAGTTCCAGACAGATGTGGCCCCCAGCAAACCTGGAGCATGGCTCAGGAATCTGAATCACTAGCAGCTGTGACAGTTTCCAGACTTCTCTACCCACAAATGCCAAAGACAACTTAGAAGGTCAGTGGCATTGGACATGGGTAAGAGAGGAGATTGTCTGGTTCCAGCCCTGGGATAGTGGAGGTGGCAGTAGCAGTGGCCCACAGACAGTGGGCCCACAGACAATGGGAGGAATCAAACAGATGATCAGAGGGAGAATACGGAGATCTCTTTTCTGACTCTAAGATAGGATTCTCTTGCCTTTCCCACTACTGGATCTGGGTTGCAGTACTGGGTGGCAGTCCTGGGGCAAGAAGGAGCACTGGTGTGGTTGAGCTTGCGACTGTGGTGGAGAGGGAATCCTTCTCACAATTCCAAGGCAGAAAAGAGTTCTTGTGGTTGCGCATACACCAGATCACAGGCCAGAAGAGGAGTAAACACCTCTCCTTTGGTCATACAGCCTTGGAAGAACTAAAAATTTACAAGTCCATAGAAATATCTCTAAAAATAGCTTGCACAAAACCCCTGAAGCTCTTAGGACCATACACCCTCCACACTGGAAGGAGAGTCCAACCTTAACAAAGAGTTAAGAATTCAAGTAATTGGCTGTGGAAATGAGCAAACAGTAAGGGAGGGTCAGACTATAGAATCTGACTTTCATGTCAAGGAAGATCAAAACATATAAGTAGAAGTAGACAACAAAGTCAAAGCATCTATATCCAAAGGCTCCAAGTAAAATAAGAATTGGTCACAGGACATGGAAGAACTCAAAAAGAATTTTGAAAATCAAGTAAGAGAAACGAGGAAAAATTGAGAAGAGAAATGAGAGTGATGCAAGAAAATCATGTAAAATGAATCAATAGTTTGCTAAAGGAGACCTGAAAAAGCTGAAGAAAATAACACCTTAAAAAAATAGATTAACCCAAATGCAAGAAAAATTTTAAAATTTTTCAACTTCCTGAAAACCATGATGAAAAAAAGAACCTGGATATCATTTTTCAAGAAATTATCAAGGAAAATTGCCCTGCTATTCTAGAACCAGGGGATAAAATATGAATTGAAAGAAGCCATCAATCCCCTCCTGAAAACTATCCCAAATGGAATATTGCCAGGAATATTATAGCCAAATTCCAGAGTTCCCAGGCCAAGAAGAAAATATTACAAGCAGCTAGAAAAAAATTCAAGTATTGTGGAAATACAATCAGGATAACCCAATATCTAGCAACTTCTGCACGAAGAGATTACAGGGCTTGGAATATGATATTCTAAAGGTCAAAGGAGCTAGGATTAAAACCAAGAATCACCAATCCAGCAAAACTGAGTATAAGCCTTCAGGGGGAATAATTGACATTCAATGAATTAGAGGACTTCCAAACATTCTTAATGGAAAGACCAGAGTTGAAGAGAAAATTTGACTTTCAAATACAAGATTCAAGAAAAGCATGAAAAGGTAAACAGAAATCATAAGGGACTTATTGAAGTTGAACTGTTTACATTCCTACATGGAAAGACTATATTTTTAACTCTTGAGATTTTTCTCAGTACTAGGGTAGTTGGAAGGTAAAGAGAGAGAGAGACAGACAGACAGACAGACAGAGGGCACAGGGTAGATTGATTATGAAGGAATGATATCTAAAAATAAAATTAAGGAATGAAAGAAGACTCAACTTAGAGAAGGAAAAAGGAAGAGATAGAATGTAGTAAATCATCTCATAAAAAAGAGGTAAGAAAGAAGGAAAGAGGAGGGAGGTGAGAGGGAATGAGTGAACCCTACTGTCATCAGATTTGGCTTAAGGAGGGAATAACATGGGCACTCAATTGGATATGGAAATTTATCTTACCCTACAGGAAAGCAGGGGGAAAAGGAATAAGAGAGGAGGGATGATAGAAGGTATGGCAGATTGGGAGAGAGGATAATCAGAAATAAACACATCCAAAAGAGGGAGAAGGAGGGACAAGTCAAAAGAGAGAACAGAATAAATGGGGGAAAGGATAGGATAGAGGGAAATACAGTTAGTCTTTCACAACATGATTGTTATGGAAGTGTTTTGCATAACTACACATGTATAACCCATATTGAATTGCTTGCCTTCTCATGGGGATGGTTGGGGAGGGAGGAAGGGAGAGGATTTGGAATTCAAAAGTTTTAAAAATGAATGTTAAAAAATGTTTTTAGATGCAACTGAGAAATAAGACTTACAGGCAATGGGGTACAGAAATCTCTCTTGTTCTGCAGGAAAAAAGAAGGGAAGGGAATAAGAAAAGGTGGTGGGTGATAAAAGGGAGGGCAGATTGGGGGAAGGGGAAATCAGAAGGCATTCTGCCTTAGGGTGGGTGAAGGGGAGAGATGGGGAAAAAATTTGAAACTCCAAAAGGCATGGAAGAGAATGCTGAAAACTAAAAATTAATTAAAAGAAAAAAAATAAAACCTCCATTTACTCCTATGATTTCTAGTGTTTTTAATAGAAGTGAATGATTATTTTCTCAAAAACATTTTCTGCCTATGTTGATATAAGTATATAATTTTGTTATTTTTCTTATTGATGTGGTCAATTATGCTGACAGTTTCCCTAATATTGAACTAGTACTGAATTTCTTATATAAATCCCACCTAATCATAATGCATGATCTTTGTTATACATGGCTATAATTGCCTTACTAGTATTTTATTTAAAATTTTTGCTTTAATATTCATTAGGGAAATTGGTCTATAGTTTTCTTTCTCTTTTTCTGTTCCTGGTTGAGGTATCAGCACCATATTTGTGTCCTCACTTGTAACTCCTAGGAATCTTATGATTATTAGGATACTTAGAAGAAATTTGTAAAGACAGAGGGCAGGGGATGTGAGTTGATTGTGTTGGGATATTCCTCACAAAAAGAATACAGAGGTAAAAAGAGGGATACACTTGGAAAAAGGAAGAGAGAGAAAGAAGGGGGAAATTTATCTCACATAAAAAAAGATAAAAAAGTAAGAGCTTCTCTAGTGAAGGGCAAAATAGCGGGGTGCTGGGAAATGTTTGACCTTTACTCTTGATGAAATTTGTCCAAGGAAGGAAGAAAATACACACTCATGTGGATATAGAAATCTATCTCAATCTACAAGGGAGTAGGAAGGGAATGGGGTAAAAGAAAGTGGAGTCTAACAGAAGCCAGGGTAGATGAAAGGTGGCAATGATCAGAAGCAAAACAGACTTTTGAAGGGGACAGGGTTAAAAGGGGAACAACTAATGTTCCTAAGTTCAAATTCTACCTTAATAATGATAAAATTCTGGGAGTTACAAGTATCATCTTCCCATATAGGAATGTAAGCAATTTAGCCTCAGTGAGTCCCTTAGGATTTCTCTTTCATATTTAACTTGCAATGCTTCTCTTGAGCCTTGAGCCATTTTTTACAAAGCGTCTAACCCCTCTGTTCGGAGACCAGGCTTCTTGTCCAGTCACAGGACTGACCTTAGTTTGTGCACATGGGTCCAGAACGTATGCTGTTTAGTGCTTTCTGACTCTTTATGACATTTGGGCTTTTCTTGGCAGATACTAGAGTGCTTGCATTTCCTTTACCTCATTTTACAGATGAGGAAATTGAGATTAACAAGATTAAGTGACTTGTAAAGGGTCACATAACTAGTAAGTGTCTGAGACCAGAATTTAACTCAGGAAGATAAGACTTCCTTACTCCAGGCCCTGTGCTCTATCCCCTATGCTACCTAGATGCCCCAAGACTCTGAATATAAGTCCTTAACAACTGTACTGTTTTTTCATTTTTTTTTCTGAGCTCTTAGTAAAGTGGCTAGCACTTAGTAAATACTCAGTATATACTTAGTGGTTAATTGTGCTTTTCAAATTAAAAAACTGCACTCAATTTATTAGGGTGGTGTGAAGAGAGCACTTCACAAATGCTAAAGCGCTATGTACATATGTATTGTGATTATTGTCTAGTACAATTTGAGAATTTTGCATAATAGGAAAATGAGACCCATAGACATTCATTGATACACTCAGTCTTTCAGCAGATTTGTGCCAGACCTTGCAATGAAGCCTTAAGCTCCTAAATCCAAGTCTAAAGAGGCTTCCTTTTTAGTGCTATAATTCTAAGCACAGTTGTGCAAAAAATAAAATTTTTGGAGTGGAGCCAAGATGGCAGAACAAAAATATGAACTTGCCAGAGCTGTCTACTAAACCCAGCCAAATACCTGCAAAAAAGGGACTAAATAAATTCTGGAGCTGCAGAACCCACAGAATGAGAGAGTGAAGCAAATCTTGAGCAAGCCTGGGGGGCCTGCAGTTCTAGCTGTAGTGGTTTCCAGACTTCAAAACTGAAAATCCCAAGGACAAATTAGAAGGTCAGTGGAAAAAAAACCTGTAGAACCTGTGTGAGAGGATACAGAGGTCCATCTCCAGCCCCAGGGTGGAGGAGATCAAAAGGGATTTTGAAAATAAAGTAAGAGAAGTAGAGGAAAATTGAGGAAGAGAAATGAGTGATGCAAGAAAATCATGAAAAATGAATCAACTGCATGCTAAAAGGGGACCCAAAAATGCTGAAGAAAATAACACCTTTAAAAATAGAGTAATCCAAATAGAAAAAGAGGTCCAAAAAGTCAATGAGAAGAATGCCTTAAAAATCACAATTGGCCACATGGGAAAGGTTGTTTGAAAGTTCCTTATTTTCCTTAATTCCTTAAAGATTGGAATGAAACAGATGGAAGCTAATGACTTTATAAAAAATCAAGAAATTATAAAACAAAACCAAAGGAAGGAAAAAATAGTAGACAATGTGAAACATCTCATTGGAAAAACAACTGACCTGGAAAACAGATCCAGAAGAAACAATTTAAAAGTTATTGGACTACCTGAAAGACATGATCAAAATAAAAGACCCTAGATGTCATCTTTCAAGAAATTATCAAGGAAAATTACCCTGATACTTTAGAACCAGAAAATAAAAAAGAAATTGAAAGAATCCACAGATCCCCTCCTAAAAGAGATCATAAAAAGAAAATGCCCAGGAATATCATAGTAAAATCCCAGAGTTTCCAGCTCAAGGGGCAAATATTGCAAGCAGTCAGAAAGAAACAATTTAAGTATTGTGGAAACACAATCAGGATAACATAGATCCAGCAGCTTCCACATTAAGGGATCAGAGGCTTGGAATATGATATTCTAGAAGTCAAAGGAGCTAGGATTAAAACCAAGAATCACCTACCCAGAAAAACTGAGTATAATACTTTAGCGGAGGAAATGGTTATTAAGTTAAATAGAGGACTTCCAAGTGTTCTTGATAAAAAAGACCAGAGTTGAATAAAAAATTTGACTTTCAAACACAACAATCAAGAGAAGCATAAAAAGGTAAACAGGAAAGAGAAACCATAAGGGACTTACTAAAGTTGAACTCTTTACCTTCCTATATGGAAAGATAATAGTTGTAATTCTTAAGACTTTTCTCAGTATTAGGACAGTTGGAGGAATTATATACATACAGACAGAGGGCACAAGGAGAGTTGAATAGGAAGGCATGATATCCAAAAAAAATAAAATTAATGGGTAAGAGAAAAATATATTGGGAGGAGAAATGGAGAAATAGAATGGGATAAATTATCTCTCCCATAAAAGAGGCAAGATAAAATTTTTTCAGTGTAGGGTAAGAAGGAGGAGGTGAGAGAGAAAATGTGAACCTTTCATTGGATTTAGCTTGAGGGAAAAACGTTCACACTCAATTTGGCATGAAAATCTATTTTACCCTACAGGAAAGTAGGGGGGGAAGGGAATAAATGGAGGGATGGGGTGGGATGATAGAAGGGCAAATGGAAGGAGGCAATAATTAGAGCAAACACTTTTGAGAATGGAGTCAAAAGAGAGAATAGAATAAATGGGGAGCAGGAAAGGAAGGAGGGAAATATAATTCATCTTTCAAAACATGATTGTTATGAAAGTTAACAAGATTGTTAACATGAAAGTGTTTTGCATAACTACACATGTACAACCTATATTGAATTGCTTGCCTTCTTGGAGGGGATGGATAGGGAAGGAGGAAGGGAGAGAAATTGAAACTCAAAAGTTTTTAAAACAGTTCTTAAAAATTGTTTTTACATGCAACTGGGAAATAAGATATACAGACAATGGGGTGTAGAAATCCATCTTGCCCTACCAGAAAATAGACGGGAATGGAATGAGAGAAGGGAGGAATGTAATAAAAGGAAGGGCACATTGGGGGAAGAGGTAATCAGAATGCATGTTGTCTTGGGGTGGGGAGAGGGGAGAGATGGGGAGAAAATTTGGAACTCAAAATTGTGTAAAAATGAATGTTGAAAACTAAAACTAAAAATAAATTTAAATAAATAAATAAAAATAAAAAATTTCTACTTAGAGTTTATTGAAGTAGAGATGAAACAAAGTTTTGAAGCCATGAAAAAGACATTGTTTTCAAGGATGTGAATGCTGACAGTTGAAGGACATGAACTTCTTGTATATAAGCAATAGAATAGTATTATTATTTCAGGTAGTCCAATAACTTTTAAATTGTTTCTTCTGGATCTATTAGTATGTTCTTTAACAGGGTATATGCACTTTTGTGACTGCAAGCATACATACATTAAACATATAAGACTGATCTTGTCTCTGGATGCATTGCAGCTTTTGATTGATTTCAGACGCTGTCATTTGCAAAGGACAGCTAATGTGCACAAGGCAAGGCTGTGGTCCTTAGAGTTTTGTGGTTGGGTAATGTTTGTGAGAAAATAAGAATTGACTTTTCTCTGTTTCTGTACTATGCCTTCAGAATACATTTTGATTCAGTCATATAAAACGTATTTTGAGGAAGCACTAGTTATGAAACGCATCAGATCCTTTCTGTTACCCCCATAGTTTGTGGCAGGCAGAGCAGAAGATATTGTTAACAGAAACAAGTAACCTGATTTGCATTAATTAATCAATAAAGAAGCATTTAAGCACCTACTGTGTGCCAGTCACTGTGGTAGGCACAAAGACAAAATATGAAATAATCTCTGCTCTCAAGTAGTGTATATTTTATTCTAGAATCAAGGATTTAGAAATGGCATGGGGAACAAAGAGATAATGTTAGCCAACTCATCCATTAAAAATTAAAACAAGCAAAAAATGAAACAAAACACACAAAAATAGTTTCCGTATAACTTAAAACCTGACAAGTTTATTTCCTGATAATATTTCACTACATCCAGCTAAGTCATAATTAGAGCAAATAACGGAGCCTCCAAAGCAGTTATATATGTTCAAATTCACATAATTTGATGCTATAGTTATGTAAAATATGGTAATTGATTAGTTTAATGGAAATATACCTGGAAAATATGAATAATGCAGACTTCTTAGGAATGCATTACTTGCACTAATAGGGACACAGCCATTAAGTAACTGAAAACCAGTTAAATAAAATGAACATAACGATCATTTAATCCCCCATTTCTCTCCTCTGAGACAAGAGGTGTATTCCATCACTTACTCCCTTGAACCAAGAAAAGTTTTTCTAGACAACCAGAATTTGACTTACCTCTAGTGCTATTTTTATTTAAATTGCTGAAGCCACTGTTTTCAGCTCCCCAATTCACCTTGCATCACTTCTAATAGGCCTTCCCATGTTCTCCATTCTTATGGTAAAATATGATTTCATTGCTTTCATAAAGCACAAGTTGTTGTCACTGACCAATCACCAGACACTTCTTCTGTCTTCAGGTTTTTTTTTCCTACCACAGGAAATACTCCTATGAACACATTAGTATACATGAGATCTTCCTCTTTTTTACTTTCTTAGGGATACTGTGATCTGAGACAAGTGGGGCCCACAATGAGAAAGAAGTAAGTGATAAAGGCATATGTCAAGTCCAAGTCTTTTCACTCCCAGATCCATGTGCTCTGGTTTTTCCTATGAAATTTGCCATCTCTATCAAACAAGATGATGTGATTTTGGCAATCTGTTGACTAGGCATTGTTTCTTCATCACTGGAGAGAAAAAAATGTTGTAGTGGGAAGAGGATGGACACAGGGAAGCAAGATGATTTTTCAGCCCCACCTCTGACATTTAGAAGCCTTTCAAATGGAAATTTAAAATGAGATCATGTGTCATATAAATCTTAAAGCTCTTTTTACTCTGGACCACTTTACATTCACTAAATCCTACATTGTCAGTATCCAAAATAGAAAATTAATTGATGCTTCTCCTGCTCTATTTAGGAAAGTCTTCTTTGACAAGAAAAGCTGTCCAAAGAGGAAGCAAGGTCTGTTAGCAGATACTAGATGAACACTTGTCAACATTAGTACAGATAATATTCCTCTAGATTTAGGGTGGACTAGATAGTCTCTAAGGTCCCTTCAAAGTCTGATTGTATATTTAGGAATGGACAATTGTCAAAGAATGCATGCGCCTAGCTCATGACACTCAGTCCAACTCTCAAATCGTTATGCCTGGCTACCTCTTTCATATGTATCTATATATCCATATCTACAGATATACACAAATGTGTGTGTACAATGTGTGCACATATGTATGGTAGGGTCTATGAGTAGGTATAGGTGAGTTGGTAAGTTTGGTATACATATGAGTTATAAGTGAGATACAAAAAAAATATATACTCATAAACATAGATTCCCAAATATAACAGGAGTCACAGGATTGGTGGATGATAAAATGCAACATGGGATAGCCATGCACTAATAGAACACAACTTACATATAACACCATGCCTGAAGTGGAACATTTTGAACGATCCCTCCTGGCTTTACTTGCTCACTCCCCACCGCACTCACTCTGGCAGTTGTTGCCAGAGTCAGAATACCACCATATGGCTTCATTGAAGGGAAATACACTTCTTCTCACCATACTAGCTCTTGAGTCTCCGTTTTAATTGTGTCATCCAGTCAGCCATTTACTATAATGATGTTTGGATCTTACACACAGCCATTACTTAACCAGAAGACATAAAAATAGCATAGGTACCACTATATATTTAATACATAATTAATTAAATGCATTATAACACAAACATAAACCTGAATGTATTCTCAAGCAAATGAATAGAATATCTATGGTAAAAAGCCAACGTACATCTACAGTACCTTGTCAGGCAAGCACATGAGAGGGGGAACCTCATTTGTTCTGGGTACTTCCCAACTCAGGACTGCATGCTGTGACACAGTTCCTTTCAGGAACACAAGCAGCACGGGAACCCGACTGTTCAGAGCTTAGCTGAGGATCCACACCACACTTCATCTGGGCAAATCCCCTTCTCTTAGATGGTCACATACAGAATTTACAAACAATTCAACTTACATGTGAACTTTGACTGTGTTACACCTTAATATAAATAGCAATTGTTTTTAAGACAGAGAACTGACTTTAATGCCAGAGTAATTTTTAATTTGATCTTGGAGATAACAGGAAGCTCCTAAAGTTTCCTGAGTGGGGGTTGGCAAGGATGGCATAGTCAGACACGTGCTTTAGAAAGATTACTTTGGCAGTTGAGTGGAGACTAGATCAGACTGAGAAGAGAATTGAGGCAGAGATCAATAAGAAGGCTATTGCGATAGTCAGGGAGAAAGGTGGCAAACAAAGGTGGTGCTTGCATAAGTAAAAACAACATATGTGAGACACATTGGCTATGTGAGCAACATTTGGATGTGCAAGCTGAGTGAGATTAAAGAGTCAAGAATAACATGGAGATCCCAAGGATGAGAGTCTGGGCAAATGGAGGATGGTATTGACTTGGACATTAATAGAGAAGGTTGGGAAGGGGAAGATAATCAGTTCTGTTTAAGCCATGATGAGTATGAGTCCTTGAGAAATTCATTTCAAGATGAACAAAAGGAAGCTGATTTTATGAGGTAGAACCATGAGACAGATTAGGAATAAACATAGAGGTCTGGAAATTACCTGCATAAAAATGATAACTGAACTGATGGACATTGATGCTATCACCAAGTGAGTTAGTATAGAATAAAAAGCTGCCAGTGGTTTGCAGGGCTGGCCATGCCTGTGTGCACCTTCTAGCAGTACTATTAATGCCCATCAAGGAGAAAAGCCAACCTTTCAAAGACAATTGATGCATGTACACACACAAGCACACATACACACACACATATGTCTGCAGGCACTTACTGATAATGCTTACAAGGCTTCTGAGGAGGCTCAGCTCCCGTAAAACTGGTCACTGCAACTGTGAATAGGGGGAAAACCCTCCAATCACTAGGTCCCCATCTCTGTAGACTTCAGGGCTGATGTATTGGTGACAAAGAAGTGTTTCTGTCTCTCCAACAGACAGAGGCAGATGTAGGAACAGTAACAAGTAAAGTGTAGACTACATGGGCACAGTAAGTCTAAGCAACAACCAAAGCCCTGTGTCTGTGAGGAGTCAAGGAGTGGGCAGGGCCTGAGGGATGGAAGCTGCCTTACTCAGATGCCAAATGGAAAAGGCCCCAGTAGTAGATACTCAGGTTGGAGCCTGCTGCTACCATCTGTAGAAACATAATGGAGCATAAGTCAGATCCATAGCCAGGAAAAGGGCAAAACTGGAGTAATAAGGGAGGATTTATGAGACATTACATCAGACAAAATTCTGTGTCCTTGTTGTCCTGGAGGAGCAAGGCCCCAACTCCCCTCTTTGTTCAGCCCCGAGTCCAGGGAGACTGACCTCTATCACTGAGCACTTACAGACTCTAGGGACCATGCCTGCCTGAAGGCCCTGCACCTGAGACCCTGGGTCCTAATGAAAAACATGTTTGACACCTCTGTCCCAATTACCATCAAGGCCCTATGGAAAAGATCAGGTTTACAGTCTCATTAGCCCCTCCTGAGACTGGGGGTGACCTGAGCTTCTCTCTCTCTCATAAACATCCCTGCAGTGAGGCTGTTTCTAACAAGGATTACATCAGGTGGGAGATTCTGTGGATTACATCAGGTGGGAGATTCTGTGAAGTGACAAGGGCAGAAAGCTGAGGCTGAATTTGAACTTAAGTCCTCCTAACTGTAGGACCAGTATAATTTTCTAGTACTTACATAAATGGATGTCTAAGGCCTGGAGAGTGATGCAGTTTCACCAGCAACAAAAAGCTAGCAAATATTGCCCTTTGGGTGTGTAATTAGGTTCCTCCTGATTCCAGAAAATAAAAATATACCTATAGACAAATATATTTAGGTTTCCCTCCATATATGCATGTGTATATGTATATCCATATGTTTATATACACACAGATATGGGAGAAAAATAACTCAGAAGATACCAAAGAACAAACGATTTTTATCTCTAATTTTAAAAAGTAACTAAGCATTTTTCAAATCTTTTAAAAATCCTTATCTGTGTATTTGAAAAATTTTTGATTGATAAATTTCCACTTAAAAAAAGAGGTGAAAATCCCTGAATATTAACTGTATAGTTACACACTAATTTGTACACACCAACCTTTCAGTGGTTCTGTTAAAGTTTCTCTATTAATCTTAGACATTAGGCACATTTAGTGTTCCTGCTGCAGCACACCTATTGCTATGATACATCTATACCTCTACTGCTCTCTGAGAGGAAGGTGTGCCAGAGGATGGTAGGTCAGAAAAGAGAATGCAATCATTGTTAAACCTCTCAAGGCAACAAATGTTGGAACTGGTGGCAATTTCTGCCACTTTTAATCTCCAATATTTACAAAATGACAACTCTTTAGGAAAACTTTCCTACAGTATTAATCTCTATCACTAATATCCAGCATAAAAACCTCTAGTTTCTGATAGATGAGCTATACCCCAAAGTTTCACTATGATCTTCCTTTGTCAAGTGTTTTTGTGGGGGTTTTGTTCTTTCAAAAGCAGTTTGTCCACTTCCCTCCTACTCTGATGCCTAGAGGTAATCCTGGGTTTATAAGAGAATGCGAACTCTGGTACATGGCACACCAAGCTGGAAAGGATTTAAACACTGGTCCAGCCATGGGCAGTTGGCCTGTCATCAAAGCACTAGTCCACCAAATTACAAAGGACATATTTGGTTGTAGGACAATGAATTTTTCACCCATGACAACTTTGGATTAAGCTCTCCCCATTCATTATATACAAAGAGTTTCTCTTTAATGTGAATTATTTTCTATGAAAGTATCCCATCTCTATGAATACTTTCCCATACTCATTATGAGAGGTTTCTCTCCAGTATTTATTCTCTAATATTGAGTAAGGCAAGAAGTTTCCCTTAAAGCTTTTTTAAGTTAAATGTACTCAAAAGATTTCTCAACCATTTGTACAATAAAGGGTATCCTCTGGATAAATGTTTTCCTATACTCATATCAAAGTTGTTTCTCACTAACATGAATTCTCTAATAACAATGTGTCTTGTGACTGAAGATTTTTCCCATATTTATTTCATTCAAATGGTTCCTCTCCAAAAGGAATTCTCAAATGATCAGTACTTCTTCCTCTCCATAGCTGAAGGCCTTCCCACATTAACTGGAACCAAAAGTTTTCTCACTATGAATTCTCTGATGATGGTAAAGATTCACTCTGCTCTTAAAGGTTTTCCCACATTCACTACATTCAAAGGGTTTCTCTCCAGCATGAATTCTCTGATGGATAGTAAGGCTTGCCTTCCAGGTAAAAGATTTCCCACATTCATTACACATGAAGGGCTTCTTTCCAGCGTGAATTTTCTCATGTACACCAAGGTGTATTCTCTGACTAAAGCATTTCCCATTATATTCAAAGGGTTTTTCTCCTACTCTGATGTTCAGTAAGTCTTTCCTTTCTGCAAAAGGATTTTCCACAGATTACATTCAAAGGGTTTCTGTCTAGTATGAACACTTTTATGTTGATTGAAGTGTCCTCTCTGGCTGAAGGCTTTCCCACATTCACATCATTCATAAGGCTTTTGTCCTGTATGAATTCTCTCATGTATGTTAAGGTATCTCCTTTGACTGAAAGTTTTTCCACATTCATTACAATTAAATAGCTTCAGCCCAATACAAATCCTTTTGTGTTCAGTAAGGTGTCCACACTGGCTGAAGATATTCCCAAATGCCTTACCTTTATAGGGCTTCTGGAGGGGCGGAGCCAAGATGGCGGAGTAGAAAGACTCACCTATGCTAGCTCCGAATCCACAGCCCATAGATTTCCTGTAAAAAGAACTCCTGACAAATTCTGGAACAGTGGAAGCCACGCAGCAGCACAGTGAAGGAGATTTCCGTTGCAGAGAGCCCTGAAAAACCTTTGTAGGGCTTCTGTTCAGCATGAATCTTTGTCTGCTCATTAAGTTTTCTTCTCTAAGAGTTTTCTCACATTCATTACTTCCATAAAACTTCCATCCAGTCTGAATTCTATGATGTTCAGGAAGGCATTTTCTCTGACTGAAAGTTTTTCACAATCATTACATTCATATTTTTCACCTCAATCCCTTATTTGATGACTGTGAGCAATGTCTGAATTGTAACCCAAAGGCTTCCTGAAGTCATCATTCTCACAATTCTTCTGGAAGGATATTTGATTGCATCTAATTATGTCTGAAAATTGACTGAAATTCTTTGCAAATACATAACAGTTATGGTGACTTTTTCCCAAGGGAATCTTCTCTGGCCAATCATAGATTGATGGCAGACTGAAACTTCCCTTGAATGTATTACTCTCATAGATAGTTACCATATTCATTTTTTTCTTGTTATTGACTAATGATTGTTCCCCTTGGATAGCTTGCTTTCCCTCTAACATGTTATCATGTTCCCAAACTTTTCCCATCCTCAAATCCCAGTAACTGTCTCCTAGAAGTCTTTCCCTGGATGATACTCCCTTATAAATTCCCTGCTTTGGAGTTGGAGCTATGATTTCACACCTCCTTTCTTCAGCAGGGGAATCCAAAAGAAACAAACAAAATAATTAAATGTTAATTGTTGATGATTGGAGGAAGGGAAAAAATTGATTTTATTCCAAGTTCCACATTCTATCTCCTCAAACAAGGAAAATGATGATGAAACTGAAAAGACAGATGCAAGAAACCACTAAGCCAATATGGCATTTAATATTAGTGATTCTATTCAGCCAAAATGTTTGTAGACATGTATGTACATAAACACATTCCTGAGATCTGTTAGTCCTGAAATAAAGCAAACTCCTAAGTGGAGAAAAAAGGCTTCATTAATCTAGATAAAAAGGATCATGAGCCTGAGTGTCACCCATATATCTGAAGACATGGATGTTCACCAAGAAAACTTACAAAGAGGTTTTTATACTTTCAGGAGGAAGGGGGAAGGGAAGTTACATGAGAAGGGACACAGGATCATGAGGCCCCAGCTTGACAATCCAAGCAAGAAAACTCACTTCATTCTAATTGTTTTTGTTCTTCAGGATATAATTCACCATAAATCTTAAGGGAAGAGGCAAGGACATTTGGTAGCTGTGGCTAGCCTAAACTAGATCTGTTTATAGGATAAAGTTTCCAGGGTGCCTTCACCCCACCTGAGCCCCAAGAGCAGGAATACAAGGACATTACTAGGATTGTTTAAAGGGAGGACAGACTTTTGACAGAGAAGGGAATATTACATTTGATAGTAACAATACTGATAGTTTAACTCTTTTCCTGTCAGAGCCTTAAAGAAGATAGCATTCAAAAATCAGAGAACATAGCAGCAAAACCTCAAGGATACAAATCAGGACCAAAAATCCCTCCAGAAACGTGCAGAGTCTGGTCCTAATAAAAAGGCATAATTCTAGATGACAGAAAGATTGAGTAAATAGATTTCTTTAAAAGACTCCCACAGTAAAGAGTTAATATGATGTCAAGGACACTCAGAACAGAAATCTAGAGGAAGAAAATAACTCCAAAGCAATTGTAGGCAACACCTCCAAGAAAAACACATCCTGGCCACAAGGTCAACTAGAACTCCAGTAAGAGATAAATCATATAAGAACAATAGATAATGCATTAGAAAAATGAGAAAAGCAAAGAAATATAATATTTAAGTTAGAAGGGAAATAGGAAACTGGGGGAAATCCTTTGCAATAAGTTACTCTGATAAAGGTTTCATATCCAGGAACTGGAACTGACTCAAGGATAAGGAAATGATTCAAACATAAAAGATTAAAAGCCATTCTCAGATAGGCAAAAGGACAGAGTATAAGAACAAGCAATTCTCAAAGGAAAACTTCCAAGCTATAAACAACCACATGAAAAAGTCATTCAAGTCAATAAGAATAATTAGAGAAATGCAAATTGAAGCCATACCAAGGGTCCACCTCACATCCAGCAGAGATAAAGACAAGGAAAAACTGAAAATGAGAAGTGTTTCAGAAGCTCTGGGAAAACTGCCACATCAAATGAAATCGTAACTGTAAAACTCTTGGCACAAGGCTTGGCACACATGGTACATGTTAGCTTTGTTGCTATTGATTATGTTAAATGCAATGGAGCTGTGAAAAGAAAATACTCATAATAAAGATATATAGTCTAAAAACAAGTTCCCACATTGGCTGTACCCAAAACGTTATGGCTCATTCTGTGTTTTAAGTCCACAACCTCTCTGGTAGGAAGTAAGAGTTGTATGTTTCATCCTCAGAAGAGCTTTTAAAGACCAATCACCAGTCCAGAAGGCCTATGATAAAGTATACTGCCCACTTCCTGAATTCACCCTGTGGATCAGTCTTGCTTAGCTATATTTATTACAAGGTTGGTGTTTTACTTTCCTTTCTTCTAGTTCTTAAATGGGGTGGAGGGTGGAGGTAAAAGGTGGTTAAAAATGGTGATACCCAATAAAAAAGAAGATGTTTGAAATCTATTTCTTAATCTGCAGAAGAGTAGGAAGAAAGCACAGACAAAAAAGATGATTTTGAAAGTCAGGTAGAATTCACCACTGCTATATAGCTAGATGTTTACGTAGTATGCACATACATACATGTATCCATATTATATATACATATACATGTGTGTTTATATAGAGATATAGATATGATGACCTTATATCATACATATATAGGCACCCAGGGAGCACAGTGGATAGCTCTGGGTCTGAAGTGAATGACTCCATAGCATATCAGACCCTTCTATCTTCTACTTTCTCTTGAAGTATGAGTAAATTCATTTTTGTTGTTTCCATGATACTATCTATCCTCTTCCAACTTGTTCTTTTGTCTTCAATCTTTCCCAACATCAGAATCTTTTCTAATGTATGTATTTAAGTTTCAGATTCAATATTTGACCTTCCAGTGAATAGTCTGAATTAATTTATTTACATATTGACTGATGACCTCCTTTGAAGTGCTAGGGACTCTCAAGTCTTTTCCTGTACCACAATTCAAAAGCATTGATTCTGTAGCACTCCGATGTGCTTATAGTTCAACTCTTACAGCCATACATTACTACTGGAAAAACCATAACTTTGACTACATGAACCTTTGTTGGCAAGGTGATATCTCTGATATTTAGTATGCTGTCCAGATCTGTCACAGTTTTCTTTTCAAGGAGCAAATTTCTTTTAATTTCATGACTATGGCTGAGATTTGCAGTGATCTTTAAGTAGAAGAATATAAACTCTGACCCTTCTTCCATTTCTTCAATGTCTATTAGATGTGGTGGTCGTGGTGGTGATGATGGCGGTGGTGGTGGGTGGCAGTGGCAGTGATAAGCTTCAAGCCAGCTCTTATACTCTACTCTTTTACCTTCATCAAGAGGCTTCTTTATCCTCCTTCACTTTTTGCCATCAGAGTGAATCATCTGCATATCTGAGATTACTGATATTTCTCCCAACATCCTTGATTCCAGTTTTGATTGGTCTAGCCTAATACCTGCAAATAAGCTAAATAAGATGACAATATGTATTTTTGTCAAACTCCTTCCCCTACTTTAAACCAATCAGTTGTAACATGTTAAGTTTCAACTGTTGTTTCTTGACTCACAAAGAGGCTCCTTAGGAAACAAGTAAAATTATCCAGTACTCCCACCTCCCACATTTTGCTATGATCTACACAAAGGCTTTAGTGTAGTCAATGAAGGAGTCTCTAGTTCCTCCGCCTCTTCAAAAATCAACCTGCACTCCTGGGAATTTCCAGTTCACATATTGCCAAAGCCCAGCTTGCAGAATGTTGAGTATAACCTTGCTGGCCTGTGAAATGAGCACAACAGTTTGGTAACCTGAACATTCTTTGGCATTATCCTTCTTTAGGATGAGATGTAAATTGATCTTTTCCAATCTAGTGGTCCCTGTTCAGTTTTCCAAATTTGCTGGCATATTTAGTCTAGTTCTTTAACAGCATTATCCTTTAGGGTTTTAAAGAGATCAGCTGTAAGTCCATCACCTCCACCAGCTTTCTTGTTAGCAAGGCTTCCCATGGCCCTCTTGACTTCATTCTCCAGGAGGTCTGGCTCTAGATCAGTGACCACACCACTTTGGTGGTTGGTGATGTTTCTTGCACAGTCTTGCCACTTCGTGTTGATATCTTCTACTTTTGTTAAGTTGCCATCATTTTGGCATGAAACATTCTCTTGATATAGCAAATCTTCTGGAAGACATCTCTTATCTTTCCCACTCTATTGTTTTCTTCTATTTCTTTGCATGGCTCATTTAAGAAAACTTCCTTATCTCTCCTTGCTATTCCTTGTAATTCTGCATTCAGTTGGGTATATCTTTCCCTTTGTCCTTTACCTTTCACTTCCTTTTTTTCCTCAGCTACACAAGCCCTTCATCAAAAGAAGGCAGTGATCCAGGAGGGGCCACTGAACCAGAGGATGGTATAATTTCATGGATTCCAAAGGGGTTGAATGAATGGCCAGATATAAACAGAGTAGTCATTTATGATTCTGTCAACATTCTGGGACAAAAGTGGAGTCTTCCAACTCTCACCTTAAATGCCCCAAGTATCTGTCCATGGTCCAGCGCTGGTTAATATTTCTTATCAATAAGTTGGATGAAGGGATTGATGGCATGCTTACCAAATTTACATGGAACACAAATCCAAAGGAGAAAGCTATAACATATTGCATGACAGATCTAAGGTTCAAAAATATCTTGACAAGCTAGGGCCCTGGACTGAATACAGCTAGATGGCATTTAATAAAGATGAACTTCAAATATTACTTTTGGGTTCAAATTGTGGTATCTATTCCCATATGATCATTCCCTATAAAATAGCTAGTTATCGTCAGCAAGCATTTACTCAGCACTTATTATGTGCCAGACCCTGTGCCAAGTGCTGGGGATACAATGAAAGGCAAATAACATGGTATCTGCTCTTGAGGAGTTCAGTGTAGAAGCAGCAGGCTAATACCTCTGTGCAAACCAGACTCACACAGTATAGGCAGAGAGAGGTCTCAGAGAGATGGCACTAAGGCTTAGGAATTTTGGGGAAGGCTTATTGCCTTGCTTCTGGGGAGCTAGGAGGCCAAGAGAAAGAGGGAGAGCTCGAGGCAGAGGACACAGACAATACAAATGCACAGCAATGGGAGATGAAGGATCTGGTTCAAGGAACAACCAGAAGGTCAATGTCACTGGATGGCAGAGTACACAGAAGCATAGAAGGTGTAAGAAGCCTAGAGAAGTAGAAGGGGGACAGGTTTTAAAGGGCTTTACAGCCAAAAAGAGGGTTTTATATTTGATTCTGGAGGTGACTGAAAGGCCCTGAAGTCTATGGAATAGATGAGTAGGTCAGGTCTGTCCTTCAGGAAAATCACTTTCCTGGCTAAATGTAAGATGAACTGGAGCAGAAAGAGACTTGGGATAATGGGGGAGACTTGCAGCTTTGCAAGTCCAGCAGTGAGGTGATGAGGGTCTGCACCAGGGTGGGGGCAGTGCCACAGAAAGAGGAGTATTCAAGAGGTGTTGTAAAGCTGAAATCCATAGGCTTGGGCACCATGTTGTATATGGGGAGTGAGAGGACACTGAGGAGTCCAGGATGACTCCTAGCTTGGGATTCTGAAACACAAGGAGGACAGAGGTATTCCTCGATAAAGCAATAGGGAAGATAGGAATCGGGGAAGGGTTTGGGGGAAGCTAATGAATTCTGTTTTGGACATATTGAGTATAAGATTTCCACTGAACATCCAGCTCAAGAAGCACAATAGGCAACTGGATGTGTGAGACTGGAAGGAAGCAGAAAGGTTAGGGCTAGACAAATGAAGCTGAGAATCACCTGAATAAAGATGATCATGGGATCCATGGGAACTTATGATTTGTTCTTTGATCTACACATCATTTCAGATGCAATTAGCCTCCACTTAGGTCTTTATCTTTTGTTCATCTTTCCCTCACTGATGATTATCTTTATTAAGATCTACAAAGAATGTAGCTAATATTAATACCTTTCCATAAATTGTAGCATGACAAATGTAACATGCAATACTGAAAAACCTGTATATTCCTCAGTGTTTGGGAGGCTCTGAAGGACAGTATGGGAGACAAGAGGTATTAGACTGACTACCAAACTGAAGGTCTACAGAGCATTTGTGCTGACCTCATTGTTGCATGCCTGTGAAACATGGACAGCCTACCAGCGCCATGCCAGGAAACTGAATTGTTTCCATTTGAACTGTCTTAGGAAGATTCTGAAGATGACCTGGCAGGATGAGGTACCAGGCACTGAGATCCTTGCTTGAGATGAACTGCCAAGCATTCAAGCCATGTTTCAGAGAGCGCAACTTTGATAGGTTGGCCACGTTGTTCAAATGCAAAATGTATGCTTGCCAAAAAGACTGTTTTATGGAGAACTCACACAGGGCAAGCAATCATATGGTGGTCAGAAGAAGTGGTCTCAAGGTCTCTCTTAAGACCTTTGGAATTGATTGTGTGACATGAGAGACAGAGGACTGCCCAGAATGGCATGCCCACATCGGAGAAGGTGCTGTGTTCTATGAGCAAAGCCGAATTGAAACAGCTCAAAGGAAATGCAGGATGTCCAAATTTAGAGTATTCACCCCAAATGTTCCCATGGATTATTTGTGCCTGACCTATGGTAGAGCACTCTGAGCTCATATTGTTCTGACCAATCACAGTCGGACATGCTGAAACTTGACTTTAGCACAGTGATGTCATTTTAGTCCCATTCAAGAACAACCAACCAACCACTGAGAAAGTGTCCTAGTTCTTCCACATTTAACTCTTCGAAGGTCACATTTAACTATATACTTTTCTTCTTCCTCTCCTTTATTCTCAGATTTGTCCAGCTCAAAGAAAAGGAATGCTGCAGTTGTCTACAAATTGGTGTTAAGATTAGGAATGCCACTTCACAAAGTGCGTTGGCTATTTCTCTAAGAATTGATGCTATCCTATTTCCTGCATTTATTTTAGAAAATCATCATTTCCTTAGAGGGGGGCTTTGTGTACTGTAAAGAGTGGTGGAACTTGGAGAAAGGAAGGCCCGGGCTCCAATTTCTCCTTGACAAACATTGAAGGGTACCCTGGGAAGCAGCATAGAATAACGGAGGAGAATGTGGGGAAGGCCCAGAGCAGCCATCCCTCCTTCTCCAGACTTCCTCTCCTTGACACCAAGACACACTTTTATTCACAGACTTCCATTTTCAAGGACAGACCAGACCAGACTTGGCTACCACTCCTTTGCACTGTTGTCTCCCCCAATTCCCATCCCCCCATAGGTTAGCTCTCTTTTAAGTAGTATTTTCCCCCAACTTGAAAGTAAATCCCTTGGGACAGGACCTGCCTTTTCTTTTAATGGATTTGTTCTCCCCAAACCTTAGCACGGTCTCTAACAGGTAGTAAGCTCTTAGCAAACTGCGCTCTCCAGAGTTCCCAATGATTTCTTCATTGTCAAATCTAATCTTTTCTCAGTCTTCACTTTCTAAACTCTCGATGCCTCTGACACACTCTTCCGCTCTCTGAGGGGGATCTTCCAAGCTCTCTCTTCCCTGTTCAGTTGTAACCATCAACCCCCCACACCCACTGTGAAATGAGAACCCTGCCTTGTATTGGACTGAAAAAACTGGGGCCATTTACTGAGAGCTCGCCCTCACATGTCATGTGGAGCCCTTCTGCCCCTCTCTCCTCCTTGGCCACTCTCTCACAAGAGGAGGGCCTTCTCTTTGTCAAGGCAACCTCTCTACGTACATAGCTGATGCATCCCATCCCATGTCCTCCATCAGAGTCCCCTCTGTCACCTTTACTCTTTCTCTTACCTTCACTCTTTCCTCTCTGCTAGGTCTTTCCCTAATACCTACAAACATTCCCACATCTCCCTGTCCTCAAAAAACTTTTGCTCAATCCTTCCAAGCCCAGTGACTATCATCCCATTTCTCCACTGAACTTTGTGGCAGATGCTTGTGAAGGCCATGGCTATCTACCATAGGTGTCCCCACTTTCTCTCTTCTCATGCTCTTATTAATTCTCTACACTCTGCTGCCAACCTCACCACCAACCCAACTGCTCTCACCAAAGTCACTGTCCTTTTTTCCATCCTCATTGGCCCTAACCTTTCTGCAGCCTTTGACACCTATGGTCACTCTTCTTCACTCTTCTGTCCAGGTTTTCTCTCTCCTGCTTCTCTTCCTACCTGTCTGCTCATTCTCAGACTCTTATGTCAGTCACACCCACAAACAATGGCTATCCCATAGGGCTCTCTCCTGGACTCTCTTTTCTTCTCTTTCTATAATATTTTACTTGGTGATCTCATTGTTCCCCTAAATTCAATTAGCATCTCTAACTGATGACTGTCAAATATACGTATCCAGTCTTAACGTCTCTGATCACCTCTAATCTTCAATTTCCAAATGCCTGCTGGATAGCTTGAACAAAATGTCATGTAGCCACCTTAAAGTCAATATCCTCAAAATTAAACTCCTTATCTTCACCCATACCTGCCTACCTTCCATTTCTGTTGCTACTTCTTTTTCTATTCTGCTCTCTTTCACTTTTCTGACAGATTTAATCCATTCACATTTAAGATTACAAGACTGATTTTTTTAAATTAAATTAACTATTAAATTCCCACGGTTTTTTTCCCCAAAGTCTCTCCACATTCTTTGCCCTCCTCCCTTCCATTGCACTGACCCAGACCAGATTTCTTGAGCCTACCTTTATGGTTGAACTCCCTTTTTCTTTCTACCCTGTTTTTCATAGCAAGAGCATGGCACAGAACTCTCCCTGTGGGGCAACTACCCAGTCATTCCATCTGTTTTCTGGAGCAGCATTCATTTGTACCACCATATCCCAAATTTTGTTCATCCCCTCCCTTATTTCCTCCTCTAGGACCCTTCAGAAATTGAATTGACAATTACAGGAGAGGCAGCCATTGTACACAGAAAACAGCAACAAGTACATAGTCTGAAGACCTGGGTTCAAATCCAAGTTTTGCCACTCACTACTTTTAGGAGTATGGACAAGTCATTTAACCTCAGTACACCTCAGTTTCCTCATCTTTAAAATGAAAAGGATGGATTAGAAGCCTCTAAGGTTCCTCAAAGGTCTAAATCTAAGAGCTATAGCCTTTCTTTCCATGATCCTAAACAAAAGGCAGGGCTCCTAGAAGACAGAAGTCTTGTTTCTTCCTCTGTTCCTTTTCCTTCTAACTCAACCATCAGCACAGGCATGCATCTCACCTCTACCACTTTTCTCCCAAATGATCATCTGAGGGGCATTTCTCTGTGGTATTTTGATTCATGAAGGAAGAAGTAGAATAGCTCTACCCTGTTGTAAGACCTTCTCCTCAATGCTTGCTCATCTCTCAGGTCTGCTCCCAAGGGCAGGTAGTGGGGTCAAAAAGCACAACTAGGCCCCCTCACCACCTGATGATTCCTCACAGACACCCATCCTTTGCAGTCTGCACAGTCAGAGCTTTGGAATAAGCCAAGAAGTAGGTCAGTCCTGACAGCATTGCTAAGCCTTGCTGGCTAGCAGATTTCACCTTTCCCATGTTTCTACCATTGTATGAGGATGCATCAAATGCCCTGTTCACCTTTGATTTCTTAGGAAGGAATGACTCAAATTCCTCACTTTGGCTAAGAGTATATTTTTTCCTGACTAGTAACCTCAACTTACATTTTAGTAGCGTATATTTTTATTGGTTTCAAACCAATCTCCTTTGGGTTTCGTTCATTTTGGGTTTTTTCACTCTAATATTGCAATTTTCCCATTGATTACCGTCAGTTCTCAGGACCTGAAGGGTATTGATAAGCCAGAGAACATGCCAAGAAAGGCAATCAGGATGGCCACGGGCAAGTGTCTTTGCCTTGTGTTTGACCTTAGCTGCTCCCAGTAATCCCATCAAGGCAGAAAGGTTCTTAGAAAAGAACCCTGAACTTAGGTCAAAGGATCTGGCCTTGCCTCCTGGTTTTGTCATTTACTAATAAGCTGTGTGACCTAGGGAAAGTCACTTAACCTATCTGGGCCTCAGTTTCCTCATTTGGAAAACAAGATTACATTTCCTGGCAGAGAAGAACTCTGACTCATCTGGGACTGGACTATTAGGAGCCCTGAACTCATTTTCTCCTCTTCCATGTCTTTCCTGGGAAAAGCAGAGTCTGGAGAAGACAGAGCTAGGGAAAAAAAGCCAGAGAGGGGTCCAATCAACGCCGCCCACTGACCCCAAACTCAGCTCACACCAGAGCTGCATATCAGGACCCAGGGCCCCTGGAGCACAGGAAGGCCCATCCAGGGGCAGTCAGGCCCCCTCCAACAAGGGGGAACAGGTCTGAGGCAGTAGCACTCGAGACCCCCAATCTGCCATTGAATCACAGTGGATTAGATAGAGCATGGAGAGGGCATCAGCCCTGGCACGGGGAGACTCCTCTTCCTGGTTCAAATCCGGCCTCAGACGCTTCCTAGCTGTGTGACCTTGGGCAAGTCACTGACCCCTGCCTGGCAGGCAAGGAAAGAGCAAACGCCTCCCGAGCCTTTGCGGAGAAAACCCCAACACGGGGTCAGGACACAACCGGACCACGAACCACGCAGCGCCTCTGGGCGTCTCGGCAGCCCTTCGGGGCAACTGCCTAAGCAGGGGCAGTTCAGCCCCCACGAGGGCTCAGTCCTGGCTCAAGAGGCCCGCTGGAGCCCTGCCCACGCCCGGCCCTGCCCCGGCCCCTGCTCCTGCCCCTGCCCCCGCCCGGCCCCGCCCCCGCTCCGGCCCCTGCCAGCCCCGCACCCCGGCCTGGCCACGCCCCAGCCCCGCCCCGGCCTGGCCACGCCCCCGCCCGGCCCCGCCCCGGCCTCTGCTCCGGCCCCGCCTCCGCCCCCGCCCGGCCCCTGCCAGCCCCGCCCCCCGGCCTGGCACCGCCCCCGCCCGGCCCCCGCCCCCGCCCGGCCCCTGCCAGCCCCGCCCCCCGGCCTGGCCCCGCTCCCGCCCGGCCCCGCCCCGGCCTCTGTTCTTGCCCCCGCCCG
>CM053771.1:1790692-1817353 GCA_028658325.1 Potorous gilbertii | reverse complement strand
GCTGTCCCCGAGTGGAACAAGCTGCCCATGCCTGGAGTGCTGGAGCCCTTCGGGCCCCTTGGGAATTCATCTTTGGGTAGGAGATGGGCTCCCTGGGGCTCCAGCTTCTCTCGGGGCTGGACTGGGGACTCCCACTTTCTGGGGACTCCTGCTGTTTTTCACCTTCCTCTGTTTTTGGCCTGGGAGCCAGCATTGTTTGGCAGCATTTTGCAAAGTTCATGTTCAGATGTTTTGTGGCGGCTGTTGTTGCTGTTTGCCTTTTTTGTGGTCATTGTGTATGTTTTCTTGGCTGTGCCCATGTTACTCAGCAGCAGTGCTTCTCTGGATTCATCGTATTTGTCGCTCCTTTATCACAGTAATATTCCATCTCATTCTGCAATGGAGGGACATCTGTTTTGTTTCCAATTCTTGGCTACCACAGCTTTAAGTCAGAGATTAAAAGCACCGAGGAACTCTGCTTCCTAATTATCATGTTTAATGTTTTCCTGCCTTTAACATTCAAATAAAAAAAAATCTTTATCTGAAGTGGGACTGAAGAAAAGTAGGGTCCCAGGACAAAGAGAAGGGAGGGGGAGAAAGAGGAGAGAAGGGGAGAGAGGAGACAGGAGGGAAAGGAGAGAAAGAGGAAGAGAGAGGAGAGGAGAGAAGAGGAGGGAATGGGAGGAGAGGAGAGGAGATGAGAGGAGAAGTGAAGAGGAGGGAAGGGGAGGAGAGGAGAGGAGAGGAGATGAGGAGAGGAGAAGAGAGGGAAGGGGAGGAGAGGAGGGGAGGGGAGGAGGGGAGAGAAGGGGAGGAGAGGAGGTAAGGAGGGAAGGGCAGGAGAGGAGGGAAGGGGAGGAGAGGAGAGGAGGAGAGGGGGGAGAAGGGAGTGGAGGGGAGGAGAGGAGGGGAGGAGGGGAGGGGAAGAGAGGAGGGTAGGAGAGAAAGGGAGGGAAGGGGAGGGAAGGAGAGGACAGCTGTCCTCCCAGAACAATGAAAGAGCTGGGATTGGCTTCTCTTCTATTTTTTCTACCCTAATCTTAAGGCCAGGTTTAGCATGACTGGTGGAGCATGGTGTAAGAGGCTGGTCTAAGCCTTGTTTCCACCAGCCAGCTCTGCAGTCTCCCAGGCAGGTCTCATCAGAGAGAGAGATAGCTCCTTCCCAAGCCACTTCTGTTTGGGGGTTTCTCCCATACTTGGCAATTGAGTCCGGTTCTTTTTGATTTCCCTTGTCTCATTCTCTCTCCCCTCCCCTGCGTGGTCAGTCTCCCTGCTCTCTTCCCTCCTCTTGGCTGTCGGTCCCCACAGGCTGCTGCAGGTACAGATCTGACCATCTCTTCCTTTCTGGACTCACCTCTCAGGACTTTCCTACATGCTGACTGTGTGCCAGGCCTGGGATGCCCTCCCTCCACCCTCCCCTTCTCTGCCCCTCACAGCCCCTGATACTTCTTCCTCCGGGAAGCCTTGCCTGATCTCCTTACCTCTTAGGGATTTGCTCTCTCTCCTTGTCTCTGCTTTTCATGGTGCCCTTTCAACAGGGTGTTTTTACTGCTTCCCAGTGCCTGGCACCTCAGAGGTGGCTCAGACACTGCTCTCCTGAAATGTGGTCATCACTATGTGAGGCTATCTGCTATTACGTTTATGCTTTGCTCTGATGGAGGTCTGTGGTTTCTTCCTGCTGGTGTTTCTGCAGCCCCTGAAACCAAAACTGAACAAATGCCCCTGGCTGGGGAATCTGCCCTGGTCCATCCCAGCCTGCAGAGCCCTGTGTGGGACTGGGTCACTGGGCAGTGGCCGGGATGGGGGGTGATGAGACAGTGTGAATACATGTGGATATGTGCGTCTGCGTGTGTGTGTGTGTGTGTGTGTGTGTGTGTGTGTGTGTGTGCGCGTGCCCTGCCTGTTTCCCTCCTGTGCTGTCTTAGCCATCCTGGGAAAGGCTGGAGGAGATACAAGAGGGAGTTAGGGGCTTGACAGGGAGGTTTGGGGGAGTTAAAGGAGCTGGCCGGCTCAGGACTTTGTCACATTCTTGGCTTTGGTGGCTCCTTCCCCCTCCCCACTTTGTGACCTTTATGGGCCTTGTCTAGCCATGTCTTCCTCCCATTCCACACCCCATCAAGGTGGTCATGCCAGACCTTGGGTCAAAACAGCTTTGGCTCATCCAAGGCCAGAAAACAAATCCCAGTTTGTAGTGTGGCTGTGAGGATTGGCATGTTGCTTCTCTAGTGATAAGATGCATGTGTGTGTGCTGAGGGATACCCTGGGACACCCGTGGCCAGGCCAAGCTGTGCTGGCCACAGCAAGGGGCCCTTCCCCACAGGGTGGGCAGATATGGCTCCCCGGAGATTCTGCCCAGTTCAGCGTCCCCCATGATGCAGAGGAGGGCCCATCCTGGGGTGATGCAGACTGGGTCTGTGTTTTAGGAGTCAGTGACGTTCAAGGATGTAGCTGTGTCCTTCACCCAGGAGGAGTGGACCCAGCTGGATGCTGCGCAGAGGACCCTGTACCAGGATGTGATGCTGGAGAACTATGAGCACCTCGTCTTCCTGGGTAAGGATAGCTGACAGTCAGTCATTAATAGCCACCGACAGAGTACCTCCTGTGTGCCAGGCCATGATAAATGCTGGGCATATAAAGAAAGGCAGAACTAGGACCTCCAGTCTTGTGGGGGAGACAGCACGTAAGTCCCCAGACACACATGGAGAGATGGAAAAGAGGCCGAGGTGTACCCTGGGAATGGCTCCACATGCTAGGTGGGTGACTTGGTCTTGGCTTCCAGGAGTTGGAGGTGGGGAGCTGTGACACGGTGGAACCTGCCCTTGAGGCTCTGCAGGGAAGGGTGTGAGTGACCCGCCTAAGCCACCCAACGATTATGTGCTTCAGTTTACTTACCTGTAAAGTGAGGGAGTTGGGTCGGTTTTCCTCCAGTGCCCCTTTTTGCTCTACATCAGCAGTCCTGTGAATGGGGAGACCCGAGGCATGGAAATCAGTGAAAGGAGGGGAAAGATCAGGTGACTCACTGGGTGGGGAAGTGGCATTGAGACTGTACCTCATCCCTTGGGTGGGGGGGTCTTCACTCCTCATTTCCTCATTTGGGGCGTGGTGTCTGGAGGATTCCCTGGAGTGATGGGTTCTTGGCACGTGAACATCTTCCTCTATCCTTTCTGGCCTTCTTCCTGGGTGAAAGTCCTGGAATGATTAGAATCCAGTACCCCCATTTCCCCTTGCCCTATGCATGCCCCACCTGCCAGACTGCACCCCTTGTCTCCTAAGAGCCCTTCAGGGGCTCTTGGGACCATCCTCAGGGGTTTCCCAATCAAGCGAGGACCTTTCCTTGGAGTGCTGTAGGTACCCGCCCCTGTGTCCAGAGCTCTGTCCAGCTCTGTCCTCTCTTCCAGGTGCAGGCTTTCCTGTTTCCAAACCAGATGTGATCTCCCATTTGGAGAGAGGAGAAGTGCCCTGGATGCCGGAGCAGAAGTTCCCAGGAGGCTCAGTGGCAGGTGAGTGTTGAGAGCCAGGCAGCGCCTTTGAGAGGTCAGAGAGGTGGTGTGACCACGGGCCTCTCTGAGCTGGCCTCAGTTTCCTTGTCTGTCATATTGGGATGCCTACAGTGCCTCTGATGTGGCCCCAGTGCACCATGGTGTGATTGCTTTTATCTTCACAAAGCTGGGGAGACTTCCCTGTGGGCTCCTCCACCTAGCCTGGGTGCTCCTTGAGGCCAGGGACAGCCAAGTGCTTAGCATAGTTCCAGGAAGCCAGGAAGCACTTGATAATTGCTTCTTGACGCTGTTCATGGCCCCTCCTCCTGGCTGGGGTCCTCCCTGACCAGCTGCTTCTCTGGCCACACTGGGCCCTCTAACTGGGTGGCCCTGCATTGGGAGGGGAGAGTCTCTCTGAACTCTGCCTTGGTCCCTTAAGTTTTGCAAAGTGCTTTGCACAGATTATTTAATGCTTATATCAACTGCATGAGGCCAGTTAGTGTTATCCCCGTTTCATAGGTAGGTCACAGAGGCCCAGAGAGGGTAAGGGTCACAGGCTCACACAGCTATCTAGTAAGTGTCTGAGGCTGGATTCAAACTCCAGTCTTCCTGGCGCCAGGTCCAACACAATGCATTACACCACCTAGCAGTTTCTTATTGTCTATACCTGTATTTCATATGTGCAGACCTCAAAAAACAATTTCCTGGGTTTTAATCCAAGCTATAGATGCCTGTGTTGAACACATGTGGTCAAGGTCATGATGGTATCCATAAAAATGGCCACAGTTAGTCACTTGCGAAGGAATTTCATCAAAGTACACTGAGGTGGACGAGGCACTGTCCTCACTTTACTGTGAGGAAACTGAGGCTTTGTGTGTTTGTGAAGCGTCTTGAGTCACAGAAGTAAATTGAATTCATATCTGTCCTGAAGACTCCAAGCCCAACAGTCTTTCACTACATCCCCTCTCCTTTCCTAGGATAGGAGCGACAACAGTGACTCTTGATGGAATGGTTATTCAGCCTCATATCTGCGATTCACTGTCTTGTCCAGAAAAATATCTTGAGAGCAGTGTGGTGTGGTGGATAGGGGACTGGTCACAGAGCCAGGAAGACCTGGGTTCAGATCCTACCTCAGATATTTACTGGTGTGATCCTGGGACTTAGTAAAATGGGATGAAGAAAAGCACCTCCCAGGTCTCTGTGAGGATAAATGAAATAACGTCAGCGTGTTGTCGGTGTACTTGTGCACACTGTAGAGGTGGGATGTGTTTGTGATGTTGTCATTATTAGGCTCCCAGCCTTTCTGTCCTCATCTCCACAATGGGGGCTTAGAAGTGTTGGCTGCAGAGGTCCTTCCTGGCTCTGTGTGTTAACATGATCTCATGTTCTTGATGATGTCCACTTGTCTCTAAGTCTACAACATCCCCTCTTCAACCAGCCCAGAAACTTTACCAAAGAATTGATGTTGGTTTTCCAAGGCTTTTTGTAATTGGATTTTCTTTGAGTACTCACGATGCATCTGTTTACTAATCATTTCTTGGACCTGATGACCCCCAGCTCTCTTGTTTTATAGGCGAGGAAGGTGAGGCGCAGAGAAAGGTTAAATGACTTGCCCAACATAACATAGGTGATGAAGGCAAAAACAGACTTTGACCCAAGCCCTGTGAACCAAGTCCAGTGCTCTTTCAATTATCCCAGACTGTGGACAACCCCATCCCCTGCCCAATTGTTTCCCATTTTTGAATTTTTGGCATCTTCCCAACAATTACAAGTAAAGATTCTCTGATATTCTTTTACTGTCTTCAGCACCTGAAATGTGATTCATTTAGTCTTGGTTGGGGGTGCAGTATGACGAACTCTTCATGCACTCTTAGAAGTCTGTTTTAAATATCTTCTTCTCAATGCAGGAGACAGAATGTAGACCTGTTCTGAAGGTTTCTTTCAGCACCCACACCAACACTTCCTTGTTTATTTCAGATTTCCTTGATCAGGAGAATAGGTGTGAAGTCATGGATTCAGCTCCAATGCAGGGAATTTGGATGGAGGCATCATCTAAGGAAGAACTTGAAAGAAATGATCCCTGGGATTCTAAGATGGGGGAAGCTTGGGAATATAATGTCAGGTCAGAGAGTCGGCGGGGCCTCCAAAAGAAGTGGCTGGGACAATTAACCGTTGCTTACAGAAACTCTTCTCAGGTGAAAGTCAATGGAAAGAAAACACGTAGAAGTTTCAGTCAGGGTTCAGTCCTTGATCCCCAACAGATAGTACCTGGAGCAAAATATCTCCATAAATATGATACCCTTGGAAAGAGCTTCAGGCAGTTTTCAGATATAATTAGACATACAAGAATATCCTTTGAGAAGAAGATTTGTAAGTACAATAAATACAGAAAACCCTTCAATTACCACTCAGACTTCATTCATATTAATGTAGAAAATACTGAAGGTGAGTCATATGAATGTAATGAATGTGGGAAAGTCTTTAGCCAGAGAAGATACCTTAATGTACATCAGAAAATTCATACTGGGCAGAAGCCCTATGAATGTAATGAATGTGGGAAAGCCTTCAGCCAAAGGGGTCACCTTAATGCACATAAAATTGTTCATACTGGACAAAAGCCCTATATTTGTACTGAATGTGGGAAAGCCTTCAGTCAGAGGGGGCACCTTAATGAACATAAGAGTATTCATACTGGAGAGAGACCTTTTGGATGTAATGAGTGTGGGAAAGCCTTTAGTCGTAGAGGAAGACTTACTGAACATCAGAGAATTCATGCTGGAGAGAAACCTTTCGAATGTAATACATGTGGGAAATCTTTCACTCGGAAGGGAAGTCTTACTGACCATCAGAAAATTCATGCTGGGGAAAAGCCATTTGAATGCAGTGAATGTGGTAAATTCTTTAGCCGCAAAAAATCACTCTGTTATCATCAGAGAATTCATACTGGGGAGAAACCCTTTGAGTGTAATGTATGTGGGAAGGCCTTTAGCAGGAGGGCAAGCCTTACTGAACATCAGAGAATTCATGTTGGTGAAAAACCCTTTGTGTGTAGTGAATGTGGGAAGGCCTTTAGCAACAACTCCAGACTCACTCTACATCAAAGAATGCACACAGGAAACCAACCCTTTGTGTGTAATGAATGTGGGAAATCCTTTAGCAGAAGGGAAAGCCTTAATGTACACCAAAGAATTCACACTGGAGAGAAACCATTTGAATGCAATGAATGTGGGAAAAATTTCAGCTGGAGGGGGAGCCTTACTGAACACCAGAGAATTCATATTGGAGAGAAACCATTTGAATGTAGTGAATGTGGGAAGAACTTCTGCCATAGAACAACCCTTGTTTATCATCAGAGAATTCATACTGGTGAGAAACCATTTATCTGTAGTGAGTGTGGGAAAGCCTTTAGCCGGAGGGTACATCTTACTGTACATCAGAAAATTCATACTGATGAAAAACCCTTTATGTGTATTGAATGTGGGAAAGTATTCCGCCGGAGGGGACACCTTAATGGACATAAGAGAATTCATACTGGAGAGAAACCTTTTCAATGTAAAGAATGTGGGAAATCCTTCAGCCAGAGGGGAAACCTCACTAAACATCAGCAGATTCATACAGATGAAAAATCCTTTGAATTCAGTGAATGTGAGAAGGCCTTCAGTTACAACTCACAGATTCTCCAACAGAAAACAAATCCTGGAGAAAAGCCCTTTTAATGTCATGATTCAAGACAAATCTTCATTCAGAGGGGACCTTTTAATAAGTCAGAAGCAATTCACATGGGAGAGAAATCTTTTGAATCTAAAGAATGTGTGAGAACCTTCAGCCAGAGTCACTGTGTCCCAGAAATTCATTATCCCACAGCCAATTTGGGGATTAACCTCTCCAAATTTAGCTAAGTAGTTCCTAGGATGACTGTACTCCCAACTGTTTGCAGCTTAGTGAGAACTCATGGCCATCTCCATGCTTTGATCAGAGTAGGACTTCAGTGAAACCCAGACAATTCATACTAAAAAACAACAACCCTTACGGATGTGATGACTATGAAGAACACCTTTGAGGTTTAATTTATCTATCAGCAGAAGTTTTATTCTGTTATTAACAAATGCGGCTTAGAAATAATGTGGGAAAAGCTTCATAAAGAGTTGTCACATGTCAGGTACCAGACATTCCAAATGGCAGAATTTGTCCCCCCAGAGATCACAACATTTCTGATTTGGAGTTCATCTCATCTAACCCATACCTGAAAAGTGATCCTTTCTACAATGTAACTTGCAGTCTTTGCATAAAGACCTCCAGTGAGGTCTTCAGCCATTTGGAACTGCTGTGAAAGAAGCTCTTTTCACTTTTACATGACTCTAGTTGTAAAAGTTTTCTTTCTATCAAACTTTCATTTATCTTCATTTAATTCTTGCCCTTCCCTCCTAGTTCTCCCTCTTTGGAACTGATGTTTAATCCACCTTCCACATGAAAACTTACCAGATACTTGAAGATAGCTGGCAAGTGTTCAAGTCTTCCCTCCTACCTAAGCTCCCTCTACCCATTATTTTCTTTTTCTAGGCTGAATAATCTTCAGTTTCTTCAACTGATCCTTCAACTGATATGGCATGAACTTTATACCCTTTACCATCCTGGTTTGGTTCCTTTGGACATTCTCCTCCCTAAAACATTCTCAGAATAGAATCTAATAATCTTGACTTTGTCTAAAAAAGACACGTCCTAGTGAATCTGTCATCTCTTAAGTTGTATTTTCTGGAAGTGATGCTTGGAAACCATTCTTTGCCTGGGTTACACTCCAAGGACAGAGGGAGACCTGGTTTCAAGTCCTCCCTCTGACATATACTAATGAGCAAAACCCAGTCACTCATGCCCTGAGCAACTGTCTTAAAACAATTAAACCCATGAGAGCAGATGGGAAGAGGGGGCGACTACAGACTTCCAGAGTTATGGAGTGAATGAATGAATCATGTGAATGATGAAACAGCAAAGGAAACAGAGAGTAGAAACCCAGAGAGCAGCATCTCAGAGACCTACAGAGATCATACAAGGATAACCAGAAAGACCCAGGTGCTTAGTAGCAGCATCTTTCAAAGAGGTGAGGAAAGTTTCCATTCATATTGAAAGCATTTATGAAGTACCTAATCTGTGTCAGGCAGTATCTAGGTGCTTGGGAATATGGAGATAAAAATGCATCAGACCCTCCTCTGTTGTTCTGCTGAGGGTGGGAGGGGGGAGGAGAACAATGGGGACACAGATAATTGAATGCATAATAACTGCAGGGGGAGGGTGGGAATTCTCCAACAAATGAGAGAACCAGAAAGAATCTCTTATAAAACGAGGCTTTTGAGATGGGCCAGGGTGAGAAAAGAGAGCATTTCAGGAATGGGGGATGGTCTGCAAAATGTATGGAGGTGGGAGGTGAATGTCATGGTCGAGGACTATGGGACTGGAGCAGGATGTGCTTGGTGAATTTTCTTTTGATTTGCTTGACCAGCCACTGCCAGGATGTTAGCACTATCCACAGGGACAGGAAAGCTGCTGTTTGTGAGACACACTCCATCAGTAGTTGATGGCCATGTGTGTCTCTCACGGTGAGGCAGAGAGAGCAAAAGGGACTGCTTATTACAGAACAGTTGGTGGTACAAAAAGAAAAACAAACTATGATTGTTAAAGAGAATGTATATCATGATTTACTGTGAATAGAAAAGCAAGGTGCATGTGGTAGTGTAGTTAGGTGCACAAAATCAGAGGGCCTCATGCATCACTTAAGAGATAAGATGAAGAAGGGGAGCACACGTCTTTGTGCTTTCAATGGAAAACTATTGAAGTCCTCCTTTGAAGCAGGTAAGCCTTTTATACCAATTAAGGGGGAAAAGGAGACACTAGTAGAAACCACCTGTTGTAAACTGGTCCCAAAATCCATGCTGGGATCATACAGAAGAAAAATAGCCAATAAAGAACAAAGTAGAGTTAGTTATGTCAACTCTTAACACATCCCTCAGCTCTTAAAAACCTACTTTTAATAGATTTGATCAGCCAGGACAGATGGTGCCATATGGGAAAAGATGTGGAAGCTGAATAGAGGGGCTTGCTTTTGATTCTAGATTGCCAAGTAGGAGACCACTGGAGCTATTTGAGAAGGGGAATGCTGCTTTGGGAGCTGTGCATTATGAATGTGTGGTAGCTGTGTGGTGGATGAATTGAAGATACAAGGGGCTAATGAGAGTTTGAACCAGGTTTATTGTCCTGTGAATAGATGGAAATCAAGGCAACAGGCATTTATTACTATGTGCTAGGAGACAATGGAAGGAGACAAATGAGAGAACTACTGCTGTGGAGGATTAGGACTGAGATAAGGCCATTGGATTTATCCAACAATCATTGATTATACTGGAGAAGGCAGTTTCAATAGAATGGTGAATTCGGAAGCAATTTCAAAATCTTGAGAAGTGGACAGGATAGGAAGCATGATCTAGAAAGATGACTTTTTATAGGAATTTGATCATGAAAGGGAGAAAAGATGTAGATGAAAAATTGAGAAGTGATGGTAGGATCAAGTGAAAAGTTTTTTGTTTGCCTTAAGTCTGAGTATTACCTGGAAACGGGTGTACTGCAGCCACCTTGAACTGATTCAGCTGATGGTTAAATTTTCCTTATAAGCATTTACTTCTGAGAAATCAGCAAATGCAAGTCAGGGCTTGGTTTATTGTTCTGTTGATTATCTAGACTTAAGAAAGTAAACTGGAGAAGGGAATGGCAAACTACTCCAGTATATTTGTCAAGAAAACCCCATTGGTAGCATGGCCCATGGTGTCATGGAAAGTCCAACATGGCAGAATGACTGAACAAGAAGGAAGTAATGGAGATGATCAAAGGGAAATACTCCTTTAGGTGACAAGAAGACATGAGGTTACAAGGAGTAGAATTTGTTTTAAAGGAGAAGGAACACCTTTTTGTTAGAGATTAGAACAAAGATAGGGGACAGCTAAGTGGTGCAGTGGATAGAGCACCAGTGCAGGAGTCAGGGGACCTGAGTTCAAATCTCATCTCAGACAGTTGGCACTCACTAGTTGTGGGGGCAAGTCACTCAACCACAATTGCCTCATCCTGGGTCATCACCAGTCATCCTGATGAATATCTGGTCACTAGATTCAGACGGCTCTGGAGGAGAAGTGAGGCTGGTGACCTGCACAGCCCTCCCTCCCTCAAAACAAGTCAAGTGCAAGTCTTGTCATCATTTGTCTGATGGCATGGTCTTCTTTGGCAACGAAGGACAAACACACATGCACAGAACAAAGTTAAGTAGAGGATGAAATGAAAAGTTGAGGGATAAAAGGGGAGAAAAGCAAGTTCAAGCAATGTGACTTTTATATCCTTGAGGCAGTTAGGTGGCAAAGTGGAGAGTGTTGAACCTGAAGTCAAGAAGGCTTGCGTTCAAATCTAGCCTTAAATCTTGCCCAGGGTTACACAGCTAGGAAGCATCTGAGGCTCATTTTGAACTCATGTCTTCCTTACTCCTGGTCCAGTGCTTTGTCCACAGTATATTACCTAACTGCATCCAGGAGAACAGAGAACAGTTTTAGTTGGAATGGGACAGAGGCAGAGAATCTGCTACAACCCCGAGAGTACCAGGCTACCTGCTCTGCCCTCATTTTGGCCCTGAGAGGTTGGCCTTGGTTTGCCCTACTCACCTTCATCTTGAATGTTAGGGCCAAATATTCCATCTTGCCAAGCTCCTTTTGGATCCTTAAGCCAGGTATCCAGGGGGATCACTCTCTTACCTTTGTTACCTGAAAGATTAAGTACCTCTGCCTGCCCTAATGCTTTTAATTACTCCATTAAAAGCACCATCAATGGCTTCTCTTTGGTTCTGGCCATTTAAGCCAGTTCCCAATTTGCCTAATCAATGAGCCATGTCTTTTAATCTCTTCTACAGTGAAAGCATGAGATGTCTTATCCCACCTACTAAAGGGGTAGTCTACTAAAGAAACAATATCTGACTTAGAACAAGTTAATTCTATCAGATATTTAAAAAGCAGTGAATATCTATGCTATAAAATTGTTCTAAGTAATTTAGAGTGCATAATATTGAATGTTTTTAAAAATGATACTGATACCCAAACCAGGAAAAAATAATGTAGACAAAGAATTGTAGACCAGTCTCACTAATTAATATTGATTTTAAAAGCCTAAAATGTTAATAAGGAGACTATAGCAATATATCCCAAAATGTTTACTTTGGCCAAGTTAGATTTACACCAGAGATCTGAGGATGGTTCAACATTAGAAGACAATTAGCATAATTATGCAAACTACAAAAACTACAAGACTATATCAATAGAGAAAAAGTCTTTAAAAAGTACTTTATTGTTTACATTAGTGCTTATTGCTGTACCAGTCACATTACCTAGGGGTTTATGGTGCTAGAGGAAATAATAAAGTTCATCTGGTGGTACAAAAGATCTAGGATCTCAAAGAAAATAATGGGTAAAAGACAGAATTGAAGGAGGGTTAATGTTACCAGATCACATATGATAAAGTGGTATTGTCACATTCAAATAGCAACAGTGCCTACTATGTGCCAGGCACTGTGCTAAGTGCTTTACAAATGTTATTTCAAATATTTCTCAATCCCATATCAACCACAAATTAATATCCACATTGCACTGTATTTTTATTTTTAAAAATATTTCCCAATTTCATTTTCTTCTGGTTCTAGCAGAAGGAGTTTTTCAGGCAATAAGTTGGATATCCCTGCTATCAAGAAGTAATTACCAAGACTATTTTCTAAAGAGCAGAAAAGTGGATCTGGGCCTTTGATTGTGTCTTGGCCCAGCCTGTTTACTTGCTTCTAAGTCCTGCTTGTCTAACATGAACAACTTCTATTTTTGAGATTAGCTAACTACTTTAGCTGCATACCATAGAAGTTTTAGCATGTTTCTTAATTTGTTACTCTTTTTATTAATATATTTCTTATTTCTAGAATTTGTTCTTTGATTCATTCATTATTGTGGATGTCATTATTTTGGTCAACATCTAGTGCTTCTGTTTGCATTTACATATTTACATATACAATTATATTGTAGTCTATAAATAAGGAAGACCTGAATTCAAACCATTCATCTGATAGAGGTCAACTTTGTGACATTAAACACCTTATTTAACCCTGGTACTGATGATCTGCTGTGATAGAGGGAATTTCTGCTGTGGTTGTTCTCTACACCATGAGTGTCAAGCATATGGCTACAGCACTCCCCAGCAGCCTGAACCAGATTAAAATATAATTGGAAAATATTTAACACAAAAATGCAACAGGACAGAGACTATATTAACGTGGTTTTCTAAGTAAATTTGTGGTGCCCATTTCTATTTGAATTCGACACCGCAGCTTCATAGCAATGAATCACAATGCTTATGCAAAATTTGTAAATATACTGGAAAAGATGTTTGATAATTCTCCATTTTTACACTTATTTATTATTTCTCTGTGCTAGCACATGTTCAGTTTTTGGTAAAGGTGTGCCAGGTGATGAGAAGTACTTCTTTTAAAAATATTCATTGTGAAAAGCAGCCATAAACTCTTTCAAATCTAATTTTTTAAAAATCTCTTCTGCCATTTTCCTTGTTTAACTTTTAATTAGACTTTTCAAGTTCTGAAAGAGGGATATGAAAGTGCCCTATAATTCTATGTTATTTTTAATGTCTTTTTGTAATTTGGTTACTCTTTACTCAAAAGCTATGGCAGTTAGTACATAAATATTTAACAATAACATTCTTTTATTGTCTGTGGTGCCTTTATGTGTAATCTGGTCTTCCTATTTACATTTTTTAGCATTGTCAGTTTTTATTATTGTCTTATCTAAAATGTAGATTACAGTTAAAAACAAAGAATCATCTAAATCAGTACAGTCTCTTCCAGCCTGTCTTTTTCATTCTGTTATCTTAAATATATTTATTTTATGCAGCAAGTTATTTGACTTCGGTTGTTATTGTTGTTGTTTTTAATTAATTAATTTTTAGTTTTCATCATTCAGTTCCACAAGCTTTTGAGTTTTAATTCTTCCCTGCCCCTCTCCTCGTCCCCCCCCAAGACAGCATGCAATATGAAATAGACTCTACGTATACCTTCACATTAAACATTTTCACATTAGTCATGCTGTAAAACAGAATTAGAACTAGTGGAATGAACCATGAGAAAGAAGAAACAAAATAAAAAAGAGAGAACAAATAAAATCCTTCGATCGGTATTCAGACTCCATAGTTCTTTCTCTGGATGTGGATAGCATTTTCCATCGTGTACCTTTTGGAGTTGTCATACAGCCTTACATTGCTGAGAGGAGCTAAGTTTATCAAAGTTAGTCATCATATGATGTGGCTGTAACTGTGTACAATGTTCTCCTGTTGCTGCTCATTTCACTCAGCATCAGTTCGTATAAGTCTTTCCAGATTTTTCTGAAGTCTACTTGCTCATCATTTCTTATGGCACAACAGTATTCCATTATATTCATAAAATACAATTTGTTCAGCCATTCCTCAATTGATGGGCATCCCCTCAATTTCCAATTATTTTGCCACCACAGAAAGAGCTGCTATAAATATTTTTGTACATGTGGATCTTTTTCTCCTTTTTCTCATCCCTTTGGGATACAGAACTAGAAGTAGTATTGCTGGGTCAAAGGCTATGCGCATTTTTATAACCCTTTGGACATAGTTCCAAATTGCTCTCCAAATTGTTAGGTCAGTTTACAAATCCACCAACAATGCATCAGTGCGCCCATTTTCCCACATCTTCTCCAGCATTTATAGTTTTCCTATTTTGTCATTTTAGCCAATCAGCGTGAGGCACCTCAGATCTCTTTTGATTTGCATCTCTAATGAATAATGATTTAGAGCATTTTTTCATGTGACTGTAGATGGCTTTAATTTCTTCAGTATGAAAACTGCCTGTTTATACCCTTTGACCATTTATCAATTGGAAATGACTTGTATTCTTTTAAATTTAACTCAGTTCTCTCTATATTTTAGAAATGAAGCTTTTATCAGAGACACTTTGCCTGTTCTTTTCCAGTTTTCTGCTTCCCTCCTAATCTTGGTTGAATTGGGTTTTTTTGTACAGAAACTTTTTAATTTAATGTAATTAAAATTATCCATTATCCATTTCATAATATTCTCTATCTCGTGTTTGATCACAGAATTCTTCCATTCTCTGTAAATCTGACAGGTAAACTATTCCTCACTTTACCAGTTTGCTTATAGTGTCAGCCTTTACATATAAATCTTGTACCCATTTTGACTGTATTTTGGTATATGGTGTAAGATATTGGTCTATACCCAGTATATGCCATACTACTTTCCAGTTTTCCCAGCAGTTTTTGTCAAATGAGTTCTTATCCCAGAAGCTGAGGTCTTTGGGTTTATCAAAAAGTAGATTACAATAGTCATTGACTACTGTGTCTTGTGTACCTAATCTATTCCAGTGATCTACCACTCTGTTTCTCAGCCACTACCAAGTGGTTTTGGTGATTTCTGCTTTATAATATAATTTAAGATCTGATGTGGCTAGGCCACCTTCCTGAGCATTTCTTTTCATTGATTCCCTTGATATTCTGAAGGATTTATTATTCCAGAAGAATTTTGTTACTATTTTTTCCTAGCTCTATAAAATAATTGTTTGGTAGTTTGATTGGTATGGTACTCAATAAGTAAATTAATTTAAGAGGAATTGTCATATTATTGTATTATCTTGGCCCACCCAGGAGCAACTGGTATTTTTCCAAGTATTTAGATCTGACTATTTGTGTGAAAAGTGTTTTGTGATTGTGACCATATAGTTCCTGGGTTTGTTTTGACAAATAGACTCCCAAATATTTCATGTGTACAGCAACTTTAAATGGAATTTGTTTTTCTGTTTTTTGATGTTGGGCATAGTTAGTAATATATAGAAATGCCCATGATTTATGTGGGTTTATTTTATATCCTGCAATTTTGCTGAAGTTGTTTATTATTTCAAGTACTTTTCTTTTTTTACTAGATTCCCTAGTATTCTTTAAGTTTATCATCATTTCACCTGTAAAGAGTGATAGCTTTGTTTCTTCTTTGCCTGTTCTAATTCCTTCCGTTTCTTTTTCTTCTCTTATTGCTAAAGCTAATGTTTCTAGTACTGTATTGAATAACCTAATAGGTAGGTACTATTTAATCATTTTAAGGAAAACTCCATTTATTCCTATGTTGTCTTGGTATTTTTGATAGGAATGGGTGTTGTATTTTCTCAAAAGTGTTTTCTGCATCTGTTGAGATAATCATATGGTTCCTGTTAGTTTTGTTGTTGATATGGTCAGTTATGTTGGTAGTATTCCTAATATTAAACCAGCCCTGCATCCCTGGCCATAATGTATTATTCTTGTGACCAGTTGCTATAATCTTTGTGCTAATTTTTTATTTAAAAATTTTGCAGAGAATTTGGTCTATAATTTTCTTTCTCTATTTTGATTTGATTCTTCCTATTCCTTGATCATCTCCTCTTTCTCTATTTTATTCATGTAAGCATTTAGAGATATAAAACTTCCTCCAAGAACTGCTTTTCTGTATCCCATAAGTTTTGTTATGTTGTCTCATTATCGTCATTCTCTTGGATGTAGTTATTGTTTCTATGATTTGTTGTTTGACCCACTCATTCTTTATGATTAGATTATCTAGTAACCAATTAATTATTAGTTTATCTTTCCATGGCCCTTTATCATGTGTAATTTTTATTGCATCATGGTCTGAAAATAATGCATTTAATATTTCTGCCTGTCTGCATTGGATTGTAAGGTTTTTATGCCCTAGTATATGATCAGTTTTTGTGTAGGTGCCGTGTAGCATGGAGAAAAACTTTTATTCCTTTCTGTCCCGATTCAGTTTTCTCCAGAGATCTTCCATATCTAACTTCTAAAACTCTATTCACCTCCTTAACTTCTTTCTTGTTTATTTTGTGGTTAGAGTTATCAAGTTCAGAGAAAAAGAGGTTAAGGTCTCCCGCTAGTCTATTTTTTTGTCTTTTTCTTCCTGTAACTCCCTTGGCTTTTCCTCTTAAGAATTTGGATGCTATACCACTTGGCGCATATATATGTAGTAATGATAGTGCTTCATTGTGGTGTCTTTTAGCAGAATATAGTTTCCTTCTTTATCTCTTTTAATTAGATCTATTTTTGCTTTTGCTTTGTCTGACAGCAGGATTGCTATCCCTATTTTTTTTTTTTACTTCAACTGAAGCATAATATATTCTACTCAAGCATTTTACCTTTACCCTGTGTATGTCCTTCTGTTTCAAACATGTTTCTTGTAAACAATATATTGTACAATTATGATTTTTAATCCATTCTGTTATCCACTTTGATTTTATTGGAGAGTTTATCCCATTCACATTCACAGTTATGATTACTTTCTGTGTCTTTTTCTCCATCCTATACCTCCCTCCCCATTTATGCTTTTCTTTCTCCTCTTTCCCTTACCTTCCTGTCTATAGTTTTCCTTTTGACCACTGCCTCCCTCAATCTTCCCTCCCTTCTCTCAGCCCCCCTCCCTTTTCTTTCCCTTTGCCCTTGCTACTTCTTCCCTCCCTTCTATCCCTCTGTCTCTTTTCTTTTCCCTTTCCCCTCCAACTACCAATTGGGCAAGTTAATTTTCCATACCTAACTGAATATGTTATTCCCTCCTTGAGCCAAATCTGATGAGAGTAAATTTCAAACAATTCTTATCTCTCTCCCTTCTTTCCCTCTATGGCAATATGTCTTCGTGCCTCTTCATGTAATGTAATTTAACCTTTTCTCCTCCTCCTTTCCTCTTGTCCCATTTTTCACCACTTAATTAGATTTTTTACCATCACATCAAAATCAACTTAAACTACCCCCTTTGTCTATGTATTTCTAGATGATGTAATGAAGATACAGTTCTCAAGAGTTATAAGTATCATCTTCCCATGTAGGGATGTAAACACTTTGCCCTTATTGAATAACATGGTTCACACCCACCCTTTCCTATTTACCTTTTACCTTTTTATGCCTCTCTTGATTCTTGTATTTGAAGATCAAATTTTCCATTGAGTTCTGGTCTTTTCATCAGGAAAGTCTGGAAGCCCCTATTTCATTGAATGTCCATCTCCTCCCCCGAAAGATTATAATCCAAGCTCCTTTTCCTTTGGAATATTATATTCCAAGACCTCTAATCTTTTAATGTAGAAGCTGCAAGTTCATGTCTAATCCTGACTATGGTTCCATGATATTTGAATTGTTTCTTTTTGACTGATTTTCTCCTTGATCTGATAATTTTGGAATTTGTCTACAATATTCCTTGGTGTTTTCAATTTGTATCTCTTTTAGGAGGTGATAAGTGTATTCTTTCAATTCCTGTTTTACCTTCTGGTTCTAGGACCTCAGGGAAGTTTTTCTCGATGATTTCCTGAAAGATATGCTGTTCAGACGCTTTTTTTGGTCATGGCTTTCTGGTAGACCAATAATTCTTAAGTTATCTCTCTTGCATTTATTTTCCAAGTCAGTTGTTTTCTTTTATTTTTTTTATTCTTTTGATTTAGTGTGACTGGTTCTTGATGTCTCACAGTCATTAGCTTCCACTTGCCCATTTCTAATTTTTAACCAATTGTTTTCTTCAGTTAGCTTTTGTACCTCCTTTTCTGTTTGACCAATTCTGCTTTTTAAGGAGTTGTTTTCTTCAGTGTAATTTCCACCCCTGCCCCCATTTTGTCAATTGTATTTTTTAAAGATATTGTTTAATTGTTCTTTTACCTCTCTTATTTGACGTTTAAAATCCTTCTTGAGCTCTTCCAAGAAGGCTTTTTGGGCTTGAGACCAGTTCATATTCCCCTTTTACATTTTGGATATGTGTATACTGACCATGTTGTCCTTTCCTGAATTTGTGTTTTGATAGTTCCTGTCACCATGATACTTCTCTATGGCTATTGCTCTTCTTTGTTGCTTTTTGCTCATGTTGTTTGCCTCATTTCTGGCTTTTAAATTTGATCTCTTCTTCTGGGGCTCAGAAGCACTCTCCCAGACTTCTTGTGCTGGGGGCTAGGGGCCTGGTTATTGCTTTTGTTTGCTGGGGCCTCAGATGCTGGCAGCTGGAGACTTTAGTGGTCTGCTAGTTTACTTAGCTCCTGTTAAGTAGGAGCTGTTGGTGGAGGCTGGTATATGGCTGATGTTGGCACTTGCCTTCTGCTCCACTCTGGGGCTCAGGATCTACTGCTGATCTGCTGAGGTGGAGCTTGCCTCTGGCTTGCTGAGAGCCTCCCTCCTGTACTGGTCCCTTTCAACCAGAGTGACAGGGACCTTTCCCCTTAATCCTTCTAGTCTCCTGAGCTAAAAGACTGCTGTACCTCATCTTTCTGCTGGCTCCACTATAACAGGATTTTTTCCTGGGGCAATATTCTCTAGGTTTTCCAAGGTCAACAAGGGAGAGTGAGAGTGATTTACCACTTACTCCACCATCTTGTCTTCTGGAAGTTTGATTAGGTGGCTTTCAAACATCCCATCTGTGGGCTGATAGCTCCAGGAGCAGCTGCTACTGCTGCCCCCACCCTGCACAGGACTGGACTTCTCTCTCACACAATTCTAACAGACCCCTCCTGCTGACCTTCTAAGTTGTCTTTGGTGTCTGTGGGCTGAGAAATCTAGAAACCACCACTGCTGCAGTGATTCAATCTCCTGAGGTCTGCTCTGGCTTTGCTGGGGTTGGGTTTGTGCTGGCACAACCTGCATGCTAGACTGTGTTCTTCTCCTCTCCCAGCCTGGTACAACAGACCCTTCCTGTCAACCTTCCAGATTGTCTTGGTCTGGAAATCTGCCTCACTCTATTTCCTTGTGGATTCTGCTGCCCTAGAATTTGTTAAGTCACTTTTTAGAGGAATTTAAAGGGGCTTGGGGGAGAGCTCAGGTGAGTCCCTTCTTTCTCTCCATCATCTCAGCTCCACCCCTGGCAGTTCTTTAAAAACTGTGACTGTTGTTTTTTTAATCCTTTCTTCCACTGTCTTCCATTTGTTGAGGAGTTCAATCCATTAACATTTAAGGTTATGATTAAGCTTGTATTTCCTCAGTAATTCATTTTCATTAACTTTTCCTCCCTTCCCCTCCCCTCTCTCTTTTGCATGCACACTTGATCCTTGGGATTTGTTTTCCTTACACTGCTTTGATCTTAGTTCCTAACATAGATTCTCCTTGACTTCTTCCTCTCACCTCTCAACTTCCTTGAATTTACATAGATTGTGATTCTTCCATTCCATTTGATTTTTGGTAGCCCACATTTGTTGCTTTTCCTTACTTTGAGCCTAAACCTGCATCTCTGAAACTCACCCATCTTAACTTGGACAGTGAAGAGCCTCAATGTTATGGTACATGAAGATCAAGGAAAAAAAAAACTTCAGGATTCTAGACTCAAGATCAAACCAAAGGATGGAATATTATTCATCTCCTTCTATTAGGAAAGCTGTCATGTGAAAGAGGCGTTTGGCTTGTTCTGCTCAGTGCTAGATGACATAACCAGGAGCTCTGCATACAAATGGTGGAGGGGAAGATTTAGGCTGGATAGAAGGAATAGTGATAATTCAAGCTATTGAAAAGTAGGATGAGTTTTCTTGGGAAGCAGCAGGTTCTTCCTTACTGGACACTTTGCCTGAATGTTGGATAAAGCAATACTTCTGAGTAGGTTATAGAAAGGTTATTTATGAAGGTCTGAATGGTCATTGTTGTGGTTCTGTGACTTTGTATTCATATGGGTCATGTTACTTGGAATAGGTAAGCGTATGTTCAAAATAAATAACCATGTCACCGTTTAGTATCTAATTCAATACAATCAAATTCAGGAATTATTTGCTAAGCCCTAAGAATACTGAGGTGGGTCTGATAGCTCTCTTGGGATTTATAAGCCATTGGAGGAGGAATGAGACATGTCCATACAGGCTATGGTCCAAGAAAAGAATGTGTATAATCCAGAGGCAAACAATGCAAGAACCACTATGAGAAGTCTAGTGGGGAGGGGTCATTTTAGCTGGAGGATGGTGAATTAGGGAGGAGGTGATGCTTGACTTGGAGGAAACAACGTGTGGTGGACCATTCCATTACAAGCACAAAGGAAATACAGTGGGCTAGTGGACAGGACAGATTGTGTCTGTGCTTAGTCCTGAAATGTCCACTTTCATTTTTCCCTGTCCTTGATTTTCCAAGGGGCTGACATGCTGGTCAAAGCAGGGACATCCTGTGGTGCACCTAGCCTGAGCACCCTCCAAGGCCTGGCCCAGGACTACAGGGGCTTCTGTCCATGTTACCTGTCCCTGCAGGGTGACACGACCCTCACAGGGGAAATTTTAAAATAAACTTGTATTTATTGTATATTTATTAGTAGGTGCATATATTGTGTCCTCTCATAGAGTATAAGGGTGTGTGTGTGTGTGTGTGAGAGAGAGAGAGAGAGAGTAAGAGAGAGAGAGAGAGAGAGAGAGAGAGATTTTTTGGCCTGCTTTTAACCACCTAAAGAACTAACTTTACCTTGGGTTTGGGAATCTATTTTTTATTAAATGGATTGTTTGAATCTTTGGGTTTTGAGTGATTCATTATACCAGATGCAAAAAAGGAACTGGGCAGTTATTTAAAAAAAAAAACGAACACTGTCCTAATCAGAAAGTCAACAGAAAAGCACTTCCTGGTGAATAAGAAAATAATGATGTCATCTGCCATTATAGATAAAATTTAGAATTTGTATTTATATTTTCATTTCCTACATTAGCTCACTACATTAGTGTTATATAATGCAAGGTTCTTTGGACATGTCCTTGATCCTGGAAACCCCCTCCAAATATTAGTTTGCTCAGCATATTTCATTGTGGGTCTTAGCTGTCCTGTATAAGACATTTTGCCTGTGAAACACTCTTCCTTGGAAATTCTGAAACAGGCCTCATTCCCATGGCAGCTTTGGAGGGATGTTCTAGTGGGTCCAGTTCCCTCTTTTTAAGTCACTTGCAGAGGTTCCTGGTCATATTCTTAAAGCTGTAAGATGTAAGAGTAAGTAAAACCTGAGAAAATCTAATTTCATTGGCCTTCTGATGATTCAATTGGTGAAAACCAGTTCAGATATTATAGAACTGACCTGCTAAGCAATAGAGTCAGAGGGAGAACGTCAGAGTGGTGTGAATGTGTAGAGAACTTCCTTTGGATGTGCCAGTCCCTCTTTCTGAGTTTACTGAATCCTGACTATGTTGTGGATATTACTCGTGTGGGTAGCCAAGAATGTTAAAGCATGTCCCTTTGTCTGCCATCCCTCTGTCTTGCCCGATGCTGCTGGTGATGCAGCCCCCGTCCCCTCCTGCACAAACCATCTACAGTCATCCTTTCTGCTGAAACAGAAAGGCCCGCCCTATCTCTCGGGCAGAGGAGCCCAAAGGAGAGCCTTTACTGTCCCTGCCTGATCCTCCTCCTGCCTAATTCACACCCTTTCCAGCTTTGTCCTTTTGTTCCTTTGGGGCATCTCTGCTTGTGCAGGTTCCCCTGCTTTTGTCCTTTGTTCTTGAAGAGGATCAGTGACATCATGGGGGTAATGACTTGCATGTGAGTGAATTGGATTTCAGTAAGGCAGAGCTGCACAAAACCTTGCTCTCTCTTCTAGAGTCATCAAAGTTCAGTAGCAGGTCAAAAGTCTGGAGGGCTGGAGACGGCACTGGATACCGTGGGTGACCTTGACCTTTCTAAATTAATGTCTCCTGGATCTCAGTTTGTCTGAGGCAACACCCATTCAATAACCAAAGGCTAGGTAAGAATTGAGACCAAAGATGGCCTAGTTTGTCATCATAAAGATACCAAAATGGGGAGAGGGGAAGCCCCTCAGAGTTTTTGGCTAGAACAGAAAACAATTGCTATTAACACTCATCCTAAGCCACGAAAACCCAAACAATGAGCCCCAGTTTAAGAATCCTTGGACTAAGTCAATGCCCAGGGTTGGATTCTTGTGTGTGTGTGTGTGCATGTGGTGTGTATTTAATTGTGATGGTAATTAAACTGCCATGCCCGAATCATGTCAGAAGGAGAGTTTCAGAATCTTCTGACAGCAGCTGGACTCAGAGTCAGAGAGACCTGGATCTGGATCCCACCCCTGATAATCAGTTGTGTGTCCTTGGGCGAGTCACTTGATGTGCCTCAAGTATCTCCCCTCTAAGCATGAGGATCCTTGTAGACATTTGAAAGGCACAGATTCATTTTGCCCTGTTCAAAACAATGTGATCATATGACAAGTTTATGATTATGTGTATTTTTACTAGGATCCAGAACTAGATCCAAAAGAGGACTCTGATTAAACCAATACAGTGTCTCTACCAGACCAGTGTCACTGAACCAGACCAGGACCATGTAACCAATGGTAAAACCAGAAATCAGAGCGTCAAATCAGGGTCAAATTCTGGGACTTACATCCACATTGGAACCCATTTAGCGCCAAATCTAGGACTTAGAATCAGATTGAGTCTTACCTGGATAAAATACCTAGTACTTAGAACTAGACCAGGACCCTATCAAGGCCAATTCTGGGACCTAGAGTCAGAACCCCTCTGGGGATCATTTGACAGGCATAAGTATACTTGCTTCAATCGGGCCATCAACAAGATTCCTGGCCATGTCAGAGATGATTCTCAGCATGCTTGAGGGAATGTACTTGCTGATCAGGCAGCCTTAGGTTCTCTCTCAGACTACCAGCCTCAAATCCTACTCTCTGAATTTCCACTCCGAGGAGATCACTGCTTCACTGTTGAGGAGTGCTTAAGACAAAAGAGCTATCTCTGAGACCCTCACTCTGGACTTTGGGCAGGCCCACATGGTCTCACAGGTTTGTCTGACTCCATGCTTCACTATGCTGGAGTTTGGGCCACAAATGCTTGTGGGGTAGGTTCTACGGTTCACCCAAGTGGCTCCCCAGGCATGCTCTATTTGCCCCAAACATCATGTCTGCAAACCCTTATTACTGTGTTGGCCAAATTCCACCTTCCTGACTGACACCCCTTTCCACACTTGGCAGATGGACTTTGGCTCTCTCTGGATACAAAGAAGTCCTGAGTATGGTCTGGATGTTCTTCAGGAACCAGACAGACCCCACTTCGAAGACATGACCATCAGGATGTCTAGGATTTATCTTTAAATAATATTCCCCACTTGCTTTACTCCTCAGGAAATTCATGGTGACCTGGGGAATCATTGGATCAGCAAGGTTGTTCTGACCTCTAGGCTCTTTGACCCATTTTGCAGCATCTGTATTGATCCCATCACCCTGAATCTTCTGGGGTAGGAGGGCATTTAAGTGGAAGGGGGAGGTAATAAAAGTACAGCTCTCTTGAGTTATCTGATGCTTGGTATCCCTTGTTCCCCTCAATCTACTGGCTGCCCCTTTTGGGAAACACAAACTGGGTGGACCTTGCCACCTACCAGAGAGCTCTCCTTGTGTCCAACCAGAATGGAGAAGCAGTCAAAACCTGTGGTCGATGGCTCTCCCCAGGCTCTGGATGAGGACTCCATCTCTGGTCCCACTTGGGTCATTGCTCCTTGACCGACCTCCTTTCATCTCTGAACTCCTGGCAACCATGGGACCCAAATGCGCTCTTGGTCTCTGCAGTTATTGCTATGGTGTTATGTGCCTTGCTGGCCAGACTTGATGGCATTTTGGCAATGGTTGTAATGCTTCCGAGTGATTTTGGGCTGTTTCTTGCCCACACAAGCCAGTCTTTTAGGCCCTAGCCACATCAGCCAACTACTCCACTTACTGACTCTGAATGTTCCACAGTTCCACTGTCCTTGGGTCCCCCAACCTCACCTACCATGTAGGACTGCAGACTGGGCTGATACAGTGTCCCCATATACCATGCTTTCCTCCAGTTCTGTATGTTTCTGTGCCTCTGCTATGTATCCACCTCAGTAGGATCACCACTATCTGGGGGTCTCCCTCACCCCTCTGCAGTAGTTTCTACTAACTTCTCCCTCTGTAGCCCATCTAAGCATCCGCATGGTACCCAGGACACCGCCAACTCACCCCTGTCCTTGGCGATCACCCCCCAATGTGGACGGAGGAGTTTACAAAGCTCCCCAATTGTCCTCTTTCCCGACCTCTTTCCCCTTCTTTCTCTGGTAACTTCAGCCTACTCAGCTGTCCCTATGACACAAGGACCCCCACTAATCAGACTGGGAGGGGCCATCTGCTTTTCTCCTTTCCTCAGGGACTCCACTATTTGGAGGCTCATTAACCTGGTTCCCTTACTTTCTCCTGCCTTGACTGCCCTTATAATGACTGCTGACAACTATCTTCAGTGCCCTTGTGTGCAGATATAGTGCCAAGTCAAACTTGTCAGTCTGTGCAGTGGTCCCTGTGGACACCACAGCCAATCCTTTGCGACACTCACCTGGGCCAGGTGCTCCCACCTAGGTGGCTGGGGACCTGTGGCTTGGTCACTGCGGGACCTGACATTTCCAAGTAGACTGGCCCCGGTGCTTCAGCAGCCCTCCCCTTTGGCACTTTCTTTCCCCACTAGCAGTGCTGACCTAACCCTTGGGCTGCACGCAGCGCCTGGGATTGAAGTCCTGACCAGAGGAACAACGCCTGGTCAGTATAAGCTTGTTACATCGCCACCAGCACTGTCTTCCGTTTACCTGAACGCGATTAAACGTGGTGCATGCACCTTGCAGCAAACACTGGCATTTATGGACTGCGCTCCTAAGGTGAAAGGGCAGAGGGCTGGACTGATCACAGCCTTACCCTCTGCTTTGGGCACCTCCAGGAAGCTGCCATCTCTCCTGCACGCAGCTGGCGTGGTTATGTTTGCCCTTGGAGTGTAAGCTAGGGGAGGGCAGGCCCTGGCTTTTGCCTCTCCTTTTATCACAGGGTCTGCACACAGTAGGGGCTACATAAATGCTTGCTGGCCCACTAAGGGATAATTCAAGGAAAGTGTTTTGCAGCCCTTCAGGACATAAATGTCCGCACGTGGGAGTGAGGGGGCGGGGCAGTCTTAACCACGCCCACATGCTGCCGAGGGCTCCGCCCTTGGCCCCACCCCCCAGGCTCCTGGTACACAGCCGGGAAGTGCGCATGTGCACTCGGTTCCTCAGGACTACACTTCCCAGAATCCTTTGAGCGGCGGCCTCGCCCTTTCGAAGCCTCTTTCCCGAATACAGCCTCCCGCCGTCCCGCGGCCCCCTCAGCCTGGGACCCCACTCCGTCCGCCCAGTCCCATCCGGTCGACCCCGTTGCCTCCTGGCCAGGGGACGCATTTTCGGGTGGAGTTTACTGCGCAGGCGCAGAGCGCCACGGACCTGCTGAGGGCCCGCTGCAGCGTGAGTGACGGGCCCGCGGGCGCCGCCCAGCCCGGACTTGCCTTCCCGTTAGGCGGCGGCGGCCGCTGCTTTTGAGGCTGCGTCTGCCATTACCCCTAGTGCTCCCAGGATGGGAAGCCAGAGCTGGGGGATGGGGGGAGGGGGAGCGGTCAGCCCCGCCCCCTCAGGAAGCCCCGCCCCTCAGGAAGCCCTACCCCCTCAGGAAGCCCTTCCCCCTCGGGGAAACCCCACCCTTCGGGAAGCCCCTCCCCCTCGGGAAGCCCCTCTCCTCAGGAAGGCCCTCCCTCTCATGAATCCCCGCCCCCTCAGGACAAAGCCCCGCCTCCCTATTTATTTATTCCCCCCCTCCCCCGGTCCCTCCTCGAGCCTCCTCCTCCCGAGATCCTCAAGGGCAGAGGCAGCATACAGCAGGGGCTTAGTGCTTGCTGCAGGGTCCCCTCCTCCTCTCCCCCGCCCAGGGGCTCCCACGTTAAAAGAACCCTCTTAGGAAAGGCCGGGAGCCTCGGACCGGCTTCCCTGAGGAGAGGGCCGAAGTGGGGGAGGGAGGGGGCCGAGGCCGGCGAAGGTGGGCCGGAGAGGCCCCCCGACCTCCTCGTCCGCCTTCCGGTCCCTCCGCACCTTCGGACGAGCCCTCGGGCGGTGGGGCTGCCGGGGGCAGGCGGAGGCCTCGAGGCCGCCCTAGCCTGGGAGCACGTGCGCAGGCTCCCCGCCAGGCCCCGCTGCGGTGGGCAGGGGAGGGGGGCCGGGGCGGGGCCGGGCCAGAGCGGGGGTCGGGGGCGGGTCGGGGGCGGGGTCGGGGGCGGGCGGGGGCGGGGCGGGGTCGGGGGCGGGGCCGGGCGGGGGCAGGGGCAGGA
>CM053771.1:1618315-1790192 GCA_028658325.1 Potorous gilbertii | reverse complement strand
GGGAGCGCTCGGCAGGACAGGACTCCGCTCCCGTCCAGGGTACCTTTGCGGTCGGTTTTTCAGGGCTCTCTGCAATGGAAATCTCCTTCACTGTGTTGCTGCGCGGCTTCCACTGTTCCAGAATTTGTCAGTTCTTTTTACTGGGAATCTATGGGCTGTGGGTTCGGACCTAGCATAGGTGAGTCTTTCTTCCCAGGAAGTTTTTCAATAAGGAAATCAAAACTATAAATTATCATATCAAAAATGCTATAAATTATTATTAATTAGAGAAATACAAATTAAAACAACTTTAATATCTCATCACACACTAAACAATATGGGTAAAATGATAGAAAGGGGAAATGACAAATATTGGAGGGAATGTGGAAAAATGGGGACACTAATACTCTGATGGCAGAACTATGAGCTAATTCAACCATTCTGCACCAAAAGTTTGAAAACTGTTATACCAATTTGATCTACCAATTAGGTCCATTTCTCAAGGTGATTAGAGAAAAAGGAAAAGAACCTCTATGTTCTAAAACATTTATAATATTTCTCTTTGTGGTGGCAAAGAACTGGAAATTGTGGGGATGCCCATCAGTTTGGAAATGGCTGGACAAGTTGTAGTGCACCATCCTTGCCCAGACATATCTCTAATCTAATACCTACTCCAAACTTGTCTTGTGACTTTTTTTCCTATGCTGTCTAACGTTTCTAATAAGAACATGTATTGTATTTTATATTTTATTTTTAATTTATGTAATGAAACAGCATTTTCAAAACATAGTATAATAAAAAGAATACAATTGTATGTGAAACTGCAAATCTACTCTGCATGACTTGCAATTCCTTTCAAATATACAAAAAAAATCAACATGTAATATTTTTTCCTTTTTTCTTCCCACCCCCCTCACCCTAGAGATGGTTACCATTAGACACACGCGTATGTATGAATGTATGTGTATATGTTCGTACACACATACATATATGTAAAAATATTTTCTACATACTTCTATTTCTCAGTTCTTTCTATAGATTCAAATAATGTCTTACTTCATACATCCTTTGTAGTTAATTTGGGTAATTATAATTAACAAAATAACTTACCCACTCAAAGACATTTTTAAACAATCTGTTATTGTTCACAATATTCCCTTATTCCTGCTCATTTCACTCTGAATGATTTAGTGCAAGTCTATCCATGTTTTTCTAAAACCATTGGGCTTACCATTTTGTAACACAGCAGTACTCCATCACAATCATATACCATAACTTGTTCATCCATTTCCCAATTGATGGGCTTCTCTGCAATTTCCAGTCTTTGCCACCACAGAGAGAATTGCTATAAACATTTCAGAAAATATAGATGTTTTCCCTTTTCCCCTAATCATCTTTGGAAATAGTAGTGGCATTGCTGGGTAATTTAATTTACCTATACCTAAAAATCTTTGGGCATAATTCCAGATCACTCTCCCAAATGGTTGGCTAATTTTACAATTCCACAACAATGATGTAGTGGCCCAATTTTTCCACACCCTCATATGGCCTTTCTCCCCACTTGGAAGAGACTTGAGGCAGGCAGGCCCTTCCCCAGTTCACATGACAGGCTATTGAAACACTTCAGGCATGAGGTAACAAGGGCCTTCACTAGGCTAGGATCAGCACCCAAGGGAAGAGGGGGCTGAATTGGAGAGATAGAGCAAAGGTGTAGTCAACAGGTCTTGACAATAGCTTGAATCTAGGAGTGAGAGATAGGGAGAAATACGAGATGACTCCTAGGTTGGAAGCTAGCAGAATTTGCCTTCCACAGTAATAGGGAAGGTAAAAGGTTTAGTGGGAAAGAGAATGAACTCTGTTTGGGGCCTATTGAGTTGAAAATGGCCACAGGACATCCGGTTCAAGATGTCTGAAAGGCAGTTGGAGATGAGAGATCAGCAGAGAAACTGAAACAGGAAAGGTCGATTTGAGGATCATCAGCATGTAGATGATAATTAAATCCATAGGAGTTGATGAAATAAATTTTTATAGAGGGAGAAGAGGGCCCAGAATAAAACTCTGAAAGACATCTACGATTGGAGAGCATAATCTGGGAGAGAATCCAGGAAAAGAGACTGAGAACATTCAAGATACATAGGAAAAGAACTAGGAGAGAATTGGGTGTCCCAAATACAAAGAGAGAGGAGAGTGTCAAGGAAAGGGACCAACAGTGTCTAAGGTTGCAGAGAGATCAGGAGAATGAGCACTGAGAAAAGGCACATTGCCCCTTATATTAGACTTCCATTCGTACCTTCACCACTTGCAACCAGCACCACCAAGCCTTTTAAAGTTTGTGTTCTCTATATAAATAGGCCCATAAGAGATATATGATTTTTTCATGTGAGTTCCTTTTCAAATTTGAATCACAAAGATCATTCTTTGTGGAAGAAAAAAAGGAAGTAAAAGCAGAGTATGTAGGTCTCCCTGTCCCCTGTAGGTCATTATCATAGTCCCAGGCACTCCAAACCACGGTCCTCTTCTTCCTGTAGTGTGCTTCCTGGCCCTTTTGTTGCACAGAATAAAACCTTCTGTTATCATCAACATAGCAAGTCAGCCTGCGCTCAAGCTGACCTTTAGTATTTCTGACACTAACGTAAGATCACGTTACTCTTAAAATCTACCCTGACTATATCTTCTGCTGCTGTTGTTCTTCATTCTCAAAAAGGATCGAGATGCTATCACTGCGCCAGAGTCAAGTTACAGAGTACCCCTCTTCAGACCAATATGAGCCTGGAAGGCTCAACCACAGGTTGGGAACAAAGAGTCCATGTGAACAGTTGGGGTGATTTCTCTAAATGAGCACATCTCACATTTCTTTTGAGTAACTACAGTTCTGCTTTGCTCATGGAGCACAGCACCTTCTCTGATGTGGGCATGCCATCATAGGCGATCCTGTGACAGTGTCTCTCATGTCACACAATCAGTTCCGAAGTTCTTAAGAGAGACCTTGAGAGTGTCCTTGTATCACTTTTTCTGATCTCCATGTGAGCACTTGTACTGCGTGAATTCTTCAAAAAATAGTCTTTTAGGTAAATGTACATTTGGCATTTCAACAACATGGTCAGTTCATTGGACTTGCACTCTGTGTAGTAGAGTTTGAATGCTTGGCAGTTTAGTTCAAGAAAGGACCCCAGTGTATAGTATCTTATTTATCCTGCTGGGCTACCTTCAGAATCTTCCTAAGACAGTACAAATGGAAGCAATTCAGTTTCTTGGCATGGTGCTGGTAGACAGTCCAGGTTTCACAGGCATGCAATGAGGTCAGCCCAACAGTTCTGTTTGGTAGTCAGTCTAATACCTTTCTCTCCCCAACTTTTCTTCAGAGCCTCCCAAACACTGAACTAGCTCTGGCAATGTATGCATCAACCTCATTTTCAATATGTAAATCCCTGGAAAGTACACTAGCAAGGTAAGTGAACTTATCCATAGCATTCCAAACTCCTCCATTTGCTGTAACAGATGGTTCCACATATGGGTGGTGTGGTGCTGGCTAGGGAAGAATCTCTGCTTTCTTGGTGTTCGTTGTTAGACGAAAATTAGTACAAGCAGCAGAGAATTGATCTATAAGTTGTTGCATCTCAGCTTCAGAGGCTCACTGAGTGCACAATCATCTGCAAACAGAAAATCATGCACCGACACTCCTTCCTCTTTGGTCTTGGCTTGTAGCCTTTTCAAGCTGAAGAATTTATTATCAGTGTGGCAGTTAACTTTGATTCATCTTCCTTGAAGCAATTTGACAACATGACCAAAAACATTATGCTAAAAAGCACTGGAGCAAGCACCCAGCTTTGTTTCACTCATTGATGACTAGGAAAGCAGAGAGCAATATCCATTATCCAGAACCTGGGCAACATGCTATCATGAAGTTGATGTACAATGCTGATGAGTTCCTCCAAGCAACCAAATTTTGACATAATTTTCCATAAGTCCTTATGATTGGCACTACTGAAAGACTTGGTTAGCTCCACAAATGTTACATACAGGGCAGCATTCTGTTCCTGGCATTTCTTCTGGAGTTGTCAGTCAGCAAACTACATATCAACCGTTCCTCTGTGTACACTGTCTCTCAGGTAGATGATGACCTTTCAGGTTAAGGATCAGCCTATTAAGGACGTCTCTGGCAAGAGCCTTGTCAGCATTGACTAAGAGAGGGACCCCCCCCATGATTGTTATAGGACATTCTATTCCCTTTAACTTTATGGAGATGGACAATGGAGGCATCCTTGAACTCCTGGGAGATAATTCCCTCTTGCCATATAACCTAGAAAATTCAGTCAGCTTTTGTGTGAGCAATGGATTCTCTAACTTGTAAATCTCACTTGGAATAGAATCAGCACCAGGTGCTTTGCCACACAAAAGGAGTCTAATGGCACTCAAAACTTTTTCCCCGTTTGGAGGGTCAGCTAGGAAGGGATTGACTTCAACCTGAAGTATGGGACCACTGGTTTCAGTATTGATTGATGATGGTCTGTTGAAGACACTATGGAAGTGTTCAGCCCATCTCTCTCAGATCACATCCTTATCACCAATGAGTAGTTGAGATGCTCTAAAGGTCTTTGGCCCATAAATAGCCTTCAGGATATCCTAAAAGTGCTTTGGATTATTACTATATGCATCAAATTGAATTTAATCTACCTTTGTACCAAGAATCCTGCATCTCTCTAAGCTTTGCTTATACTTTACTTTTGATAGAATTAAATGTTGCCTTCTTAGAGATGGATGAATTATCCTGCTGGTTAAACTCTATGCTGGAGTTCTCATTTGTCAATTTGGCGTTTTCTAAATTCCCCCATCACTTTCATCAAACCAGCCTTGATATTTGTGAGTGTACAGATTCAGACGAGCAAATTCAGTGCCGTACACCAAATCTCTGAAAGTCGCCCCCTTCTTTTCTGTTCCATTTTACTAACTGTATAATGGCTCAACTTTCCTTCCAAGTTAGCAACAAACTGCTCCTGCTCAGAGAAGAGCTCTAATTTGTTGATATTAATTCTTCTGGTAGACATTTTCCTTGAAACTGCTGCTTTTGTTGAATGAGAATATTTAGCTTGGAAAAGATAAGTCAATAATCAGTCCAGCATTCTAAAAACACACATTTTCTTCATCACTCACAGATTTCCTGTCTCTTTTCCTTACGATCATAGTCTATTAAGTGCCAATATTTGTTGCGAGGGTGCATTCATGAAGTTTTATTGCATTTAGGTAAACTAAAGACATAGTTGGTGATAAGGTAATGAGATGCACAAATCTTCAGTAATAAGTGCCCATTGCTTTTGCTATTTCTAACTTCATTCTTCCTAAGGACTTCTCATCATGTCTGGCAGTCTGAACCTACTCTCACATTAAAACCACCCAGAATTATAAGCTCATCCTCTTTAAGCATATTGAAGACGAGGGGTCTCCAAGCCCTCCCAAAAATTTTCTTTGACTTCACCAGGATTCTTCATGGTGGGACCATAGGCACTGATGATGGTGGTGTGTTTTCCTGCAAGGGACAATCACATCATCATAAGTTTTTGTTCACTCCTTTTGGTAGGCATGCAAGCTTGTTGACCAGATTAGTTTTGATTGCAAAATCTACACCAGTGATTGAGAAACCTACATAGTGCTCCCCTTCACTATGGCCACTCCAGAAAAACATGGATCCAGCTCCAATTTCAGTAAGCAGGCCTTCATTTGCCAGCCTTATCTTACTCAGGGCTGCTATTTGGATATGATACCTCCTGTGTTCTCTCATAACAAGAGCTGTTCATCTTTCAGATCTACTGGATTTTGTGTTATCTTTAAGTATGTGCACTTTCCATGTAACAATGGTGAGTGGAATCATCTTTGCAAAAGTTTTAGTACATTTTTTGTATGTTTTGACTGCAGGGTGGGACCCCTGACTTGGCACAGTAATCAGGCCAGGACTGAGTAAGCAGAAAATTTTTAGGGCACCTTTTCTAGCCCCTTCCTCACACCAGGAGATGAGCAGTGTGATCCTTAAAAGCCTGCTCAGACAACCAAGGGTCTTCTGAATCCCACTGCTATGTCCAGTGAGAAGTGACCCTAGGGCCTATGTGCATGATTGTGATTAAAGCTCCCAGTGTATCCACACCTGCTACTTCATCACTTGCCTGTTACCATAGGACTTTGAGATAAGTATAATGTTTAAATGGTATGGGTGTTACCTTTTAATTCATGCGTAAACTGAATTTAAATGAAGCAAAATTGCACAGTCATCAGCCTCACACTGTCCTCCAGAGTCATCTAGTGGCAGAAGAGTCAAGATGACTGGCGATGGCTCATGTTGCAGTGGATGGCCTTGGCATCTTCAACATCTAACCAATTTCTAAGTGCTCCACAGCACCTGCTTCAGTTGCCTTCAAGGCTGTTAGAACAAATTGTTCTCATCTACCCATCCCACCAGAGGAAGTCTTCACATGCCTTAGTAGACACCCCCCTAACTCACCAGTGGGTGTGAGACCCTTCAGTTACCCCCAACCTGGTTTAGCCTGTCTATTGAAACAGTTTACTGGGGTGTCCTCTGTGCCTGTTACATTTTTCTGGAGCCACAGATGAGAGGTAGGCAGAAGAGGTGGACACCAAAAGTGGAAAGCAGCCTCAAAAAGGACTCCACAGTGATCACAACAGAAGTACTAGTCTTCCCTGAACACACCCTACACACTTCCATCTTCCATACAACGCTTCTCAAAGTAAAAACTGCTGAACAAACTATGTCTTTCAAATAAAAATCCTTTTCTTTAGAGAAAGTCTCACTATTTTGATTTTTCTCCTTTGTCTTCATAATTTCATTCCTAAGAACTTCCCATCCAATCTAGACCCATTCAATCTAGATTACCTACCCCAGGTCCACTTTAGGCCATGGTCTCCCACTTTGGATTATGGAATCTTCCTTCTCAAAGTCCAAGGTTCATGTTAGACTATTAGTAGCCTTCTCCTCCTCTTTTACCATGGATCTGAGGACCAAATGATGCCTCTCTACTTCCCATTATTTTTGTTTTGATGACTAGATCTTTATTGTGGGTCAAAATCAGATCTGAAAGACTAGCTCTATCACTAATTCCTCATCCTTTCAAAGGACCATGTGATGAATAAGATGATGTAGTTATTTTTCAAAGATTTATTCCAACCCAAAACCTCATAAAAGTGAATTCTATTTCAGATGTCCCAGATATTAGTCACTAAAATTGAAGGTAAGAACACAGAAACACTGTACAAGGTTTTTTTAAAGAGACATGTAACCATAACACTGAGGAACTGAAATGCTTGGTACTACCCTTCCAGACCTTCATTTCTCAACCCACAACAGAGGTCAGGAACAGGAAATGAAAGCAATCTGGTAGGCTTGAGCTTAGAATGAAACCATAAAAGTCCCTACCAGATTCCCCTAAGGCACTGATTTACTCTGAACATGCCATAATATCATGAGAAGGAGCAGACATTGATTCTTTGTAAACACAAAGGAGGAGAGAAACTGGAATATGCTGCTGTAGCACCAACATGATATTCACAGTACCTACAGCAGCCATGAATATGCTGGTGCAATTCTGAATTGTGAAATACAACAGAGTTTCCACATGGAAGACAGAACAAAAGAAAGTCAAATCCATCATAGTAACAAAGAAATCTATACACAATATAAATGCAGTGGGCAACATCATCCCCAAGCCTTCCTTCTGTTAGGTTTCCTACAAAGCAGCTCCCTTAAACCAATCACAAACAGGCCCCCTTAAACAAAATCACAAGAAAACTCTCCCATTCACACTAGCCAGCTGACTGTTTTCTCTCTCCCTCAGTTCTGATTGCTCTGACTAATTTCCTCTCAACTTTGCTCCAGGTCTACCTCTTTCTGTTCTACCCTTCCTGCTCCACCCCTTCCTATTCCACCAATTCAGCAAGCTCCTCCCACCACATGTGGTCACATGGGCCCATTAATGAATGGAAAAGATCTTCTCATTTAAATTACCATTACAGTTGGACAAAGTGAGCCAGAGAAGAGCTTTAGCAACTGATGGAATGGAACCGGAAACCCAGTTGAAGCTGGTACTTTCTACCCCACAATTTACTCTGCTCATGGACAGGGCCTGGGTCCCTATAACTATCAATGTGTAGAGGCTGAGAATTTCCAAATGCAAAGAACTAGGAGCCCTGGAGCCAAAGAACTGAAGGAAGGATAGACCACATATGTCCCATAGAGAAAGCTTGAGTACAAACCCAGTTTGCTAGTAGAGCCATTAACAAAGGAACTGACAAAGAGCAAGGAGAAATGAGTCACAACAGAGAGGTCAGATCCCTATAAGTCAATGCTTGACTCTGAAGGCACCAAGGTATAATGTAGCATCTCATTTAAAAAGTGATTGTTCTTTACAGTCATTGCTAGCTCTGGTCCTTGGTCCATCCTCTGGTCCAGTCAGATCACTTCTCTCTGGACATCTCTTCCATGGAAAGATCCTGGGGTGTGTCAAGTGTTCTTTCAAGGACATTTCCACATCTGTCAGAAGTTTCTTCTTGTGACACCAACATGAGGCTAGTTTTCTCTGCATGGGTTGTGAGCTGGTGAGATCTTGAGTAAGAAGGATTTTTTCCTCCCCAGGAATCTCTTGGGCTTTCTCCATGTCTACTTTCCCTCCTGTCTGATCTTCTTTTCCTTTGTCTTTCTGATTTTATTCCTCCCTTTTCACTGCCATCTTTTGCCTGTCCTCCTGTCTCTCTCCTAATCTTTTTTCTTTCTTAATTTCTTAGCTCTTTTTTTTATTTCCTCAGAGTTATCTTGCCTTCCCTTCTATATTCCTATGTTACTGTTCTTCCTTTTTTTTTCTCTAATTGCCCTTTCCTTCCTATTTACTACTATTCCCCTCCTCTTAATTGTATGCTTTCCCCCTTTACCAACCACTCAGAATCCCTTAACCCTCCTCCAACTCTTCTTATTTTCTTTTTCCTTTCATCTTTCTTTTCTCCATTTTTCCTTTTTCTTTTCTTCTTTCTTTCTCTTGTTCTATCTCTTTCTTCCTCTATCTCCTTCCATTCCTCCCAGATTTCCTTTTCTTCCTTTTCCTCCATTCCCTCTTTCTATTTCTTTCTTCTCTCCATCTCTTTTTTCTAGTTTTCTATTCCTTCTTTTATTTCCCCCAAATCTTCTCTCCCTTTTTCTATCTCTCCATTTCTTCTTTCTGTTTTATCTTCCTTTCTCTTTCCCTCACTTTTTCTTCCTCTTTTCTCTTCCTTCTCTATTTCCCTCCATCTCTTCTTCCTGTTTTCTCATCTTTTTTACTCCAACTCTTCTTTCTCTTTTATTATCCTTTATTTCTCTCCATCTCTTCTTCATGTTTTCTCTGCCTTTCTCTCATTTCCTCCAATTCTTTTTTTCCTTCTTTCTCTCTTTATCTCCACCTGCCCCACCAGCTCTTCATCCATCCATCATAACTTCTACTTTCATCTTCTGGTCCTCTTTCTTTATCTCTCCCCAAATCCTCATCCTACTTTCCTTTCTTAATTCCTTTCCCACTCTGCTTAACATCTTGTTCTCCCTTCCAACCCCAATCCTTTCTACTTCCCCCCTAATTCCTATGCTTCCCGAACTTAGTTCTCTCTCTCTTCCTCTCAAATCTTTCCCCTCAGGATTTCTTTCTCTTTCCTTCCCCTAAAACCCCTTTTCTGCTTCTTTTCCTCTTTCACTTTTCTTCCAAATCTTTCTCCTATCCCTCACCTGCTTCTTATTTACTTCTTCCCTATTTTCTTCCTTCTCACATTTGACATGTCCCTTTTCCTTCTTTTCTTTCTTCATGATATTTTACCTCCAGAATTGTTGGGTGCGACATTTTTTTCCCAGGATCTTAAGGTGGATATTTGCCATTTCCTAGGAGAGGAGCAGAGTGAGGAAGAAAGCAGCTCAGTACTGGAGAATGCTTCCTTCCAGGTCATGACAAACCACATTCTGGAAAACAATTAAGTTTTACTAATAGAAGTTATCAAATCTGTCAAAATTATGATGATGAAAAAAACATGAGGAGGAATGACCTAGAACCACAATGGAGTTAAATAAGTAAGTTGTCCACCCAGCTAAAATCTCTGCGCCCAAAAATAGAATTAGAGAAGGTGGGAATCAGAAAGCAGTAGGACAGAAAGAAATGAGTCAAAGAATTTCCTCCATGTATACCATAGAAAGTACCAGATGCTTATGCAATGAACCATTCAGAAATAGGATGCATGAGCATCCAAGGAAACTTTCCCCAGGTTTTTCTTTGTCAGAGGAAAAACAAGAAAAGGAGGAGTAAGAGGAAAAGGTAAGGTCACACAGACTCATCATCCATATTCCCTGAATGATGAACGATGAAAAGAGGAGCTCATTGGGGAGAGTGCTGTCCCATAAATCTCAATTACCAAAGGTCCATCCTATGTCCCCTTCTAGGGACAAGGAGGAGAGAGAATGAGATGGAAAGGAATGAATACTAAAGACCTATCCCCAGAACCTGTTGCCCTCATTCCACATGTGTCAGGAATCTGTGGAGACTGGAGGGTGTTTGGAGTGGATTGATACAAGATGATATCTAAGTAGCTTGGGTTTGGAGTTGGAATGAAATGAGACATGTGTTGAGCATTCAACAGGTAACAAAAGGAGTTTTATCAAGATGCAAATAAAATTTTATATAGCAGGATATTCAACAAGGAGAGGCACTGAGGACATGTTGAGTTAAATCATCCCAGTAAAATTTCCTTGCCTTAAGTGCCCATCACAGTCTGTAGCCAAGTGGTCACACAGCTTTTTTGGTCTGTTTGGTATTGAGGTGACCAGAAAGTGATGCCATCTACCTGAGCCATCCAAGTCACAAAGATAGTTTCAAGAACTTTCAAGGAAAAACCTATCTAATTTGCATGGAGACAGTGGTCAGGACATCACTCCTCCCACACATGGCAATTGGATGATGCTTGCTTTGCAGGAAAGTTGAAGTTAATTTGGTTACCCTTTCAAAGCCAGATGGAGGGAATGTGGTCCTAGAACATTGGTGCACCATGAAAAGTGACTAAGAAGAAGCAGCATTGTGGTGGGTCTGGGGAGGGCTGGTTATGGTGAAAACTCACCAATCAGAAACTCAGACCCAAGAATACAGCTATCATGCAGAGTTTGTGGAACAAATAACATTACTAGAATATGACCCAGTAAGAGTAGATCTGACTCTAAGAAAGCAAATTGCTTTGTAGCACATGAGGCCACTAGGAGGGAGCCACAGTACACAGAGCACTGGGCCTGGATTCAGGAAGACTTGAATTCAAATCCAGGCTCAGAGGCATCCTAACTGTGTGACCCTAGGTAGGTAACTTCATCTCAGTCTGCTGCAGTTTCCTTATCTCATAGGGTTGCTGTGAGGATCAAATGAGATAACATATTTAAATTGCTTTGCAATGTAAATGTTAGATATTCTCATTACTTACTGATGTGTAAAAACACCATGTCAGCAGGAGAAAAACATGACTGAGATCACTAGGATGAACTTCGAGAGAGGCAGGAAGTACACACAAGAGCCCACTTGGACAGAAAGGGCAGAAAAATGAGGAGCTTAGGAAGCATCACAAGCCTGGTCCAAAGGCAGGATGAAACAAAGATGAAGGAGTAGAACTACCCAGACATACTCTGATGCTCTCATCCTCTCTGCCCAAAATGGAGGAGCTGATAATGGTTTCTGCATTTCCTTAATTATAACTTTCTCCTTCAAAGGGTGAAGAAACCACCAAAAGGATATTTAGTTCTAGACATGACTCTCATCAACTGGGACAAAGTAGTTCTGGGGTGAAAAGGGTGGGAACCTTCTAGAGTGAAAGAAGGCAGCTGTTCCCTCTTTAAGGCTGAGATAGAGGGAAGAAAAGTTAGGTATTTGTAGTCTGACATAAACCCTAGAATGAAAGAGCAGATTTCAAAGAACACACAGAAAAGTTAATTAGGATCCCATGGACTAAAATTCTAGAGAGGAATACATCCAGGAAAGAATGGAAAACTCTCAAGAATGAAACATTGAATCCAAAAGGAAAACCAATGCTAATGAGGAGGGAAATAACAGCTGTCTCCTCTAAATAGACTGATATTGACATGCGACAAAATCATTTACTAAATTAAATTCTTAAAAGGCAAGTCCAGAAGATGGAAACAAAGGCATGGAACAGAAGATGGGTACAGAAGTGTGTCATGTTTCTGTCAAAACAATTGCAAGAGTAACGAAAGCTCAGAATGAGCTATGACTAGTAAAAGGAGAAAGGGCTTTTTAGAGAAGGGTATGGCAAAGAAGACTCAAAAAAGGAACAGAATCTGTGTATGGAGTGGATTGAATGATCATAGTGTTACAGAACTCAAGAAGGAAGGCACTTGGGAGACTACCTAGTTCATCTTCCTCACTACAAATAAAGAAACTGTATCACTTGGAGGGGGAGGGTTGAATAGAGGGTCACACAGTTAGAGTTTGAATTTAAATGTGAACCAAGGTCTTTTGGACTCCCAAGTCCAACACTCTACATGTCATGCTAACAGAGAAATAGAAGGCAGAAACTCTCAATTTTTATTGATTTTTTCTCTCTCAAAGAAAATAGTTTTTGGACTAGAATGAATGAAAGAAAGGTGATGAACACATAATTGATGCCCAAAATAGGTAATTGGATAGATAGCAAGAGGGTAATGAACTGCTCTTGGTGACATCAAGTGCCCTGGCCCAGATAAAGTACATCCTTGGCTCCTGAAAGACCTGGCAACTGGGATGAGTAAGACCCTGTAAGTGATGTTTGCAAAGATATAAGTCACTGACTGAGATACTATAGCACAGGAAACAGGCACATTTTGTTGTGATGTCCAATACTAGGAAGAGATGGAATTTTCAGACTACAGGTCAGTGATCTGTTTTAGTTTCTGGATCATTTTTTAAATTCTGGTGGGCATGGCTCCTGACTTCATAGTCTTCTATCTCTTTTCTCCCTGGTTTGAGGATGGCACAATTATCCAAACTAGACTCATGATGACAATTCAGAGGCATGGTTATAATGCACTCTCATCATGGTAGGGGACAACCTTGGTTACTTACCTAGTCTGCTCACTTTTCCTATTCAGGACTGTCAAGCTGAGCCCCAGTGGTGTATTTCCCATTTAACAAATTAGCTAAGATGACATCACTCTTTAATATGATCATTAATAACTAGCAAGGAAGGGAGAGCCAAGACAGTGGAGTGAGAGCAACTACTCACCTAAGCTGTAAGACAAACTCCTTCAGATACCTCTAAAAAAGAGAATCTGAACAGATTTTGGAGTGGCAGAATCCAATAGGAGACAGACTGTGGCAATTGCCAGACCAGGACAGACTGGAAGGTTGATGGGAAGGACCTGTTGTGCAGGGCTGGAGGAACACACAGGCTGTACCAGTGTGGTCCTCACCATGGCAGGAGCGAGCAGGAAGCCCCTAGCGGTCTGAGGGACCTCTGCAGAATCTCAGGCATATCAGCCCAGGACAGGAGTCCAGCAGAACCAAGCAAGTGACAGCCCAGAGTGCCAGGTAACTGCAATGGTTGCTTCTGAGACTATCAGCCCACAGATTACATATCTGTAAGTCACCTACTTGACCTTCTGGGAGTCAAGATGGCAGAGTGATAGGTAAATGCTCTACCTCTCCCCTTGTTGACCTTGAAAGACCCATAAAATATTTCCCCAGGAAAAATCCTGGAACAGTGGGATCAGGCAAAGGGGCAGTCTCTTAGCCTGTGAGGCTAGACAAATCACAAAGTGGGGGAGTCTCTTACTGTGGCTGAAGGGGACCAGTACAGGTCCAGAGTGGTCCCAGACAGCACCACCTCAGTAAACCAGGAGGAGATCCTGAACCCCAGGAGAGTGGAGCCTGCAGCCAGAAACACCAGGAACCCAGGCATGCCTCAGCATCCCAAGGGAATCAGAAACACACTAGAAGAGACGAGTCCACCAACCACTGAGCTTGCCTATGCTCTAGCTCAGCAGAGGAGACCTCCTGTGGCCAGATCACCCCTTCTCCACACTTAACGCAGCTAGCTCTAGGGTAACTTCAAGGAAACTCAGAAAGATTTCACCTGGCCTCTGCTTCCTTACACCAGCCAGATCAATACCAGGTAAGCTGCAGCATTTTTGCTTCTAGCTGAAAGAACTAGAGGCCACAACACACAAAGCCTCAAGTTCAAGGCACAAGAACTGTGGGACAGAGTCACTTGTAACTAAAAAGCAGAAATCTACTTTAAAAAGATCATCATGAATAAGAAGCAAAGCAGAAAAGAAAAGACCATAGAATCTTTCAATGGGGACAAGGGCCAAAACCATGAATACCAAAAAGGTCAGCATTGAGACTATACTCCCATCTGAAATTTCAGAAGGGAACATGAACTAGTCTCAAGCACAAAGAGCATTCTTGGAAGAACTAAAGAAAGATTTTAAAAGTCAAATTAGAGGAATAGAAAAAAAACTGGCCAATGATTTTAAAAATATGGAAAAAGAAATCACAGAAAAATTTAAAAGGAAAATTGGACAAATGGAAAAGGAAGTATAAAATCTAACTGGAGAAAATGACTCCTTAAAGGAACAATTGGACAGATGGAAATGGGGATACAAAAGCTGACTGAAGAAAACAGTTTGATAAAAATTACAACAGGGCAAGTAGACATCAAGAATCAGTCAAACAGAATCTAAAGAATGATAAGATAGAAGAAAATGTAAAATATCTAATTGGAAAAAGAACTGACCTGGCAAATACATCCAGGAAAGAAAAATCTAAGAATTATTGGTCTATCAGAAAGCCATGATGAAGAAAAGAACCTGGACAAAATCTTCCAAGAAATCTTCAAGGAAAACTACCCACAAGTCCTAGATCCAGACGGCAAAATTGTCATTGAAAGAATCCACCATTCATCTCCTAAAAGGGGTCCCAAACTAAAAACACCAAGGAATATTGTTGTCAAAATCCAGAACCACCAAGGAAAGAAAAAAATACTGTAGGCAGCCAGAAAAAAAAACATTCAAGTATCAAGGAACTACAGTCAGGATCATACAGGACCTTGCAGCTTCTACATGAAAAGACTGAAGGAATTGGAATATGATCATTGTTGTCCTTCATTTCTGGAGACGACCAAAGTGACATCACCATGATAAAGTGAAGTTTCAGTGTGTCTGATTGTGACTGATCAGACCAATATGAGCTCAGAATGCTCTACCACAGGTTGGGCACAGATATTCCATATGAATTTTGGGGGTGGATACTCCAAATTTGAGTATTCTATGTACTTTGTGCTGTCTCAATTTTGCTTTGCTCATAGAGCACAGCACCTTTTCTGATGTGGGCACGCCATGCTGAGCAATCCTGTGCCAGTGTCTCCTATGTTTCACAGTCAAATCCAAAGTTCTTCAGAGAGACCTTGAGAGTGTCCTTGTATCGTTTCTTCTTACCATGATGTGATTGCCTGCCCCATGCAAGTTCTCCATAAAATAGTCTTTTTGGCAAGCATACATTTTGCATTCAAACAACGTGGCTAGTCCATCAGAGTTGTGCTCTCTGAAGCATAGTTTGAATGCTTGGCAGCTCAGTTCAAGCAACGATTTCAGTGGCCAGTACCTTATCCTGCCAGGTGATCCTCAGAATCTTCCTAAGACAGTTCAAATGGAAGCAACTCAGTTTCCTGACATGGTACTCTCAGATTGTCCATCTTTCACAAGCATACAACAATGAGGTCAATACAATGACTCTGTAGGCCTTCAGTTTGGTAGGCAGTCCAGTACCTCTTCTCTCCCAAACTTTTCTTTGGAGCCTCTCAAACACTGACCTAGCTCTGGCAATGCATGCATCAATCTCATTGTCAATGTGTACATCCCTGGAAAGTACACCGCCAAGGTAAGTGAACTTATCCATAGCATTTGAAACTACTCCATTTGTGTAATCAATGGTTCCAGTATGGATGGTGTAGTGGTGGCTGATGGAGCACCTTTGTTTTCTTGGTGTTAATTATTAGGCCTAAATTAGCACAGGCAGAAAAGAATCGATCCATACTCTCTTGTATCTCAGCTTCAGAGGCTGCACTGAGTGCACAATCATCTGCAAACAGAAAATCATGCACCAACACTCCATCCACTTGGGTCTTGACTTATAGACTTTTCAAATTGAAGAACTTACCATCAGTACAGTAGTTGACCTTGATGCCGTGTTCATCCTCATTGAAAGCATTTGACAACATGGCTGAAACATCATGCTAAAAGTATGGGAGCCAGCACACAGCACAGTCATCCCATTAGTGACTAGAAAGTCACGAGAGCATTGTTCACTATCCAGACCTTGGTCAAGCATACCATCATGAAACTGATGTACAATACTGATGAACTTCTCTGGGCACCCAAATTTTGAAATAATTTTCCATAAGCCCTTGCTACTAACAGTATCAAAGGTCTTGGTCAGATCTACAAATATTGTGTACAGACCTCTGTTCTGCTCCTGACATTTCTCCTGAAGTTCTCAGGCAGCAAATACCATGTGGACTTTTCCTCAGCCCTTTCTAGCCAAACTGACTCTCAAGTATATGACACCTTAATAGGCTGCTCCTTAAAAGGCTCTAATATGATATTCTGTAAGTCAAAGGAGCTGAGACTACAATCAAGGATAAATGACTCAGCAAAGTTGAGCATAATATTTCATGTAAGAAGAGGGACGTTCAGTGAAATAAGGGATTTCCAGACCTTCATGATAAAAAGGCAAGAGCTCAATAGAAAATTTGATCCTCAAACACAAGTCTCAAGAGAGGCATAAAAAGGTAAACAGAGTGGAAAAAAACTTGTTATTCAGTACGGGCAAACTGTTTACATCCCTATAAGAGGAAGATTATACTTGTGAATCTTGAGAAGTGTATATTGATCGTGATATATAAAAGGGATATACATAGAGGAAGCAGGTGTAAAGTAAATGATGTGATGCTAAAAATGTGATGTAAGAGTGAAAAGGAGGAGGCAGAAGATGAAAAATTACCTCACAGGAAGAGGCAGAAAAATATGTGACAGTAGAGGGAAAGAGGTGAGGGAGATGAGCGCTGTTGGAGATTCACTCTCATCTGATTTGGTTCAAGGAGGGAACAAGAAACTCAGCTAAGGATAGAAATACAACTCCCTCTATAGGTAGTAGTCAGGGAAGGGGGAAAGAAAAGGTAGGAGAGGTTAAAAGGGAGGGAAGAAGTAGTAATGGAAAAGGGGGAGGTAAAACGGAGGGGGCAGAAAGAAGGAAGGGAAGACTGAAGGAGGCAGTGGTCAAAATTTTAAACTTTATTGTGGAGTGGAAGGGAGAAGGGAAAACTGAAAGCACAAATGGAAGGAAAGAGGATGGAGGGAAAGACAGAGATAGCAATCATAACTGTGAATGTGAATGAGATGAACTCTCCCATAGAACAGAGATGGAAAGCAGAATGGATTAAAAACCACAATCCAACAATATGTTGTTTACAAGAAACACGTTTGAAACGGGGTGATACACACAGGGTAAAAGGTTGGAGCAGAATATATTGTGCTTTATCTGATGTAAAAAAGCAGGGATAGCAATTCTAATATCAAACAAAGCAAAAGCAGAAGTAGATCTAATCAAAGCGGATAAAGAAGGAAACCATATCCTGCTAAAAGGCACCATGGACAACAAAGCAATTCTTTACTAAACATATATGCTCCAAGTAGCATAGCATGCAAATTCTTAGAGAAGAAAAGGAATTTACAGGAAGAAATAGACAGCAAAACTATACTAGAGGGGGACCTCAACCTCACCCTCTAAGACCCTGGTAAATCTAACCACAAAATAAACAAAAGAATTTAAGAAGGTGAATAGAACTCTGGATAAGCTAGATATGATAGATCTCTGGAGAAATCCGAATGGGGATAGAAAGGAATATATGTACTGTTTTGTCAGCAGTACACTGCACACATACAAAAATTGACCGTGGACTGGGGCGTAAAAACCTCAGTTTCCAGTGCAGAAAGACAGAGATAGTCAAGGCATCCTTCTCGGATCACAATGCAATAAAAAAATATATATATGTAATCAAAGGATATGGGAAGATTAACCAAAAATTAATTGGAAACGAAATAATCTAATCCTAAAGAATGAGTGGGTTAAACAACAAACCATAGAAACAATCAACAACTTCTTTCAAGAGAAAGACAATAATGAAACAATCTACCAAATTTTATGAGATGCTGCAAAAGCAGTTCTTAGGTTAAGCGTTATATCTTTGAATGACTACATGAATAAAATAGAGAAAGAGGAGATCAATGAATTGGGCATGCAGCTTAAAAAAGCTAGAAAAAGAACAAATTGAAAATTCCCAAGTAAATACCAAATTAGAAATATTGAAAGCAAAAAGAGAGATTAATAAAATTGAAATTTAGAAAATTACTGAACCCATAAGTAAAACTAAGAGTTGGTTTTATGAAAAAAAACAATTAAATTGATAAACCTTTGGTCAATTTGATTTAAAAAAAGAAAGAAGAAAACCAAATTATCAATATCAAAAATGGAAAGGGTGAACTAACCTTCAATGAGGAGAAAATTAATACTGTAATTAGAAATTGCTTGACCCAACTGTATGGCCATAAATTTGATAATCTAAATCAGATGGATCATTATTTAAAAAATATAAATTGACCAGATTAACGGAAGCGGAAGGTGAATACTTAAATAATTTAAATAATACTTAAATAACTCTATCTCAGAAAAAGAAATTGAACAATTCACCAACGAACTCCCTAGAAAAAATCTCCAGGGCCGGATGAATTTATAAGTGAATTCTATCAAACATTTAAAGAACAGTTAACTCCAATTCTATACAGACTATTTGGGAAAATTGGAGAAGAAGGAGTCCTACTAAATTCTTTTTATGATACACATATGGTTTTGATATCTAAACCAAGAAAAGCCAAAACAAAGAAAGAAAATTATAGACCAATTTCTCTAATAAATATTGATGCAAAATTTTTAAATAATATATTAGCAAAAAGAATACAGCAACCTATCATGAGGACAATACATTATGATCAGGTAGGATTTATACCAAGAATGCAGGGCTGGTTCAGTATTAAGAAACTATTGGCATTATTGATCATATCAACAACAAAAACTAAGAGAAATCACATAATTATCTCAATAGATGCAGAAAAAGATTTTGACAAAATACAGCACCTACTCTGAAAACACTTGAGAGCATAGGAATAAAGGGAACTTTCCATAAAATAATAGGTAATATCTACCTAAAACCATCAACAAGTATTGCATGCAATGAGGATAATGTAGATGCATTTCCAATAAGATCGAAGTGAAACAAGGATGTCCATTATCACCACTGTTATTCAATGTGTTATTAGAAATGTTAACCGTAGCAATAAGAGAAGAAAAAGAAATTGAAGGAATTAGAATAGGCAAAGAAGAAACTAAGTTATCACTCTTTGCAGATGATATGATGATACACTTAGAGAATCCCAGAGAATCAAACAAAAAACTACTTGAAATAAACAACTTTGGTAAAGTTGCAGGTTACAAAATAAACCCACATAAATTATGTGCATTTCTATATATTACTATCAAAGCCCAACAGCAAGAGATAGAAAGAGAAATCCCATTTAAAGTAAAATATCTGGGGTCTACCTGCCAAAACAAACCCAGGGACTATATGAACACAATTTCACACAGATAAAGTCAGATCTAAGTAAGTGAAAATATATCAGTTGTTTATGGGTAGGCTGAGCCAATATAATAAAAATGACAATTCTACCTAAATTAATTTACTTATTTAGTGCCATGCCAATCAAGGTACCAGATAATTATTTTCTAGACCTACAAAAAATATCAAAATTCATCTAAAAGAAAAAAAAAGTCCAGAATATCAATGGAAGAATGAAAATAAATGCTAGGAAAGGTGGCCTAGCCCTACCACATCTCAAATTGTATTATAAAGCAGCAATCATCAAAACTACTTGATACTGGCTAAGAAACGGAGGGGTAAATTAATGGAATAGGTTAGGTACTCAAGACACAGTAGCAATCTACTGTGTGAGAAACCCAAAGACCCCAGCTTCAAAGATAAGAACTCACTGACAAAAATTGCTAGGAAAACTAGATAACAGTGTGGCAGAAGCTTGGCATTGACCAATGCCTGATACCATACTCAAGAATAAAATCCAAATGGGTTCATGATTTATGTATAAAGATTGATACTATAAACAAATTAGAGAAGCAAGGAATAGTATATTGTCAGAATTATGGAGAACAGAGAAATTTTTGACTAAACCAGAGATAGGAAAGTTTATGAAGTGCAAAATGGATGATTTTGATTACATTAAATTGAAAAGATTTTGTAAACAAACCCAATGCAAACAAGATTAGGGAGAGATTTTTGCAACTAGTGTCTGTGATAAAGGCCTCATTTCTAAAATATATAGAGAAATGGGTCAAATTTACAGGTATACAAGTCATTCCCCAATTGATAAATGGTCAAAGGATATGAACAGGCAGTTTCCAGAGGAAGAAACTAAAGCTATCTATAGTCATATGAAAATGCTCTAAATCACTATTGATTAGAGAGATGAAAATCAAAACTACTCTGAGGTACCACATCACACCAATAAGATTGGCTAACATGACAAAACAGGAAGATGACAAACGATGGAGAAGATGTGGGAGAGTTGGAACACTTATTCATTGTTGGTGGAACTGTGAGCTGATCCAGTCATTCTGGAGGGCAATTTGAAACTACGCCCAAAGGGCTACAAAAATGTGCATACCCTTTGACCTGGCAATATTGCTTCTAGGAATGTATCCCAAAGAGATCATAAAAATGAGAAAGTGTCCCACACATACAAAAATACTTACAGAAATTCTCTTTGTGGTGGCCAAAAACTGGAAATCAAAGGGATGCCCATCAATTGGGGAATGGCTGAATAAGTTGTTGTATATGAATGTAATGGAATACTATTGTGCCATAAGAAATGATGAACAGGAAGACTCCAGAGAGACCCTGTAAAGATTTATATGAACTGATGCTGGGTGAAAGGAGCAGAACCAGGAGAACTTTCTACACAGCAACAACCCAGTGTGTGAGGAATTTTTCTGGTAGATTTACTCCTTCATAGCAATGCAAGGACCTGAAAAATTCCCAATGGACTTTTGAAATGAAACACCTTCCACATCCAGAGAAAGAACTATGGAATTGGATCACAGAATGAAGCAGACCATTTTCTTTCGTATTATGTTTTGTTTTATTTTGTTTTATGGTTTCTACCATTCATTTTAATTCTTCTATTCAACATGAAAAAAAAGTTACCTGTTACTATTGTGTTATTATGTATGTCTTCTTGTAGCTCAGATAATATTTCCTTTATTAATTCTAGTGCCAAGGCATTTGGAATACATGAGGTCATTGCTGATATTAGTTTGTTGTCAAAGTTTCTTTTCAACATAATATAATTTCCTTGTTTATCTCAAAAAAATAGCTGGCAAGTAATCTGAAAATTGTTCATATGCTTTGACTACTTATGAGGAATGGCATTTATTGGGATACACACACACACATATGCATGCATGTTTGTGTGTGTGTATGTATATATATATATATATATATAATATACATATATTTTGATTACTTATGTCTTACATAGCAAACTCATAATAGAAATTGGATACAAAGAGGTGTTTTTTTTCTATTTAATCACTTTCCTTCATCTTCTTGGTGCATTTATTTTGTTTGTGCTCTTTTTTGGTTTCATTGCTTCTGTCTTTGGTGTGTTTAGACCACATCTCCTACCCGCAGCTGTGAAAAGTATATTTCTAGTAATTTTTATAACATTATCTTTAATATTAAGATCACACATCCATTTTCCCAGGATGAAGTGGATGACCCTGATGTCTCCCATGTCTGACCAAGCTCTAAGGGCTTCACAGTACCTGTTTCAGCCACCTTTGTGGAAGTTGGAATGAACTGTTTGCCTTCACCCATATCACTGAGGGAAGTCTTCACATGCTTGGGGTAGACACCCCCTCCAACTGACCAGTGGGCGAACCCATCTGCTGAGATGGTTTACCAAGATGTGGTCCTTGTGCAAACTACAGCTCCTTTAAGTCCTAGGTGAGAGTTTAGTGCCAGATACACATGAAAAGTGGATGAGTTTCCCTTGGAAGGGCTCTTCAAGTCCTCACTCCAAAGATGCTAGTCCTTCCTGAGCACCCCATAAATACTTATTGTACTTGTACTATTGGAGCACTACACTGTAAAATATATGTGAAAAAGTTTTTAAAGGGATGAGAGAAAGAAAATAAACAATATTTTAAAATAAAATATTAACATTATTATTAACAATATAAAACCCTTTTTGTTTTCCTTAAAACAATTTTAGTAATATAGTTCTGAATGAAAACAATATAATTAAATATGCTTCATCATTTTTTAAAATTATTTAATACTTTGTAATATGTCCATTTAGAAATTTCAGTCTGATTCAGGTCATTTAAATGTTTGGTTTCAACATTTAATATTTTCCCCAATAACATGTAAAACCAATTATCATCTACTAAAAAAATACAACACTTTACAATGTCATATAGATGCAATTTCTTCTGAGCTTTATCTTCCATTAGTATATCACCTAATTAATCAATCAATCAACAAATAAACTTTTATTAAGCACCAACTAAGTACCAGGCACCATGCTAAGAACAAAATTTACAAAAGAAAAGGGTAAAAGATATTCCCTGACCTCAAAGAGTTTATATTCATAGTAGGGGAGATAACATGCAAACAAATATACACAAAGTAAGCTATATACGGGATAAACAGCACAGAATTAACAGAAGGAAAGAAATGGAATTGAGGAGTTGTGAAAGCCTTCCTGTAGAGGGGGAGATTTTATTTATTTTATTTTTAGCATTTATTTTTAAAATTTTACTTACCAAATTTTCTCCCTCCCTCCAAACTCTCCATCACCTATTGAGAAGGCAAGCAATACACACACACACACACACACACACACACACACACACACACACACACAGTTCTGAAAAGCATATTTCCATATTAGCCATGTTGAAAAAAAATCAAGAAAAACAAGATGAAAAATATGTTCTCTAATCTACACTCAGAAAATTCTCATCTCTATCTCTGGACTTGGATAGTATTTTTCATCCTTAGTCCTTTGGGTTAGAGAATTGTACAGGTCAGAGTAGATGAACAGATCACATTTGACTATCATAACGATCTTGCTCTTGGGTGCTCAACCCTTTATGACCCCATTTGAGATTTTCTTGGCAAAGACACTGGAATGGTGTGCCATTGTCTTCTTCAGTTATTTTATAAAGAAGCAAACTGAGGTAAACAGAGTGAAGTGACTTGCCTATGGTTGCACAGCTAGGAATTGTCCAAGACTAGACTTGAACTCAGGAAAGAGAATCTTCCTGACTGTGGGCCCAGCATTCTATCCACAGTACCCCTTACTTGGCCATCTTACTGTTACTTTGTACAACATTCTCCTAGTTTTGCTCACTTCACTTTGTATCATTTCATATAAATCTTCTTGGGTTTTTCTGAAACCATCCCTTTCATCATTTCTCATAACAGAGTAGTGTTCCATCACAATCATATATCACAAACTTGTTCACCCATTTCCCAATTGATGGGCATCCTCACAATTTCCAATTTCTTGCTATCACAAAAAGAGCTGCTAGAAATATTTCCTTTTTCTTTGATCTCTTTGAGATACAGACTTAGAAGTGGTATTGCTGGGTCAAAGAGTATGCACAATTTGATAGTCCTTTGGGTACAGTTCCAAATTGTTTTCCAGAAGTTGAACCAGTTCACAACTCCACCAAAAGGGCATTTCTGTCCCTATTTTTTTTTTCCTTTTCTGTCATTTTAGCTAATCTGATAGGTATGAGGTGGTTTCTCAGTATTGCTTTAATTTGCATTTCTCTCATCAATAGTGATTTAGAGCATTTTTCTGTCATTATTGATAGTTTTGATTTCTTCTTCTGACGACTGCCTGTTCAAATCTTTCAATTATCAATTGGAAAAGTTTTTATATAAATTAAGCTCAGTTCCTTCAATATTTGAGAAATGAGACCTTTATCAGAGAAACTGATAAAACAGAGATAAAAAAAATTCCCTAGTTCCTTGCTTACCTTCTAATTTTGACTGCTTTGGGTTTTTTATTTGTTTGGTTGGGTTTTTTTGGTGCAAAACTTTTAATTTTGTGTAACCAAAAATCAAAATTTGCTTCCTATGATCCTCTTTATCTCTGGTTTGGTCATAAACTCTTCCCTTAGCCACAAATCTGTCAGATATATTTTTCAATGTTCCACTAATTTACTTATAATATCACCTTTTTTGTCTAAATCATGTACCCATTTTGACCCTATTCAAGTATATAGTGTGAGTGTGGGTCTATAATTAGTTTTTGTCCTTTTACTCTCTAGTTTCTCAGTAGTTTTTGTGGAAAGGTGAATTTGGGCTAAGTGTTGAGATCTTACTTATCAAGCACTAGATTCCTGTGATAATTGACTTCCATCTAGTTTGCATATCAAACCCAATCCATTGATCCCATCACTCTATTTCTTGATCAGGACCACAGTGTTTGGATAATTATTGATTTGTGACATAGTGGGTGATCTAATAGCGCTAGGTTACCTTTTTGCTTTCTTTTTTTTCAATGACTCCCTTCCTATTCTTGACCGTGTTTTCTTCCAGATGAATTTTCTTATTTTTAATCTTATTATTCCTATTATTTCTATAAAATAATTCTTTAGTAGTTTGTTTGGTATGTCACTGAATCAGCTTATTAATTTGGTAGAACTGTCATCTTCATTACATTGGCTTAACCTACCCATGAGCAATTAATATTTCTCTAGTTGTTCAGATCTGTCTTTGTGTGAAAAAGTATCATGTAATTTTGTTCATATAGTCTTGGAAGGTAGACTCCTGGTTATTTTATATTGTCTGCAGTTATTTTAAAAGAAATTTCTTTTTCTATCTCTTCCTACTGGGTTTTGTTGGCAATATACAGAAATGCAGATAATTTTTATGGATTTATTTTATATCCTGCAATTTTGTTAATGTTATTCATTGTTTCAGTCATTCTCTGGAATTCTCCAAGTATGTCTTCATTTCACCAGCAAGGAGTGATAATTTTGCTTCCTCATTGTCACTTTTTATTGCTTCAGTTTCTTTTTCTTGTCTCATTGCTATAACTAGCATTTCTAATGCAATATTGAATAATAGTGGCAACAGTGGACATACCTGTTTCACTCCTTATCTTGTCGGGAAAATTAGTTTAATTCCTTTATAGATATAGAGACTACTTTTGATTTTAAGAAAGGCTCCATTTATTCCTATGTTTTCTAGGGTTTTTTATTGGAATGAGTGTTGTATTTTCTCAAAAGCTTTTTTTGTATCTCTTGAGATGATTATTTATGATTCATGTTGTTTGTGTTATTGATGTAGCTAAATACGCTAATAGTTTTCTTAATATTGACCAACTCTGAAGTCCTGGTATGAATTCCACTGCATCTTAGTGTAAGATCTTTGCACCCCTCTTTATTACAAATCCTTTTTTTTTGTTTTGAAAATTCCAACAGTCACCTCACTCCAAGGCTCTCTAACTCTCTAACTCTCTCTCTTCTACCTCTTCTAATAATAAATGTATAGGAATGTTAACAGTTTAATCTTTTTGCCCAGAGAGACTGGCATGAGCTGATAGAAAGTGAACTGTACTGTGTATAAAATAACAGCAATATTGTAAGATGATAAACTGTGAATGACTAGTATTCTTGGCAATATAATAATTCACGACAACTTTGAAGGACTTATGATTTAAAAAAAAAAATGTCATCTATCCCCAGAGGAAAAAAAAACTGATGGTGTCTGAATGCAGATTGAAGTATATTTTTTTACTTTATTTTTTCCTTAGGTTTTTTGGGGGGAAGGGGAAGTTTATGTTTTCTTTCATAACATGACTAGTATGGAAATGTTTTGCCTGACTACACACGTATAACTTATATTGAATTGCTTGACTTCTAAATGGGAGGGATATCCTTGTGAGGAAGGGGAGAATTTGGAACTCAAAGTTTTAAAAACGGATGTTAAAAATTATTTTTACATGTAACTGTTGAAAATAAAACACCAAATAAAATGAAAAAACAGTTTAACCTTTTTGACTCCTTTATAATTTCTCTTTCGTGTTTACCTTTTTATGCTGGAGTTCTTTTTTTATTTCAAAGCCCAATTTTGTATATTGCTATAGTTTCCTTGTTAGTATTTTATTAAAAATTTTTGCATCAATATTCATCAGGGAAATTGCCCTATAGCTTTTTTCCTCTGATTTTGATCTTCCTGGTTTAGGTATCAAAACCATAAATTGTTTACATTTTGAATATTTTTTCAATTACATTTAAAGTTATTTTTTTTAATTTTGTATTCCAAATTTTCACTCTCCTTCACTCCCCTCTCCTATGCCTGAGAAGGCAAGCAATTTGATATGGACTGCTCATGTGCAGTCCTGCAAAACATATTGCCTATTAGCCATGTTATGGGCAGGGGGGGAGGGGTTGGAGGAGAACACAGACCAAAAATGAAAAGGAAAAGAAAAGACAAAGAATGTTTAAAAAATTATGTTTTGATCTGCATTCAGACAGTTCTTTCTCTAGATATGTATAGAGATTTTCATCATAAGTCCTTTGGAATTGTCTTGAATCATTGTATTACAGAAAATAAACTATTTACAGTTGACCATTGTGCAATACTGCTGTTTGTGTGTACAATTTTCTCCTGGACCTGCTCACTTCACTTCACATCAGTTCATATAAGTCTTTCCAAACAAAATCATATTTGTCTCTCAGAAGGAATTTAGTAGACTTCCTTCTTTACCTGTTTCTTCAAGTACTTTATAGATTATTAGGATTGATTGTTCCTTAAATGTCTAGTAGAATTCATGTAACTCTCTCTGGTCCTGGGAATATTTTTTTTCTTGTGCAGTTCATTTATTTCATGCTAAATTTCCTTTTCTAAGATAGGATTGTAGTTCCTTTTATTTTGACGAATTTAATTTTTCTATGTAGTCACTTATTTCACTTCGATTATCAACTCTACTGGTATATAATTAGGCAAAATCACTCCTAATAATTCCTTTAATTTCATTTTCAAGGGTGGTGCATTCACCTTTTTCATTTTGGATCATGGTTATTTGAAAATCTTTCCTTTTTTAATCAAATTTGCTATTTGTTCATAAGGAAGGATCTAAGTTTTGTTAGTTCAATTATTTTCTTTCAGTTTTATCAATTTCTCCTTTGATATTCCGGGTTTCTATTTTGGTGTTCAATTGAGGATTTTTCTTTTGTTTTGTTTTTTTTGTAATTTTATTTGCTTTTCCAATTCCTCAATATGCTCTTTCTCTTAGAGATACACACACTTAGAAATAGAAATTTCTCCTAAGTACTATTTTGGTTCCATCCCATTTGCTTTTGGACCCACTCATTCTTAAGAATTTTATTATTTAGTTGATTTTTAATCTATGCTTAGGTGAGTATTGAATACAATTTTATTGTATTATAGTCTAAAAAAGACTTATTTAACACTTCTCTTTTTCTGCATTTGTTTGTGAGGTTTTTGTGCCTGAACACATGGTCAGTTTTGTAAAGGTGCCAGAAAAAAACTGAGGAAAAAGGTATATTATTTCTATTCTGATTCAATTTTCTACAGAGGTATAACATACTTAACTTTTCTAAAATTCGATTTGTCCTCTTAGGGGCATGTAGTTGCTACACTAGATAGAGAGCTGGACCTGGATTCAGGAAGTCTCATCTTTTTAAGTTCAAACCTGGCCTCAAGCATTTACTAGCTGTGTGACCCTGAGAAAATCTTTTTTCTGCTCTCATCAGCGAAATAAACTGGAGAAGGAAATGACAAACCACTTAAGATTGTCTTTGCCAAGATGACCCCAAATAGGGTCACAAAAAGCCAGACATGACTGAAAAAAATAACTAAACAATAACATTCATTTTCTTCTCTGTTATTTATTTTATGGTTATATTCATCTGACTTTGAAAGGGGGGAATAGTTCTACTGTCCATGTCTTCCTGCAATTTACTGAACTTTTGAGAACTTGGATGCTATTCTATTTGGTGCATATATGTTGAGTAGTGATATGACTTCAACATCTGCAGTGTATTTTAACAAGATGTTTCATCTTTTTGGATCTATTTTAGCTGTTGCTCTGTCTGAGATTTTATGTTTCTCACTCATGCCTTTTTTTTCACTTCAGCTGAAGCCTAATAGATTCTGCTCAAGCCACTTATTTGAACTCCATGTGTCTTTCTGTTTCAAGTATGTCACTTCTAAACAGCAAGTTTTTGAATTCTGGTTTCTAATCCATTCTGCTATCTACTCACTATACTAAATAGCAACTGTTCCTATTTTATCCAGGAACCCTGAGGGTCTTTCTCTCCTAGTTTGATTTTTTTTATTAAATGGGGCCATCCCTGGACTACCTACTTAAAGAGGCCTATTCATTGAATGGTTGTATCTCACTCAAAGTGAGAATCTGGTAAGACCTTAACCTACAATGGCCAGGGTCTCACATTGCATCCTGGGCCATCTCCGGTCGTCTTGATGAATATCAGACCACTGGACTCAGATGGTTCTGGAGGAGAAAGTGAGGCTGAAGACCTTTCACAACCTCCACTCACTCAAATCAAAGTCAACAGCAAGTCATGTCGTCATCTTGATGCCATCGTCCTCTTCAACAACACAACCTATTCACTTCCATTTTATGGGTGAATTTATCCTATTCATATTTACAATTGTGATTACTTTCTACAAATGTCCTTCCATTCCATTTTCTCTTATTTATCCTTCTCTTTTTACCCTGACCCTCCTCAAAAGTTTATTTTGCTTCTGACCACAGTCTTCCTTGAAACAACTTGCCCCTTATCACTGTCCCCTTTCTATTATCCTCTTCCCTGTTGAGTAAGATAGATTCTCTGCCCAATCGAGTACATGCATTTATATATATTTTTTCATACTTGAATTAATTCAGACAAGAATGAGATTCAAGCATTGTCCCCTCTGCCCCCACATTTCTTTCTCTGTGTAAAAGCTTTTTCTTACACATCTTTTACATGAGATAATTTTCCTTATTCTTCCTCTCCTCTTTTTACTTCTCTTAGTGCAGTCCTCTTTCTTCCTAATTCATTTTTAGAGATCATTTCAGCAAAATGCTTTGACATCAATGTCTTCTTCTGAATTTTCATCTTGATGTCCCTGTCACCATGGCAGCTACTTATGATCGAGTTTTCTTTTTTGCTGTTTGCTCATTTTTCCAGCCTTTTTTTCTTCTTTCAGTTTCTTTTTCTTATCTATTGCTATAGCTAGCATGCCTAATGAAGTACTGAATAATGATGGTGATTATGGAAATCTTTGTTTCAATTCTAATCTTATTAGAAAGACTTCTAGTTTATAGACAATGATGGCTCTTGGTTTCAGATGAAGATCACTTGTCATTTTAAGAAAGGTTCAGTTGATTCCTATGTTTTCCAGTGTTTTAAATGGGATGGGTATTGTATTTTGTCAAAAAGGCTTTATGAATCTCTTGAAATAATCGTATGATTTGTGCTGTTTTTGTAATTGATATGGTCAATTATACTGATAGTTTTCCTAATAATGACACAACCCTGCATTCCTGGTATGATCTCCACCTGGTGATATTTATGATATATTGCTGTAGTTTCCTTGCTAGTATTTTCTTTAAAATATTTGCTTCAATATTCATTAGGGAAATTGGCCTATAGTTTCCTTTCTCTGAGTTTGCTCTCCCTGGTTTAGGTATCAAAACAATATTTTGTTGTAGAAGGAATTTGGTAGGACTCAGAAGATTGGATTTTAGTAAGGACTTGGAAGTCAAGGAGGTCAGTAGTTAGAGAAAAGGAGGGAGAACATTCCAGGAATGGGGACAGTGAGAGAAAATGTCAAGAGTTGGAGGGTTTTGTTTGTGGAACAGCCAGGAAGATAGTATCACCTGAGGGAAAAGTATGTGTTCAGGAGTGAGATGTAAAGAGATAGGAAAGATAGGAGAGGGCAGGTTAGGAAGAGCTTTGAGTGCTAAACAGAACATTTTGTTTCTGGTCCTGGAGGCAATAGGGAGTTACTGGAGTTTATCGAGGAGGGGAGTGAGATGGTTGAACCTAAGCTTTAGGATAACCCTTTTGATGGCTGAATGACAGATGGACTTGAGAACAGAGACCTGAGGTGGGCAGACTCCACCACACCTCCAGCAGTTATTGCAATAAACCTGGTGTGAGATCATGAGGGCCTGCATTAGAGTAGGAGTTACCTTGTTTTCTTGCATTTTTATTCCCAGTGATGAGCACATAGTGAGTGCTTAATGCATGCTTTGTCTCCCTACATATTTATCTACCTGCCTTCCTGTCTGCATAACATCTGTCTATTGATCCATCAATCTATCTTCCTATGTAATCGTTTTATTTTTTTAATTAGGGCTTTTTGTAAGGGCCACACTTTGAGCCTGAGTGTTTGGCTTTGTCTCTCTCACCCTGAGTCCCCAGGTTGTTGTGCTGGCCTTTATTTCCTGGGGTTCAGACCCCCTACATCTCTGAGGTTCAGAATGCTAGATCTTCATCATTCTCTCTGGTATCCCAGAACAGCCCTGGGGCCTGGGCTTCTCCTTGCAGTGGCCAAGCTGCTGGTTGTTGCCACTCCCCAAAGCTCCCAAAGTCCCCACTCTAGGGCTTTTTGCTGACCTCACTGCTTTATCAGGAGTTTTCTGTTCTGGAGCCTCAGGCCACATGTGTCCCCCATTTTGATGGGGGAGGGACTTTCTTATTTCCCTTGGGTTGACATTTTGTACAGTTTGGAGTGAAGGCAGTATTCATGAAGGCAGGTAAAGAGGAGACAGAAGACTAGAGGAGGAGTTGGAATGGTAATGAAGTGAGCAGCAGGGATAATGGCTCTCAAGAAATGGGGATCCTGGCCAGGCACTCATCCATCAGGACAGCAGACCTCAGGGCATCATTATTCAAAGGTAGCTAGGTAGCTAGGTGATGGGGCAGCCCAAAGACTGAGTCATCGCTAATGAAAATGAATTTATTTTTAAAGCTAATATCAAATGGAGATTTGTGGGTTCATCAAGATTGTGTGTTTTGCTCTGTGGAAGGTAATTCTTTTGGGGGCCTTTATGTTCAAAATGATATATATATACATATATATATATATATATATATATATATATATATATACATATACATATATATATATATATACATATACATATATATATATAGAGAGAGAGAGAGAGAGAGAGAGAGAGAGAAAGAGAAGTTCATAGTACTAAGCACTAGTACATAAGAAGTTCATAGTACTAAGGGTATGAGTATGACTGGAAGGCAGCTGCCTTGAAGAGTGAGTAATGTAGCAAAACTAGGAGAGATGAGTGCACCAAATAATAACCCAACCAACATTAAAAATTATGGCAAATTTAACCCCCAACAAGTGCAAGCAGATTCTAAGGAAACATTGAATTTTCCATAAGCCTTATATGAAATAAAAGCACCTGTGGAAAGAATTTAAAGAAAAATAGATAGTTCAGAATAGAAAGTAGTAAACAATTCTTTTTCATATTGCAATCTTGCATTCCTTTTAGGCCATAAAAGTTAAAGAAAAGGTCAACCCATCACAGATAGTATGCTTCCTTCAATGTAGCAAAAGTTGAACAAACAGTCATAATCATATATATTCCCTAAGGAAATTAACCCAATCAGACAAACTCAATAGGTAAACTAAGTCAGGTTACAGATCAAACTACATTTAGAGAGTTCACAAATAAGCTGATTGAGGAGGAAGACTTACATGTCATCGAGGACACTTGAGAGTCTTTCTCTGTTTAAGTAAATTTTCACATCCCATAGGACAGGTTTTGGTCAATTAAACAATCTCCCAACTAGAAGAAACAGCCCTAACTTCCCTCAATACCACTATTCCATAAGTCAGATTTTAGTTAGGTGAGGTCAATAAGTCAAACTTCAAAAATTCCCATTAGTTTCTCCTGTTTTGATCTGCAATACCTTATCAATATCTGCATTGGGCATATTCTCAACTGGACTTATGCATACATTCCTAGAGAAATATTGGAAATATTAGATATTGAATATTAGAAAACATTGGATACAATAGTAAACCAAAGAGTAATATAACTACGATTATTGGTATTGAATAATATGTCTCCTTGGTCCAGCTTGTTCTGATAACCCCCTCCAAAGGGTCATTTAATCAACTTATTTCATCTTGAGTCTTTGCTATCCCATGGAGCCAACTGGTCCTTGGAAACATTTTCCCTTGAGGATTCTGGAATAGGCCTCATTCCCATAATGGTTCTAGAGAAGTGTTCCTCATAGTACATCAGCTTCCTTGGTTCCAAAGTCACAGGCAGAGGTTCCATTGGGTTAACTACTTCATGGGGTGAAAACCACTTCAAGTATTATGGTGCTAACTCTATTAACATGAGAGCTATGCAAGAAGAACACCAAATAGCAATGAAGAAGTTCAAAGAATTTACATACCACTTGTTCTTTCTATCTTTACCTGAACCCTGCACCTGATATGAAAAAAATGCCATCTATAGTCTGAGGGAAGAATCTTACAGCAAAGCCACAGGGGCTTGACTTGTAAAATGAGCCCTTCTGTCTCTTGATATTATCAAAGACTTCAAAACTGAAAAAAAAAAGATTTAAAAATTTCTTTATAATCATTAATGCAATTTTATATGTAAAATTCTTAATTGCATTTTGATAACTTGTTACTAAAACATAAGCGAAGTCTCTCTATCCCAGGAGAAAAAAGAGAAGAAAACTTTTTCCAAAAAAATTAATTTGTGTATATTCAACTAAAACTAAAGAATGCTTAGTATTCTGTTCCACTTTTTCAGTCTTATTATTAATTATCTTTAGGACAAAAAGAATAATTTAAATATGTACATCAGCCAGGAACATTACGGTGGGGATTTTTACTGTTCTTAATAGAAATATTTGCAAGCCAATCATAGATACAGATATGGAGATATTCATCCTTGTTTTAAGAGAAAAGGATGATCTTGTTGCTTTTATCAAAAATAGTCCACTGAAACCTAAAACTTTTACATAAAATTTGAAACAAAAGTTCTATTTTTATCACATCTATTTCCCCCGCCTTGGAGGGGACACACACACATACATACATACATAAATACACACATATATGTGACTTTGGTTATGTTTTAGTAATAAGTTCTCAAAATTGGATTAAGGATTTTACATATAAAATTGCATTAATAACTATAAAGAAATTTTTAAATATTTTTTTTCTGTTTTGAAGTCTTTCTCTGATAACATTAAGAGACAGAAGGACTCATTTTACAAGTCAGGCCCTTACGGATACACATAGGTACATCTGTGTATACATATGTGTGTGTATAAAACCACATCATCTAGAAAGAGGTACATGTGCAGACTTAATGTTACACATGGATGCTTCATCATTAATAAGGGGATGGATGGTAAATCTGGGTGCTCAAGTTAGGCAGTTGGAACAAATAGTGACCATAAATTGAGTACTGCTAAGGTCTCCTATACTTGCATCCTATTATAGTAATTCAGTGATCCAAAAAGATTCATCATTAAGGACAAAAATAAAAAAAATACACATAGTTCACCTGCCCTGATTTTGGAGTTTGCTGTGGAAGAAAGGAGGAGGGACATGTCTGTAACAAAAATCAAGAGCACAGACCAACTTGCCAGAAGAATTACTTCCAGAGATACCTTGCTCCATTTGATTCCAGATAAGAGTCTTGTAAGTAATAGCCAAACAATTTATCAGCTAAAAAAAAATCTCTTCTCACAAATCAAACTTGTGAGTCTTCTTACTTCAGCTGTGAAAGGTCCTAGCTTCTCATTAAAAACAACTTCACCAATTTAGAATTCTACAATGTTGTCAAGAAACCAGATAAAATTTCATGACCTTGCCCAAAGAAAAGTCCCAAGGAAGCCCCCAAAATTTTGCAAATAAGAAAAAAAAAAAACAAAACCCCGTGGCATTTTTTCTCCAAATAGTAAATTGTTATCATTTTTCATTTTAATGCAAAATATATCAAATTAAATACATAACAGGTTTCTAAGCATTGTGGTCACATTTTCTAAAAGCTCCATTCATAATCTAGATTAAAAGAGAAATTAATTTCTTAAAGATAAATTGCATCACCCTCTGGGTGTTATTGTTCAAATTCACAGCATTTCTTATATAACGATTTCCCAAATATCACAATGCAAGAAAGCCTAACAATAACATAAACAATATTATGGATTTCTAAAACATAAAATAAAATGTGTTGCTAGTCAAATAACATCATTTCCATTGAATGCATTTCCAAATCATCTTATGTGGAAAAAAATCATTTCATCCATCCATCAATTTGGCATTCCATATTAATTGTTTTCAAAAATGAATAATTATACTTTTAATGCTTATTTATCAAATTTCTAAGCACATCACCTTAAAATCTGACCCACTTAGAGAGGGTCAGACATCACAGTCCTGCTGATAAGATAATACATCTCACTTTAAATGAGACCACACTATAATTCAGTTTCAGGACAAACTCAATCAAATCTAGATATACAATCACAAACAGTATCGTTCAAAATCTCAATTTCCCCAAGAATCATCAGCTGCTAGCATCTCAAATTATAGGGCCGGTTGCTTTCAGTTCGCTCAATCTCAAAAATTTATGGTAGCCATCATACTTTCTTGTCTTATACTTTTGGGGGCTCATGAGGTTCTCTTAAATTATGGAAATTTTAAACATAATGATATTGTGGTTTTGTTGATCATTTTAATCACATCCAACTCTTTTGTGACCCCTTTGGGGGTTTTCTTGGCAGATATACTAGAGTAATATACCATTTTCTTCTATAGCTCATTTAATAGATGAAAAAACTGAGGCAAATCAGGTTAAGTGACTTGCCCATGATCATACAGCTAATAAGTGTCTGAGACCAGATTTGAACTCACAGAGATTAGTATCCCTGACTCCAAACCCAACACTCTATCACTGTGCCTCCTAGCTACCGATAATACTATGATTGTACAGTCCCCACACAAAGATTAGAACATACCAGTCTAATGGTCCTTCAAAAACTGAATTTTGGTATGCTGTACTCAAATAATTCTGTATTGCAAATTTATTTCTATAGTTTTCATTTGGTAAATGTTGTGATTTTGTAGAATCCTATCAGTCTCAAATTGCTAACAGGCATTTCTTCAAATTATTTCTCGTATCCTAATTATCTCAATGAGACAAAAAAATAGCTACTAAAACCTCTCCCAAACTCCAATCCTTGACTTTCAAATCATCCATTCATGCTAGGTCAGCACCAATGGACTACAACTTCCTTTAACTGTCTTCTCATTCCCTTCTCATCCCTATTTGCTTAAACACTCTCTTTTCCCTTCCACTGGACTTTGATTAAAGGCCTTAAAACTCCAAACAGGCCCTCTCTTGCTCTTCTCTGCTTCAGCTCTTCCCTTTACCATCACCACGTTCCTTTATTTCCATCTTCATTCTCATCTCATTCTTAGTTCATAATCATATACAAATCTAACACTCCACTAAATCTTTCTTGTATGAACTTTCTTATCTTTAACATTTCAAGTTGCATGTCACTGTTGTTCAGTCATTTTCAATTGTGTCCAACTCTTCATGATCCCATTTGGGATTTTCATGGCAAAGATACTGTAGGAGTTTGCCATTTTCTTCCACAGCTCATTTTACAGGTGAGGAAACCAAAGCGGAAGTAGGAGGATGTGGCCTGCCCAGAGTCACACAGCTAGAAGTGTCTCAGGCCAGATTTGAACTCAGGAATATGAGTCTCCAAGTCCAGGTTAAGTACTGTGCTGACTAGCTTCCCTTTAAGTTGCATAGTCTACTTCAATTTCTTTTTGGCATTATACCTCTAATTTACTTAAACAATTCTGTGAAATCATTAACAAAAGGGGCAGAGCCAAGATGGCAGAGTAAAAGCAGGGACGTGTTTGAGCTCTTCCCCAAACCCTGCTAAATACCTGTAAAAATGACTCTAAACAAATTTTGAAACTGCAGAACCCCCAGAATCATGATGTGAAGCAAATCTCTAGCCCATGACAGCATGTAAGGTCGATGGGAAGCACCTGTCATGCCAGGCTGGGAGCAGAGTGCAGTCCAGCATAGGATGTGCCAGCATAGCCAGGACTTGAGTAAGCCTAGTGGGGACTGAATCTCTGGCACCTGTGGTGATTTCCAATCTTCTCGAATCCCAAAATGCCAAGGACAATTTGGAAGTTCAGTGGAAACTGTTGGACATGTGTGAGAGATCAGTGCCATCTGGCCCCAGCCCCAGGGTATTGGAAGGGGTAGAGGAGTTCATAGCAGTACAGTAACAGTGGCTGTGACTAGAGTTCTAGGCCCATATATTGGGGAGGAGGGGAATCCAGGGGCTAACAGTACACCCCCACCCCTACTGCAAGCAGGAAAATACCTTGAAAAAGAACTCAAAATTCAAGTAATTGGCTGAGGAAATGAGCAAAGACTGAGGGGGCAGGGAGGGTGAGGGAATCAGACTGTAGAATCTTACTTTGGTGATGAGGAAGATCAAAACATACAACCAGAAGAAGACAGCAAAGTCAAAGCTCTTACATCCAAAGACTCCAAGAAAAATATGAATTGGACTCAGGCCATGGAAGAGTTCAAAAAGGATTTTGAAAATCAAGAAAGAGAAGTAGAGGAAAAACTGGGAAGAAAAATGAGAATGATGCAAAAAAATCATGAAAAATAAGTCAACTGCTTGCTTAAGGGGGACCCAAAAATGCTGAAGAAAATAACACCTTAGAAAATAGACTAATCCAAATGGCAAAAGAGATCCAAAAAGTCAAAAAAGAGAAGAAAAACTTCAGAAGCAGAACTGGCCAAATGGAAAAGGAGGCCCAAAAGCTCATTGAAGAAAGTAATTCCCTAAAAATTAGAATAGAGCAGACAGAAGCTAATGACTTTATGAAAAATCAAGTAATTATAAAACAAAACCAAAAGAATGAAAAAAATAGAAGACAATGTGAAATATCTCACTGGAAAAAACAACTGACCTGGAAATCGATCCGGGAGAGACAATTTAAAAATTACTGGTAGTATGACAGCCATGATCAAAAAAGGACCCTAGACATCACCTTTCAAGAAATTAAGGAAAATTGCCCTGATATTCTAGAACCAGAGAGTTCTAGATCACTACCTTAAAGAGATTTCAAGAGGAAAATTCCTAGGAATATTTAGCCAAATTCCAAAGTTTCCAGGTCAAGGACAAAAACCAAGAATCACCTTTCAGCCAAACTGAGTATAATACTTCAATAGGGAAAATGGACATTTATTGAAATAGAGGACTTTCAAGCATTCTTGATGAAAAGACCAGAGTTGATCAGAAAATTTGACTTTTGAATTCAAGAATCAAGAGAAGCATGAAAAATTAAACAGGAAAGATAAATCATAAGGGACTTACTAAAGTTGAACTGTTTACATTCTTACATGAAAGGCAATATTTGTAACCCTTGAGAGTTTTCTCAGTGTTAGGGTAGTTGGAGGGATTATATATAGAGACAGAAGGCACAAGGTGAGTGGTACCTAAACTTAAATGATACCTAAAACAATATAAAAATAAGGGGTGAGAAAAGAATATATTGGGAGGAGAACGGGAAAAACAGAATGGGGAAAATTATCTCTCACATAAAAAAGGTAAGAAAAGATTTTTTTCAAGGGAGGGGAAGAGGGGAGAGGTGAGAGGGAAAGAATGAACCTTACTCTCATTAGATTTGGCTTAAGGAGGGAATAACATGCACACTCAATGGGGTATGAAAGTCTATCTTACTCTACAGTAAAGAAGGGGGAAAGGGGATAAGCAGGGGTTGGGGAATGATAAAAGGGAGGGAAAATGGGAGGAAGGGGTAATTAGAAGTAAATACTTTTGAGGAGGGACAGGGTCAAATGAGAGAATAGAATAAATGGGGGACAGAATAGGGTGGAAGGAAATATAGTTAGTCTTTCACAACATGATTGTTCTGGAAGTGTTTTGCATGACTACACATGTATAACCTATGTTGAATTGCTTGCCTTCTCAAAAGGAGTGGGTGGGGAGGGAGAGAAATTGGAACTCAAAGTTTTAAAAATGAATGCTAAAAATTGTTTTTACATACAACTGGGAATAGAAATCTATCTTGCCCTACAAGAAAATAGAGGGAAAAGCAATAAGAGAAGGAGGGAGGTGATAGATGGAAGGGTCGATCAGGGGAAGGAGTAATTGGAATGCATTGATCTCTTGGGGTGGCGGAAGGGGAGAGATGGGGAGAAAAATTGGAACTCAAAATATTGTAGAAGTGAATGTTGAAAACTAAAAATTAATTAATCAGAAAAAAGAAGTAATTTTAGCAAGAACTCATATATTCTATCATTTGTAAATCAGATTTCTGATTCTTTGTTTAATACACTTTGTCTTAACTTTGTGACATGAATTTTATGTTGTCTATGTTTTCCCATGACATACATAGATTTTTGTAATTATCTCATTCAGAATATGGAATGAAATCGCTAGGTATTTTAAAAAATTTTTAAATAAAGGAAAGAAATCATTCACAGAAGAAGGTATCACTTGATAAGACCTATAGGCTGCAGACTGCCAACCAATTTCCTATTTTTTTTTTTTTGCATTCTCCAGGTGGTGAGATTATTTTATACTAAAACAATGAATCTATCACCTTCTTAATGAAAGAGAGATTTTTTTAAAATAAAGGTCTTAAACATTATTGACATTTAACTTTAGTTTAGGAAGCTGCAAACATTCCCCCCGAAAAAAACTTCCATTAAGTTATTTCAGCATTTACAAAAACATTCAAACCACAATTTAGAAATTTACAGAAAGATATTATATTTCAATTACAAATTTAGTCTCCAATTAGATCTAATTAGGTTACCATGCCATAAATTCTCATTTTATTCTTTTCTTGTACTCATCTCTGCCAGTCACTTGGCAACAGTCAAGTTGTAGAAGAGATTATTATTTCCCTGATCAAAGAGTCAGTGGAAGTTAAGTCCCTGCTCACCGGGAAGGGAAGTTCAGCATCAGAACTGCAGTATATCACAGAATGCAGATAGAGAGGATTTAGGTATCAAAGTTCATTAATTAGCTTAGATAATAGTGCTAAATCACCCAGTTCCCCAACCATTCTAGAATGGTGGGGGTTCCACTTTCAACTCCCTTTAACAACTTGAAACAATGCCAGCGGATCTATGGAGGACAGTCCTGATTCCAGTGTCCTCTCTGCCTCCAACCCAGAGATAGCCTTACAAAAGGCTCTTCCCTGGAGTCTCAGAAGGTGATAATGGCAGTGGGTCTTTCCCTTGTCCGGAGAGAGGTAAAAGCCCTGGAAGGGAGACCTCTGAACAGCTTTGATCATTGAGATTCTCACTCAAGCCTTCTTCCCCTCCTCTCTTTTATTCTCCTGTCACAAACAGAGGTCATAAAGGACACATTTCACCCCTGTTTTAGTTTCTCAACCAGAGGCTAATGTTAAAAAAGGAATCCTGGGTCTCATCTTCAGCTTTACCCAGGATTTGTTGGATCCTCGATTCCTGCGGTCTCAAGGCTGTCTTTAGTCTTTCCCACCATTCTACAGAATGTTTGTTCACCCCTTGGCTAAGCTCCCTAAATCTGCTCCAGTTTATTACTCTCCCATCCCTTGTCTTGGGAAGAGTCAGGGGAGTGTGTTATGCTGGGAGCCAGGGATCCTGGCTCCTCACTTGCAGTGATGAGGGAAAAGATTTTCTAATCTTCACAGCCCACAGATGCATAGATAGGGAAAAGCATCAAAGCCAAATGTTCGGACAGTCTGTTTTTCAACTTTAAGACAGAATTTTTTATTCTCAGGGTCTGCCCAAATGTGCCAAGATTTCATTTGGTAAAGATATAGATTCACTATAGCCAGTCTAAGCCTACATAGGGTGTTAAAATCAAAAGATCCTTCTTATGGCAGAGGATATCTCTCCCCTGAAGTTAATCCTGTCCAAACAAAGATTTTTAAACTGGGCTCCAGAGAATTTGATTTCCTTGTTAGGAATCCTTTTCCCAATTAGCAAAGAAAAAACCCCTAGGGGTGTCTTTAGAAGAAATAGATTGACTAGATCCCATACTTTAAAGTAAAAAAAAAAGTGTACTAGGAATATTTCAACCAAAATCTGAGGAATGCAAAAGAAGAATTATTTTGGAACTAAATTTGGATTGAAACCAATTTAGCTGAATCCCTTAAAATAAAATTTCATGTCAATCTAAAGCTTTGTTAGTAGTGACAGCAACACTATAAAGTAGATAACTGAGACAGTAAACAGCAAGAAAAGATCTCTAGATGATTTCTGACCTATCCTCATGCACATAGGACAACATCTGAAGCAGAAGCTCCAGTCTTCTCAAACTCACTGCTTGTCCCTTCAGATTTTGCCAAATTTATTATGGGAGAAATATCTCTTCTCCAAGTTCATTTGGCAAGTAACTGATGCCTAATACATACATTCATATATATGAATGTATGTATACATATATATATATATATATATATATATATATGTATACATACATACTTATCTCATTGCAGAAATTATGGAAAACCTAGGTTTCATTATTATGCTCAACTCTAAGTTCAGACCTAAGAGAAAGGTGGACCCTGGTTAGGTCTCGAGCAAGGTCTCGTAGGCAAAACTGCATCAGAGTAACAGAAATAATTCTTTTACGTACAGCGCCCTTGTACGTTCCTCCTAGGCCGTAAAAGTTGGAGAGAAGATAGGTCCATGATTCCATTCTTCCTTCAATATCATAAAAGTTGAACACAATTTTAATTTAGGGTTAAAACTCATAATCTTATACATTCCCTAAGGAAACAAACCCTGTCAAACAAATTTAAAGGTAAACTAAGTGAGGTCACAGAACTCCAAAATAAGCTGATTGAGGAGGAGTATTTACATGTTTCCAAGGAATCAGAGACAATGGAGATTCCTTCTCTGGCTTCTTATTTAAAGAATATTTAAGGCTTTAAATAAGTTTTCACATCCCCTAGTACAGGTTTGGTCAACTCAACAACCTCTCAACTAAGAAAAACTGCCTGACCTTCCCTTTAACATATTTCATAAATCAAATTTTCATCAGGTGATATTAATAAGTCAAAAAGGAAAAAAAGGTCCCATTACAGGGATTTGGTGACTGAAAATATTTACTTGTCTGGAAGGAGGAAGTTTGAACCCTTGGGAACAACTGGCACCTGGAGGAGTGTCAGATCATGGACAGAAGGAGGAGTTTTCCATGCAGTTGTACAAAGAAAACAGATCAGTGGTGGGAGAGGGATCTTAGCATGGGGCAGTGTTTTTTCTGACATCTGCAATGATTAGCACTCTCCTGGGACTGAAGAATGATGGGAAAAGGGAATCCATGCAGTGAGCCCTATGAGGTAGTAGCAGAAAGTGTCAACAGGGGAGACCCTAGAATGGACATGCTGGAATTTCTGATTGCATGAAGAATACAGAGGGGGAAAAGAGACTAGATAATTAGAGGAATCATGAATTGGTGAATGAGAGTCTAGGGTAAACAGAAAGAAAGTGGATAATGAAGAGAGTAAGGGAAATTCTTTTTGGAAAAGGGAACAAAAAATGTAATTGTGAAAAACAAACAAACAGGACTATTTGAAGAATCTACTTGAAAGACAGGAAAGAAAAAGGGGGAAAGAAAGTTAAAAGCAGGAGATAAAAAGGAACTAATAAGTAAAACCACAAAGGAAAAGGAGTAACCAAGGAGGAAAAGGGATAGGGAAGGGAAAGGAGGAAGAGAGCCAGTGGAGCAGGGTCACCTTTAAAAAGATTAAGGTAAAGTAAATGAAGGAACATTGTACTGTGATTACAGCAAAAGGAGGGGGTAATCATAACCTTTTTTAAAAATTCAATATCAGAGACAGGTGGAGGAAAATATAACTCTAACTCTCATAACTTTAAATGTATATGAATAAAACAATCCAATAAAGCAAAAAAAAGTAACAGATTAGGTAAGAAAACAAAACTCTACAACCTGTTGCTTGCAAGAAATACATTTAAACAACAAAGACATACACCAAAAAAAAACTTAGGGCATAGGAAAACAATTTTACTAGGCACCAAGCACATCCAAAAAAGCAAGAGTTGCCATCATGCTATCAGACAAATAAAAAACAAACATTCTAAAAATTAAAAGGAATAAACCATAAAATGACATTATGCTGAAAGGTACCACAGACAAGAAACCAATATCTCCATTAATATGCTCCAAATGCCTTAGCGTTCAAACTTATAAAGAAAATACTATCTGAGCTACAAGAAGACATAGTAACACAATAGTGAAAGGAGGAGACTTCAAATTTCTTCTCTGTTTTGAATAAGTCTAACAGACAAATAAACAAAATGTAAAATACAAAAGTGAACAAATTGCTTGAGAAAGTAGAGTTAAAATACTTATAGTATCTTCTAAATAAAACTACCAAAGAATATACATGTTTATCAGCACCATATGGAATGTTTGCAAAAATGGATGCTGTATTAGAGCACCGATATATTTCAAATAAAGGTTTTTTAAAAGGCAGAAATATTTAACACCTCTTTTACAGACCATAACACAATAAAAACAGTAATTGGTTCGCGGGACCACAAACATAAGATACAGCCCCAAATGAAGACTTACAAATGCAATCCTAAAAAATGAGTGGAGTCAAAGAACAAATCAGACACACATAACTTGGAAAACTGTAAAACAGTATGGCAGAAATTAGGTTTTGACTAACACCTTACACCACACTCCACATATATTCTAAATGGACACTAACCTTAACATTAAAGATCATACTATCAAAAATTAGAAAAGAAATGAATAGCTATGAGTAAGAAGTGTCTTCTTCCCTAAACAAGAGATAAAGGAAATCACAGAAGATGAAATAACTGATTACTTGAAAATGAGAAACTTCTGCACAATCATGAATGTACCTATGACCGTGACCGTAATTAACAAGTAAATAATGATTATTTCTTTATATATACACATATGCAGGCATGTTGTACGTGTATATATGTGTATGTTTGTGTGTGCGTACAAATCAATGTAAGAGTCTTTCCTAAAAGATAAGTAGACAAAGGATATGAACAAACAAATACCAAAAGAACTGCGAAATATTCATATGAACGAATGCTTTGAATCACTAATAATTAGAGCAATACACTCCACACCCTGAGGTTTCACCTCTCACTCTGCAAATTTCCGGAGGTTAAGAAAGTGGCAATAGTCATTGTTTGAGGTTGTGGGAAGACAGGCGCACTAAGACATGGTGGAGCTATGAAGTGGTACATTCATTTTGGAAAACAATTTGGAATTACGCAAATAAAGTGACTAAAATATCCATACCTTTTGAATGAGAAGCTCCATTACTAGACTTATACCCCTAGGAAGTTATCAACAAGAAGAAAGTCACCATACTCCAAAATATTTATAATGGCACTTTTTAATGGCTAAGAATCAGAAGCAAAGCAGACAGCCATCAAGTGGGTAATGGCTTAACAAATTGTGGTATGTAAATGTACGGAATATTACTGACCTATAAGAAATTTTGTGGGTGATGACTACAGAGAAGCAGGGAAAGATCAACATGAACCAACCTAGAGTGAAGTCAGCAGAATCAAGTAAACACTCTACACAAGAGCTACAATACTCTCTTGGATATGCTTCTCTCTAGGTTCTCTCTCCTGGTTCTCATCCTATATTTCTGACCAGTCCTTCTCTGTCTCCTTTGCTGGCTCCTCTTCCATATCACTTCTAATCGTAGATGTTCCCCGGGGTTCTGTCCTGAGTCCTCTTTTCTTCTGCCTTTATACTACTTCACTTGATGATGTCCTCAGCTCTCATGGATTCTATTTTAATCTCTATACTGATGATTCTTAGACATATTTGTTCACCTCTAACCTCTCTGCTGACATCCCATCTCATATCTCCATCTATCTGTCCATTGTAAACCTGGAACTGAATGTCTCATTAGCATCTTAAATTTAACATGTCCAAAACTTGAACTCAATATCCCACACACACACACACACCCTCTTCTCTTCCTGCCTGTCCAATTATTGTCAAAATCACCACCATCCTCCTAGTCCCCTAAAACCTAGGAGGCATCCTAGATTTCTCATTCTGTCTCATCCCCCATGTCCAATCTGTCACCAAGGCCAATTGATTTCATCTTCACATCTCTTGAATATGCCTGCTTCTCTCCTCTGACACTGCCATGACTCTAGTCAAGACCCTAGTCACCTCACACCTGGACTAAGGGGTCTGCCTCCTACAAGTCCCTGTCTACTCCACTTCATCCATTCAACTGTCAAACTGATCTTCCTAAAGCATAGGTCTAGCCATGATATTCCCCTGCTTGATAAACTCCAGTGACTCCCTCCCTATTGGCTGCTGTACCTTTTTCTCCGAGGACCAAAATGACATTACTGTGCTAGAATCAAGTTTCAGTGTGTTCAACTGTGGCTGATCAAACCAATACAAGCTCAGAATGCTCTACCACAGGTTGGGCACAAATAGTCCTTGTGAACATTTAGGATGGGTTCTCTAAATTTGCACATCCTGCATTTCCTTCAAGCTATCTAAATTCTGCTTTGCTCATACAGCACAGCACCTTCCCTGAAGCGGGCACACCATGCTGAGCGGCCCTGTGTCAGTGTTTCCACGTCATACAATCAGCTCCAAAGTTCTTGAGAGAACTTGAGTATCCTTTTATCACTTCTTCTGACCACCATATGAACCCTGGGTGAGTTCTCCATAAAAGTTGTTTTGGTAAGTGTACATTTTGCATTTGAACAGCACACCCAGACTAAGAGTTGACCCCCATCCTATTAGGAACAAATGTAAAATCTCATTTGGTATTCAAAACCCTTCATAACCAAGCCCCACCCCCCTCCCTTTCCACTTTTCTTATACCCTATTCCCCAATACCTACCAAGGATACTGGTTTCCTGGCCATTCCTACACAAAACACTATCACTATGATCTGGGCGTTTTCTCTCTCCATTCCCCATACCTGGAATTCTCTCTTTTAGCTTCAAGTCCAGAAAAAATCCCACCTTGTTCAGGTAGCCTTTCTCAATTGTTTTCTCAATCCTTGTCTAGAGTTTATCTGGGCACAGTCGCTTTCACGTTATCTCCCCCATTGGACTGCAAGTCCCTTGAAGCTAGAGACCCTCTTTTGTCATCTTTGTGTTCCCAAGACTTGGGACCACGCCTGGCATACAGTGGGTGCTTAATAATTCTTATTGTCTGAGAACTACAAGAACAATTTTATTCAGGAACGCTCAATTCTGTAAAGACAAGCAATTTTGAAAGACAACAATCTTGATCCCAGACGACTCACAATGCAATGTGCTGCCCACATCGTGAGGAAAGGAGGACTCCCAGGACAGAAGAGACTTCTTTTTAATTTTCAAGGCAAGGCCAATCTTGGATTTTTTTTTTTGCTTGTTCGTGCATGTTGTAGTAGGGGATTGGTTTCTCGTTGTCATTTTGGCAGGGGTAAATGGTAGATTTTTGTTGATTAAAAAAATTAAATTTTTTCTCCCAATCTGACATATCTGACATGTTTGGGGCCTTGGTGGTTCAAAGACAAAATGCAAAAGCATCTGTCTTCAAGGAGCTTATGTTTTCATAGGGAGGCAAGAGATGAATATAGACAAGGGTCCATCAAGAGCTCCTGGAGGAGGGAAGGTGTGACCACCTGTGGGGGACACAGAGAGCCCAGGATCCTGAGAGGTGGCATGGGGAGCTTGGCCAGTCTTTGGAGCCTTTCCTAGTGACCCACTCAGACTACGTAGCGGTGTTCCCACCTCAGTTTTGATCATATTTGTTTGCTGAGCCATCTTTCAACCATAAGTATTAAGACACTGAAGTAGAGTTCTACTGGGTTAGGAGCGGAGTTGGAACCAAGTTCCCATACATAGAGGTTTAAGCAGATGATTTCACTTTGTCATGGTAACGTTCAAGTCAGAAAGGTACCTGCAAGTTGCCAGGTGGAGCAGTAGCCAAGGCAAGCTGTAGATATTTCCCTACCTAGCCACCATATGTCCTAAAGTCATGGGGCCTCCATTTGTTTCTTCTCTAACTTAGGTGAATGAATATTTTGAGACAGGAGTGCCTAGGCAACAAGGAAAACATGGAGTTCCATCAAAACCCCCTGAGGTCCCACCAATAACCTTAGGCCGACAGTCAGTAGCAGCAGATTACAGAGGTAGACAATTGTCCAAGTGACCTGCTTGACCCAACGCAGCCATGTACTGCTCATCGGTGGGGACACCATAGTCCTGCAAGAGCCAGTAGAGCTGAGCGAGGGAATAACTGATCGCTGAGCCGCTTTTTTCTACCAAGTGAATTTTGGAGGTGGTGGTGAGGGCTCCTTGGAGGGAGAAAGGACTTCTAGGAGTAGGGTCCAGGAAGGATCCCTTGACCCTAAGTCTTCTATTTGCATCATCACATGGTACTCTAAATTTGAACCCACTCTTCCCAGGGAGTTTGTCCCACATGCCTGTGTACAGGACACAGTCAAGGGCTTGGGGGATTCTTTTTCTATTTTCTCACCTTGTTATACCGTTTCAGTCAATATCCCTTTATCCAAGATAAATGAGGCCAAATGGCAAATCAACATTGGGAAGCACAGTCTCTCCTGCATTAGAAGCTCCCTGGAAAGTTGACCCTCTAAATCCCAAGGAGTGGGACAGTCAGCTATCCTCTGAGGACGGTGCCTGCCAGTACAAGTGGAGGCTTAGGGAGTGATATACCAGCATGGAGGTTCAGTCTAACTCAAGGTTTGGAAGGGGAGAAGGAATACCGAGTTTGGGGAACAAGACCAGTTTGGCTAAAATACAGGAGATATGATGAGCTTTCAATGCCCACTAGAAGGCTGTACCTGACCGTTGAGCTACAGGAGCAGGAGAGGGATGTGATGAGACCTGCTCAGGAACAGTTGTGATGAGAAGGGGCTGCCAAGTAGAGTCAGTAACAAGGAAGCTGTTACAATCCTCCAGGGTAAGATGAGAAGTTAACTATGGCTTTTAGGTAGAGAGCTGTAAGTGATAGCAACAGGTCTTTCTTAGAGGGGTCTGTGATGGGGAGGAGGTAGAGGGAAATGAACTCGTTTAAAAAAAAATTCAACAACAGTTTAGAAAGAGAGCTGCTTCTTCCTCAAAGTCTGGAACTAAGGAGAAGAAAATGGAGAGGGAGAGACGAGGTACTGAGATACACAAGACAGGAGGTGTTCCTAGGGAAGGGCCTTCATTTTCTCAGGTCACCTGAGAGGAAAGTCAAAGGGTGACTAGAGGTGGAAGGGTGGATGAAACAGCCTCTCTGGAGAGTGGAATTCTCAATGAGAGAAAAGAGGACCCCCTGGTAGCAGCAAGGGCCCTACTGAGAAATAAGAACACAAGCTGCCTTGGACCCATTTGGCATGATGGTGTGACTTCCTCTGCCAGGATTCCAGCAGTAGAACACTGGTGGTGGACTATGGAGAGGGCAAGGGGGCAAGAGAACGGTGAGCAGAGGCCTGGAGTGGCAGGGTGGCTTAGGCCCAAGGCCAAGACTAGAAAGGTGTCCTGTCTGGGCAGTCCATGCCAAGAGGTGCACAGACTTCCTCCATCTATGCTCAGAGGCCCAAGCCGTGTTTACGCAGCACCTCTCCAAAAGGCCCTCCTGGCTAAGTGCTCTGGAGAGCTTGGGCCCTGGCTCCACTCATGCCCTTGTTTTTGGACTCTGGGCCTACAGCTGTTACTGGAGCCTCATCAGGAACAGAAGAAAAGTGACTCACCTCCTTCATGGCCTCCTTTCTACCCCCAATTCTCTCCTGCTTTTCTATAAACACTGCAGCAGTTATGTTGGTTGGTGATTGTTAATCTGGCCATTTTAAAAAGGCCTTTGTTTCCAGATAATCCTCCCCACTTGGTCTGAACAGGCCCATGCACCCAGGAGCAGAATCATTGGGAGAGTGCCCCAAAGTGCTGTGAGGTTCACTTCCCAACTCTTGGCTAAGGTGGCAGGGAGAGGGATGCTTCAGAAAGGTGCAACTGGAAGTCTCCAGAGTGAGCAGATTTGGAACAAGCAGGGACCCACCGGACAAGGGTCTCGTCACCTTGGTTGCTCTTGCACTTGATGCCAAAAGCTGGACAGGCCATGATACAATGGAGGAGGAAGTGATGACCAAGGCAGGGTCCACTTGGCCTGCCTGGTCTCTGGTCTGTGAGTTCATTCTTATTACCCCAAGTCCCATCCTGGAACACGTGGAATCATGCAATGGCAGCATCAATCCTGCCAGTGACTTCCCTCATTGAGTAGAGAGCAGGAACAGAGCGAAGTAACCTGATGGGGGGAGACACATGACACTGAAGGTCCCTAAAGTATCTTCTCATTTCAAGATTTTCTGGAGCTGGAGCCACTCTGGGTCCCAGTTGGGTCACAGATATGCAAGCCCCTCTGCTCCAGCCACTTGCCTGTCAAGCTTTGCAATTAGGCTGACCATGTGGTCTGCTCTCCCAAACTCATCAGTTGTACTGACTAGCTCAGATACTGGTAGGTGACTGAGGCAAGGAGGTTGAAGGGGCACCCATGTGCCCAACCAAGTCCTTTTGTGAGAAACACAAAGGGCCACACACACACATATACACACACACCCATGAACAAATGGACAGACGAACAGAGACACAATACATCAGACTATCAGCTACATGGGACTCTAGAGGCCTACTCCAACCTCTCCATTTTAGAGGGGGCAAACTCAAGTTTACAGACTGCAGAAAGCCCCTTGCCAGGATCCCCTCCAACTTCCAATTGCTACATCCCACATGCTACTCCTAGTATATAATCCCATGCATCTGTGCTGTCAGCTAAGAATGAGACCTCAAAGCCCTCAGCTACTGAGTCAGAAATCCAGATACGTCATGTGTAACCCCAGATATACCAGCTCTCTAGGCCTTAATTTCCCCATGCGTGAAATGCAGGAGGGAGACAGGGAAGGATTACTAAAAGCTGGAAATGCTGTGACCCTAGGCTCCAATCTTCCCTAGCCAGGTCAGCCTCTAGGCTTCCTTCAGCACCATGGCCAGAGAAAAGCCAGATGGGCCTGTCAATCATGCAGAATGACTTAGCCCTGAAGATTTCTCCACTTTTGCTCCCGGACCACCCCCAGTGAAACCCACATCTATTCTCAATCTCTCTCCAGGCCAAGTGGAACAAATCCAGTCACTGCTCCTTTCACAGAGTCGGGCTTTAAGCAAATGCTGCTGGTGGTACGGAGCAAGACCTCTCAGGAGGCAGGTTCTGAGAGCCCTACCATATGATAGGGGGAAGTCTAGGCCTAGGGAGGCCAAGGTCTCCCTCCTCTCTCTCTGGTAGGGGCACAGGAGGGCAGCCAGGACGGCTCCAAAGCAACCTCCATGCCCGAGCCCGAGGAACTGGGGAAACAAAGGCTGGGGTAATCGGACAGAATGGCTGGCTCTGCTCTGGGGGGGAGGGGAGCCGAATGGGGATCTCAGAAGGAAGAAACCACGAACAAGTGAGCTGCCCAGGTAGCATGGGCTTCCCTTCCAGTCACAAATAAGCTGGACTGGGGCCTTGCCCAAGGAAGTGTCAACTGGGTTTTCTTCCCCCTCAAATTTCTCCTCCTTACAACCAAACACCTCCAGCCCAGGAGAGGATGCTTCACATCACTCTCCACCCAGGTCTAGACCAGCAATAGCATCGTTTTGGGAAGTGAAATAATCGAAACAGGTCTTGACCAACATCACTTGAGATCCTCAAATTCCCAGCACAGGGTCAAGTGCCCTGGCCCCAAGGGAAATCATTGACTCTAGGGACAGAAACAATTCCAACAGGTTTGATCAGGTCATGGACCCAAGCCAGCTTCAGATGCTCTCCCTCTGCATGAACTCAGCTACTTCTCAAAGGACTTGGCTTATCACAAGGTGTGGGGGCAGGCCTGAATGCTTCCTCCTTCACATCCTGGCCAGCACTAACTCGAGCACAGGAGCAGGGCCATTTGGCATCTCTTCCTTAAGCCCATCTCGACTGCCAGACCTTTCTCCACTGAATTGCTGATCATAACCATATTGTCATCACTGTAGAACCAGCCCAATACTTTAGTCAGTCAGGGCAGTTTGGAGTCTCACTTCCCAGGGTTAACTAGCCCCCTCAGTTGGAATAAGTAAGCCACATGGGTCCTTTACAACAATTTCAAGTTACACAAGGCCAAGCACAGATACCTGGGACACACACTGGAGGTCCCTGGCCAAGCCCACATAGAATGACTTACAGACTGCCACTGATGCAGTGATTCCAAAGCCCGGCCATCTCTCCTCTTTTTCTCCAGCAGCATGAAATTGCATCAAATGTTTTGCTGAAAACCCAGGTAAAAAGATAGCTCTGGAATGACCCTGCCCAATCCAAGGCACCTTCCTGACCTTGCAGGCCCCTGGTAACAGGGCAAGGATGCTGGCCTTTCTGGTCATTTACTCACCATTCCCTTACCAGACTTAACTGATCACATCCTGATGCCAGACTTCTCTCCTTAGAAATGGAGCCATTGTGACTCCTGGTCCATTCTCAAGTCTTGGCCACATCTGCCAATGAGGCACCTGAGGAGTATGTCATTCTTCATCAACTCAGGAAGCTAGTGAGGTACCCCACCTCGGGTTCAGTCCTTTCCTATCCCATCCAAAGAGCATTAACCACCCCACCCCAACTAGTTACTTGGGATCTTTTGCTGAGATTTTGTCCTAAAGCAACTTGCAGTCTGGAGCTCTGCTCTCTAGGGCTCTCTGACAGGTACAAACCCCACTTGGGACATCAGTGATCTCTTCCCAACTCTGGCTGTTCTGCCTTATTCCACTTCTTTCCTAGCTAGGAAATCACCTACTGCACTCTAAAACACACTGCAGGCCAAACTTCTTGGGTGCCATGTTCCCCAAGGGGACGTCTACTCCCCAAAGGAGAAGCCGGGAACCAAGGTCACAGAGCGCAGCAGCCAAACCAGGCGCAGACACTGGCTCCCCATTGCAGCGTGCCCACCTGTACCACGCAGGTACCCAAAGGTCCCGGTCCTAGAAACCCCCCCTCATCCCTCCAGCCTCCCCTTAAAAGGAGACTCCACTCCTAGGCCTTCTCTGCTCCTGGCCTTGACCTCTCCCCACAAAATCAAGAACCACACAGGGAGGGACAATCCGATGGCTCCATTTATTGTTCCCAACTCCCCCTCCCCCAACCTTGCCTGGGGAGGGCAGATCAGCATGGCTGCTCCAATGGAGGAAGGGGAGGGAAGAGAAAAGGGAGAAGGGGAAAAGGACTGAGAGGAGGGAGGGGATAAGAGAACTAAAATAAAATGCTAAATGAGAGAGAAAAGGGACTCCTTTCCCTCTTTCCTCCTCACCTTGGCTCAGAGAGAAGAGGAGACATTTCTCCCCTTCCCTCGTGGTTCCCCAGGTAATGGGGGAAGGGGATCCTATCTTGGTCTCTCTCTCTCTCTCTCTCACTGTGTCTATCTGTCTTTTGGGCCCAGGGACGGGAATGGGGTGGAGGGAGGTCCAGCACCAGAGGATCTGCAGCGGCTCCATCCCTCATGCCCACAAGCCCCAACTCCCCTATCTCAGACTGTGGGGGAATGTGCCACTCTCTCCCCCTGCCCACCACCCATCATTCACTATGTCTAACTCCTGCTGAGTGTCTCTTGGTCTGGCTCGATTGCGCTCTCTCTCTCTCCCAGCCCGAGGAGCCCCTCCCCCCGGGCCCCGCCGCCCCTACCGGGCCCGGCACTCACTACACCGGCCCTCATCCACGACCCCAGCAGCCACGTAGTAGTTCTGCCCGCAGGCCTGGCACACCAGGGGTGCCCCGACAGCATGGGTCTTCTTGTGTCTCCGCAAGGCAGCCCCCTGGCCAAAGCCCTCCCCACACTCCACACAGATGTGGGCAGGTTCCTCCCCAGCTGTGGCCCCCTCTCCGTCTTCTCCCTCCTTCTCCTCCTCCCCATCCCAGCTCCCCAGCCCATGCTGGGCACGCTGGTGGGCCAGGAGCTCTGGGCCCTGCGTGAAGCCCTTCCCACACTCTACACACACATAAGGCTTGAGAGTCGGGGCTCGCCGCGGCCGGGACACCACCCCACCAGCCCCAACTTCCACCTTAATCACCCTCTCCCCCACTTCCCCCTCCCGAGCTCGGCCCGAAGCCAGCCCCCCACCATCCCCGGCAGCAGCCATGTCTCCGTCCTCCACCGTGGATCCCCCCATGGAGGCGGCAGCGGCGGCAGCGGCAGCAGCAGCGGCAGCGGCGGCAGCGGCCACCTCAGCCTCCACCTCGGCCACCACGGCGGCTCTGGCTCTGCGGGCAGCCGCCTTGCCCTCAGCGGCCAGCTCAGGGTGCAGCCGCAGGTGGCGGGCCAGACTCTTGGCCTGGCTGAAGCCACGACCGCAGCGGGGGCAGACAAAGGGCTTGAGGCCGCTGTGGGAGCGCCGGTGCTTGGCAAGGCTCTTGCTCTGAGTGAAACTGCGCCCGCACTCGGGGCAGGCGTACGGCTTCTCGCCCGTGTGGATGCGCTGATGCTGCATGAGGTTGGAGCTCCAGCTGAAGCGCTTGCCGCACTCGGAACAGGCATAGGGCTTCTCGCCCGTGTGGATGCGCCGGTGCTGGACCAGGTGGGAACTCTGAGAAAAGGTCTTCCCACAGTCGGTGCAGGCATTGGGCCGCTCGCCTGTGTGCGTGCGCTGGTGGCGCGTCAGCTTCGACCAATGGCTGAAGCTCTTCCCGCACTCGTTGCAGATATAGGGGGCTGGCGGGCGCGGCCGGCCCCCGGGGCCAGAGGTGGGGATAGGAGGCGGTGGTGGGGAAGGCTTGGGAGGGGGCCAGCTGGGCTCATCCTCATCATCATCCAGGAGGAGGATGTCCACTGGAGGGAGGAAGGAGGGAGGGAGGTGAGGAGAGGGGGCATGGCCAAAGGTCTTTCTGCCTGGCCCCCTTTAAGCCTGAGTCCCATACAAATGGCAGCCCCAGGAGGTCAAGCCCCCAGCACTACAGAAATGCCAACAGCCCTAGGAGGCCAAGCCCCCAGCACTACAGAAATGCCAACAGCCCCAGGAGGCCAAGCCCCCAGCACTACAGAAATGCCAACAGCCCCAGAGAGGCCTTGGGCTTGCCAAGGTCCCATCTAGCGAGCTCAGGGAGCCCTCAGAGATGTCTCTGCTCAAGGTGGGGGAAAGGACCCTTCCCATGCCAGGCTTCTCTGCTTCACCTAATGCTCCCTGGGCAGGTTCCCAGACTCTCTAAAACGGGATGCGCAGTTTTCTAACAGTTTCTCCATTACCTGCTGGCTCCAATAACCCTGTTTTACAAAGGGCCCAGAGAACGGCCCGGCCAGGCCAGGCCAGGACACCTGGGGGGTGGGAGGGAACCCCCAAGCAGAAGCGGAAGCCTCCCCAGTGGCCTAGGCTGTCTGGGGAGGGAATGAATGACCTTCCTTCTCACTGCTGGTCAAGCTGGGAAAACCTCAGTCACCAAGAGGGGGCCACGGCTTCTGGTGAGCCCTGGGTCGTGGGGGGTGGGGGGGAAGAAGGGCAGGGGAAGGAGGGGGGGAGGGAGAGGAAGGAGGGAGAAGGAGGAGGGGGAGGGGCGCTGGGACTGCAGGGCCCCTTCTCCCAGCCCGCCCGCCCCTCCCCCTCCCCGCCCCTCCCCCATGGCCCAGCCTCCCCGGGCCCTCACCCGGGTGTTCTCGGCTGGCCATCTGCTGCTCCGACGAGTCCAGGGGCTCAGGGGACCAGTCTTCCTCCCGCAGCTCCATGCCTGGGGCCCAGATCCTGGGGGCGGGGACGGAAGCCAGGGGCAATGAGTCGGGGGGAAGGGGGGATGGGGACGGGGTGACCTTGGCCCAGTCACTCCTCTCGGAGGACTCAGTTTCCCCCTGGAACCTGCCGGGGAGGGGGGGAGGCTGCGGTCCACCGGGTTCGGGCGGGGCCGGGAGGGGGAACTGAGGCTCGCCCCTCCCCCTCTTGGCCTCAACTTCCCCCCGGAGCCTCAGAAGCAGCTTCCGGTCTCGAGGCCGGGCCTGGCCGAAGGGGGGGAGGGGCAGGGTCACGTGTCACTCCTGCCCCGCCCCTCCCCCAACATCCGCAGGAGGCGAGAGCGCGCACCAGGAGAAGCCCGCTACCTGGACGCGCGCCCCCGAGCGGGGAACGTTGCCCCCGCCCCGGGAGCGCGCGGGCGCGGCCCCGAAATGTCCTTCCCTCTCCCCGCGCATGCGCGTCCCCCCCGTTGTTCCCCCTCCACCCCGAGAGGGGGGGCCTCCCGGAGGCACGCGCATGCGCGTCCCCAGGCGCTCCCCTCCTCGTACCCCCCCCTCCCGCTCACCGGCGCGGTTCCTGTTCCTGTCCGTGTAGGCCGGTCTGGAGCTGGACTCCCGGGGCCGCCGCCGCTCCGTCCTCCTCCTCCTCCTCCTCTTCCTCCTGCTCCTCGGGTTTCTTCCTCCTCTTCCTCCTCCTCCTCTTCTTCCCTGACGGCAGCGGCGGCGGCGGCGGCTCCTCGGGGCCCGGGGTCAGGGGGACGGCCGGACAGACCGGAAGTGACCTTGACGTCACATCCGTTCCCTCCCCGGGCCCCGCCTCCCCCGGCCCCGGGCTGGCGGGCCGCTCCAGGGCTCCGGGTCCGAGGCCGCCCGCTGCCCCGCGAGGTTTCGCAGGCGCGTCCGGGCCGCGGGCCGCCCGTGGGGGAGTCTCCGCCCGCAGGTGCCCGGGCGGTGTCCGCACGGGCCCCGCCCGGCAGCCGTTTCCGGGCCGCTCTAGGACTCGGAGTCCTCCCGCCCTCGCGCTCTGTGATCGGCGGCGGGGTGGGGGCGGGGCCGAGTCCGAAGGGGCGTGGCGTCGTCTCTCCTTTCTCCTCGGCCGGCCCCGCCCTCCCGGCGAGCCGACCTTCCCCCGCGGATACAAAGTGTAAGCCGGGGGCGGGGTCGGAGCCCCGCGGCTACTGAGTAGCTCCTGCCTGACGTCACGGCCCAGCGCGGGGCGGGAGGCCCCGGGAGCGCGCGGGGAGCTGGAGGGAGGAGCCGAGGGACTCGCCGAGTGGGAAGGGCTCGGTGCCCCGCTGCTGGACGCCTTTCCCGTGCCGTTAGGCCTTGGGCTCCCAGCGCCGCGGGCAGGTCTCTGTCCCGGGAGAGGAGGGGGGCAGTGGGAAGATAAGACGGGTGGGTCACTTCAGCCTCCGACCTCTAGGGCCCTCGTAGATCAAATGAGGGCATCAGATCCCGACCCTCAGTGCCCCTTGTCTGAGACCCTGGGACTTGAGGTCATTGCGGTGACAAGGAGATGAGAACCTACTGGGCAAGGAAAGGCCCGGCGTGGGTGGGGGCTGAGAGAAGCCCTGGTCACTTCTTGGTCTGGGGGGATGAGGCAGAGAGAAGAGACCCCAAGGTTCTCCAGCTGGGGGGCGGGGCAGTTTCAGGAAATGTGGAGGTCCGGGCTTGGGGACAAACAGGGGAGTTCGCCTGGGAAAGCTGGTCTGGAGTGGGGCGCACAGGCAGGATGTCCCAAAAGGCTCAGTGCAGTTTGAAAAGACCCTGAGGTTATAAAGGGTTGGAGCTGAGGAGAGAGAGAATTGGAGGGCCTTGACAGCACAATCCCACTTAAGGCCCTGGGCGTGGATGGGAAGGGGCCCTGCGAAGGTCTCTCCCCATAGTGCCCAGGGAGGGGCAGTCAGTGGATACCATGGGCCCTCTGAGTTACCGTATGGCCTCAGATACTTACCAGCCAGGTGACTGTGAGCAAAGTCACAACCTCTGTCTACCTCAGTTCCTTCATCTTTAACATGTGGATAATATAGCACCAACCTCCCAAAGTAGTTTGTGATCAGTTGAGAAAGTGAACTGTTAGAATTGCCTTTGACAGTGACTGAGGCAGATCAGAACTAAGGGAGGGCCCAGCCACAGAAAGCAGGGGAAGACAGGGCCTTCCAGGAGGGGTTGGCTGACAGTGGCCAGTTCTTCCGAGAGGAGCAAGAGGAAAAGCTGCACCTGAAGTGAGCAGGGTAGATGGAGCCTGGCTGCAGGTGGCTTCAGATAGGGCTGAGGCTCCCAGGGCACCATTCAACTCACTGTTTCTTCACACCGGCTTTTGTTACTAGGTATGGCTTTCCAGTGAAATCACAGGTCCAGTTTTGATCTCTCTCCCCTTCCACTCCAGAAATATCCCTTCCACGTTTCCCTCCCAGAAAGAGGGAGAAAACAATTCTGCAATTGGCCACGCCTGGCATTGTGTCCAGGGCTCATGGTTCACTATCTCAGCAGAAAAGGGGAAGAGAGGAGTTCTCTGGGCCACCTGGTTGGGCCCTGCCCCTCTTGGCATCGGGGCATCTCCAGGCTTAGCAGCTTCTCACTAACACTCCTACTCTGTTTCTGAGGGCACAGAACTCCTCCATTCCATTCAGATGGCCTGTTCCCCAGACAGTGGGCACCTGCCTTGCTGGCCTACACCTAAAGGTACACCTCACAGATTTTGCATACAGTTGTTGGATATCCAGTGTCCCTACGACCTGGCTCCAAGCCAAGAGGAAGCATTGGGGGGAGGGGGAGGAGCCCAGACTAGAGGTCAGTCACTAGGTCTCTGTAAACTGCCACAAACTTCTTGTGGAACTTCAGTGCTCTGGAACATTTTGGAAGAACTCAGGGAGAAGGGCCTGAGGAGGAGGAACCACTGAGCTAGGCACCAAGGTGGGCAGAGAGAGAGGAGATGTGCTTCCTGGGCTGGACCCTGGAGGAAGACAGGCCACATTGTTCACTGAGCTGAGGATTCAAGGAAGGAAATCTAGGCCTGTGCTTTATGCTAAGGGGTGGGAAGGAGGAAGGAGGCTGGCAGGGACTCCAGTGGGGTGTGACACAGTAGAGAGGAAGAGGCCACAGGCTTGGGGACACAGGCAGGCAGGAAGCTGGAGGCCTATGTTGTGGGCCAGGAGGGGAGAGTGCCCAAAGCCAACCCCTTTTGGGAGGGGTGGGTCCCAAGAGGGAGCTGATGCCCTCTGCCAGGAGGATGCTCTTCCAGTCTCTCCTTTAAGGCCCTCACTGGCCACTTCTTAGGTCTCACTTTAAGCCCTCTGCTTGGGCTGATCCCCGCCCACTTCTGTTCTCTCCTAGATTAGCCTCCTAGCTGATCCTGAGTCCCTCCCATCTCTCCTCCCCCAGCTGCTAAAGTAATGGCTGATTGATCATGGTACTGGAGAGTGAGAGGTGCCTTCAGCTAGGTGTTAAGACTGACCTCTACTCACCCCAAATGTTGAGATGATTGGGGAGGAAGGGAGGACAGTTTGCCTGCCCCTCACATTGCTGTATCTGTTCTTTCTGTAGCTTCACAATAATTATCACTTTGTGAAAGTTAAACAGGAATTGTTTAAATGGAATTAGAGCACTGGTTACAGACTGTTCTACACATGCCTATAGGTTCAGACGAGACATGCAACCTCACTGAGCTACCCCTAGACCCTTGAGGGGATGATACAGCAGCCTGACCCTAAGACCCAAAGCATGCTTGAAATACAGTAATGTGCCTTAAGCATGGCAAACAAACCCACAAGCAAAAGCAGAAGCTGGCCATCTAATGGGGGAAACAACCCTCCCAATGAGGGGGTGCCAGGGAGGAGCACTTTGGCCCAGAAAGTCATATGGGGCCATCCATAGTATAGTGACACAACCCATCCAGAAACAATGGCCACGGTGGTTTGAACAAGGTTCAAGCTACCAGAACTGGAGAGGCTTTCCAGAAAAAATCCCAGGAGAGTTAGTCACCAGTCTGGAGAAGAGGGGCCTAGAACTTAAGATCATTCATCCTGGGAGGTAGATGGTGGGGGAGGAGGAAAATGATGGGAAGGGTGCTGGGGAGGAGGAAGGCTGTGGGAGGAGGGAGGCTTCTGTGGAGGAGGTAAGCTGTGGGAGAAGAGGGAGGCTGTGGGAGGAAGGAAGGTGTCTCCTATGTCTAAACCTCTTCCCCTCTGCCTTGTAGAGCCCCTCGATTATTTCTGAGGTTGTTGGTGGTGATTCCTCCATGATCTTTTCCGTAGCCCTGCTGTCTTCATCTCACACTGCTGTGGCTGCGTCTATGATGTCTCCCAGTCCCGGGGGGCACTCACACAGGGCTGGGCTTCCTCTGCAGCCTCCTATGCTAGTATCACTTGTTTCCTACCCCCTGTCTCCAACTCCTGTTTTCTATAGAAAATAGGAAAATATCATGGGCCCTAAGTCCCCTCTCATCTTCCCCACATTTCACAGTCCCTTGATGTCATCCCCAGCCCCTCCCCTTCCTTCCTCTACAGGTTGCCTTCTGGATTCTTACCCATCCCCAGCCAGAGATACCTCTTCACCCCAGACTGCTTTCTCCACTGAAAGTAACCTCTACCCCCTGGGACCTCTTCCTGGGATTGGCCTCCATTTTAAGGAGGAAGCTCAGGCCAACCATGTTTTCGTCCCTCTCAAGGCCACCTTCCTACTCTCCTCAATCCTCTCTGTCAGGCTAGATACCTTCATTCCTCCTCCCTTTCTCCTTTGGAAAGGAAGCTCTGTTGAGGGCCGAGAGTATCTTTCTATGGGCAAGTAGGTACACAGTGCATAGGGAGCTGAGCCTGGAGTGGGGAAGACTCATTAAAGCCAGCCTCAGATACCTACTAGTTGTGAGACCTTGGGCAAGTCACTTAGCCCCATTTGCCTCTGTTTTCTCATCTGTAAAGTGAGCAGGAGAAGGAAATAGCAAACCACTCCAGTATCTTTGCCAAGAAAACCCCAAAGATATCAGGAAAAGTCAGGCATGACTGAAACAACTGAATGACAACTACAAAGCATCTTTCCCGTTGAAACTACTCCCAAGGCTTAGCACAGGGCATGGCATTTCATGGACTCTCAAAGAAGGCTTCCTGGTTTCTTTCCATAGTCCTTTCTTAACCACCAACCCTTCCATGAGTGCCCTCAATCCTGAGATCTGCTGTCTCCAACAGACAGCTCTCTCCCCTTCAGCCTCTCCATTTCTGTCTCTTCCCAATTGCTCTCAAACACACCCAAATCTCCCCCATCATAAAAATCCCTTACCAGACCTTAGATAACAGAAGCTAATCAATGCATGGTATCACCACCCTCTCTAATCCTTCAATCCAGTGGGTTAAGTGGCTCTTGGTTCTCTATTTCCTCTAGGAAGAATTAAACTTGAATTCTTCTCTTTACCTCAGAAAGCACTTCCCAATTGGATTCCAGTCTGCTCTTCCAGTCTTATTTCTCCTCTCCCTTTACATTACAGTCCTTCCATCCTGGCACCCTTTTATCATCTTACAACATATTATCACCCATTTCTGGAGTGTCCCCATGTCTGAAATGCCCCCTCTGCCTCTCATGACCCTTTGTTTCCTTGAAAACTCCCCTCAAGCCCCACCTTCCACAAGATACCTTTTCTTAGGCCCAGGTGCTGGCCCTGATCCTTCCCCCTGCCCCAACCAACATGTATTTATTTTCTATGGAACATACCTGTAATGTCTCTACCAAAAGAACCTAAGTTCCTTCAGGGCAGAGACTATTTCATTACTATTTTCATAATTCCCTGAGCCAGGACAAGATATGCACAGTGGTGAGTAGCAGGTGTCTTCTCACTAAAATCTATCAATCGATTGTCCCAATCCCACCCATCTACTTCTTTATTTCTGATTAGTAGCTTCTGGGCCATCCTCAACTCTTGTTTATTCAAGGGACACAATCAATGTCTCCTTAAAAAACACACACGGAGATATTTTATTGAGCTTTTGTTTTCATATCACCTAGATTTATCCCTCTAACTTTCCCCTTCCCAGGGAGCAATCGTATAAAAGAAAGGATGTTTTTCCTTAAAAAGAGAGTGAAAAGAATAAAAAACAATAAAACCTATTGACATATTGAAGAAAAGTCTTTTTATATGCAACGTCCTGCAGAAAGGCTTCTTACTTCTTTGGAATGAGAGGAGGGCTCTTATATCTCCCCTTCTTCATAATTGCAGACCACCACTATCTTCTGGGTTCTTCAAGCTCCTAACCTAAGAATCACCCTGGACACCTCACTCTCTCTCATCCCCTCTAGATCCAATATGGTGCCAAGACCTGGCATTTCACCTCTATAAAATCTCTTGTCAATTTCACTTCTGCAACATCTCTTGTCATTTCACCTCTGCAACATCTCTTGTCATTTCACCTCTATAAAATCTCTTGTGAATTTCACCTCTGCAACATCTCTTGTCGATTTCACCTCTGCAACATCTCTTGTCATTTCACCTCTATAAAATCTCTTGTCAATTTCACCTCTGCAACATCTCTTGTCGATTTCACCTCTGCAACATCTCTTGTTGATTCTCCTCTGCAACATTTCTCCAGTGCTCTCCCCTTCCCTCCTCTGACTTGCCCCTACTCTAGTGCAGGCCCCCAATCCCCTTATGCCTGGTCTGTTGCAATAGCTACTGGGAGACTGGCCTACCTCAAAGCCTCTCCCCTCCTCAGTCCATCCTCCACTCAGTTGCTAAAGTGAGAATGCTTTCTCTTTCTCCATCCCACCCCCACTCATTCAGATTCTTTAGGAATCTGACTCTTATCTCTCCCTCTCTGCATTCAGTGTCTCCTCTGTCTCTCTCTCTCTCTCTCTCTCTCTCTCTCTCTCTCACTCTCTCTCTCTCCCCCATCTTCCTTTTCTCTTTCTGTTCCCCCTCTTCTTTGTCTCTCATCTCCATCTTTCTCTCTTGTGTCTCTTGTATAATGTCTCTCTCTTAAGAAATATTTGTTCATTAGCTCTTCTGATCAATGCAATGAGCTAATTCCAAAAGAGTCATGATGGAAGATGCTATCCACATCCAGAGAAAGAACTATGGAGTCTGCAGATCTAAGCACACTATTTTCTCTTTTTTTGCTGTTGTTTTTTCCTTCTCAGGGTTTCCCCTTTTGTGCTCATTCTTCTTTCACAACATGACTATATGTTGTACATATATAGCATCTATCAGATTGTATGCTGTCTTGGGGTGGGGAAATGGAAGGGGAGGAAATTTAGAACTCAAAATCTTACAAAAGTGAATGTTGATAATTAAAATAAATAAACTAATTTTTAAAAAATATTTGTTCAAAGGTTAATAGAATGGAAGTTGAGAGGGGGCTGGATGCCCTGCTGGGCACTGACAGCATTCAAGGAAAGGAGCCCCAGCACTGCTAACCCTCCAGGGCAGAGAAAGAAAGAAGGGGATGTGGAGAAATAGAAGCCTCAGGCTTGGTACCAAGGAAGGACAGAGAATAGCTGGGCTCTAGGGGAAGCCTGAGAGGAGGGCAACCTGAGTCAGATAACTATGCTCCTAAAGTTAACTGTCACCACCCTACTCAAGAAGCTGCCATAGCTATCTCTTGCCTCTGGAGCTAAGTACAAATACATTGATTTAGCTTTTAAAGATCCTCACAGCCCAGTTACGTTGACCTACAGGGCATAATCACTTCCCCTCATGCCTTCTTCCTGCCAAGTGGGCTTTATTCAGGAGGCAGCTGGGGCATGCAGTGGATAAGAGCCCTGGAGGGAAGTGCTATGTTATCTCCCCTTACAGATGGCGAAACTAAGGAATGGAGGAATCAAGTAACATGCCCAGGCTTACAGGCTAGTATCTGAGGTAATATTTGAACTTAGGTCTTTCAATTTCCAGGTCCTACGTCACTTAGCTGCCAAATAGGAAGGTGGCCCAGGTCCTGTTCTAAGTAGCTGGGGAGGGGGAGGGGGTGGAGGGGAGGGTGGAGAGAGAGGTATTCCCAAGCAGAGGGGGCAGAGGAGAACAATCTGTCCCAATGGCCATGAAGGTGGCTGGAGCAGCAGCACTTAGGGCTGGGTCAGACATCCAAGAGGCCAAGGTCATCAGCTGCATCCCAGGTCACAGCCAGGCATCCTGACTTTTGTCCTGCTACTTCTGGAGAAGACAATGAGACTGAAGATTCTGTGCAGCTCTGCCTCATTTCAAACCAATTTGGGGCAGGTGAAAAGGACAATGACAGAGCAGGGGAGAAAGGCTCCATTTGCAGGCTGAGAAAGGCCTTCTTTAAGCCAAGAAAGAAAGGCAAAGAGAAGGCCAGGGAGGGTGTTTCCATCAAGATGGATGGAGACAGAAAATCTGCAAGGGAGCTTCATGGGAACCTCACCTCTCCTATATCCCTAACAATGGGCATTGCCTCTTGAAACCTTCAGTGACAGGGGGCTTACTCCCAACAAAGGAGTCCCATTTAGACAATAGACAGTTCTAACTGTTGAAAAGTGTTTCCTTCCATTGGGACTGAGGATAAGAGGAAAAGGGAGTTCATTTAGTTGTGGGGCTCCTAAGGAGGTGGGAATACATGGGGCCCAGAAGATGGGGGAGGGTTTCGCCACAGGGCATGGAAGACTAGTTCTCCCCCTGAACCTCAAGGAAAGATGAGAGGGCAGGCAGCCACTGTCTAAGGTGAAATGGAAGATCCTGATCTAGTCTCCCTCCTCTCACTTCAGTTAGTTATCTGGGAAAAACAAAGGGCATCCACTGCCCCCCCACCCACTCACCCATCCCTCTGGCCTCCCAGGCTTCTATGACTGATCCTTGCCTGGCCAGTGTGCTCAGTGTGCTCATTACCATCTGCCTGCCCTCTGGCACGCATCCCTTCCCTGGGCTCAGCCTGTAACTCTCCCTCTTCTGCCTTGATGGATCCCTCCAGGTGGTGGCTGCCTGAGCCATCTCCACAGCCTGCCCCCTCTATACTGTCCCTATACCATCCCATCATTTCAATTTGCCCCAACCAGAAGGCCCTGGAGAACTCCCCTACCAAGTGATGATGATCTGGGAGCCACCAAAGGAAAGAGCTCCCCCTCCTACTCCTCCTCCTCGGAACAGCCTGGCACACACTGGGTGTCAGCCTCCTCCCCACTTTCCCATATGGGAGGGGTCTGGGGCTAGCCACTGATCACTCTCCACCTATCTGACCCCTCCAAACTCTAGTATTTGACCCCTTCTCTGGGTGAGGCCCCCTCACAGCTCCCCAACCCAAAGCCAGCTCCCTTGCCACGTGCTTGGACCTTCCTACTCCGACGATCAGGGAAGACCCACGGGAGAAAAGAGAGATCTCCCTCCCAGCACCCCCAACACGACATCGGCTATGCCTACACTGTCACAGCACCTGGCCACTGGTTGTCCTTCCCTCCATTCCTGGCTTCCCTCAAGACTCAGTTTAAATTCTGCCCTCCCTAGCCCTACCCCGCCTCTTCTCCCCAAGAGGCCCTCCCCTTCCCCCGTCACGTGGTGTCCCATTCTAGGGTAGGGAGCTACCTGGCCTTTTCTGTTTGTTTTTCTCTGTATCCCCAGCACTCTGGGCACGACTGGTACACAATAGGCGCTAAGTAAATGCTTGTGAACTGAAGAACTGGCACACAATAACCGCTAAATAAATGCTTGTTGCCTGAAGATCTGAAGAATCTAGTCCAACCTCTGCATTTGACAAATGGGGAAACTGAGGCACAAAAGGACGAAGGGCCTGACCCCCATCGTCGCTCGTCCGGTCCATCAGGCCAGGCCCACCCGCTCTCCCCCGACACAGACCGGCGGGCGGGGCTCAGCTGAGGCCCAAAGTTCAGGCGCAGAGGTGGGAAAAGGGCCCGAGACCAAGCGGGCGGGGCCTTGAAGCCACATTCAGAAAGTGGGCTGCGGTCCCTGCCAGCCAGCCCCGAGCAAGATGGGGGTCACATAGTGAACAGGGTCACTAGGCCGGCAGGGGTCCCCGCCCCACCCCCACTCCCGAGGGGGCGGGGGAGAGTGGGAGTAGTAGTCAGGACGACCACTCTCGCCGCCTCCGATTGGCTAGGACTTCGAGCGCCGCTGCTCCGGATTAGTCCAGAGCCGGGCCATGCCCCGCCCCATTCCCGTCCCTCTCCCCGGAGCAGTCATCCGGGGGCCCCCAGCTTCCGGCGGAGCCACCTCCTCCCCTCCCTCCCTCCCACTCTGGTCTCCACAGCAACGGCCCCTCCCTCCTGGGCCCCGCGGCGCGCGCCTGCGCCCTCACCAGTCTCCCGGCCCCCACCTTTTCCCGTCCCTCGACTCATGCGCCTGCGTACTCCTCCGCATTCCACGGTTCCCCGCCTCTCGTTTGCAAACGACCTATGGGGAGTCGTGCCGTCGCGCGAGGCTTCCTGGGAATTGTAGTTCTCGCAGAAAACTGGGCGCGTCTCGCCGCAAAGGCTGCCGGGACATTGAGTCCTGGGTGTCCTTGTGCGCATGTGCAGGAGGCTGAGGGGGGCTTTCGGGGGCGCGAGGGCGGGCAGGGGGCCCAGCGGAGGACTCGGACACGGACACGGACACAGACACGGGCACGGGCGTGGGCCCCGACACCGAGTCGGGCGCGGGCTCAGAGGGAAGTGGGCGGACGGACAGACGTGCCCGCGGTGAGCGCCCCGGGGGGCGGGGGGGGAGAGACAAAGGGGAGGGGGCGGGGCGGTGAGGGGGGGATCCCAGCCTCTTGGACCCCAGACCACCTTCCCTCCCCCTGTCCAATCCCACGCTCTCCCCCTTCCCCATCTGCCCCTCCCTCTTCTATACCCCTCTGTCTCCTCTGCCCCTCCCCCTTTATTCCCCTCCCCCCTCTGCCCCACCTCTCCCTTTCTGCCCCTCCTCCTTATATCTGCTCCTCCCCCTTGTCTCTGCCTCTCCCCCATCATCCCTCCACTTTTGCCCATCCCCCTCCTCTGCTCCCTGTCCGCCTTTCCCTGGTCCCTCCCCTTCCCCTCCCCCTTCACCACCCCTCCCCCTCTGCCTCTCCCGGTTTCTCCACCTCTTGAGGTTCCCTCCTCTGCCCCTCCCCCTTCTCTACCCTCCCTTCCATCTGCCCCTCCCCCCTCTGCCCTTCACCCCTACCCCACTGCCCCCTCCTTGCTCCTCCTATCCGGCCCCCCACTTTCCTCCCGGGATTTCGTTCTCCCTTCCTTTTTTTTCCACCTCCACCGCCCTCCTGAGGACTTGGGTTCAAATTCCAGCCTCACACTTCGCTATGTGAACCCAGGTCTCAGTTTCCTGCCCTGTAGGTCCAAGCCCTTTTCTGATCTGGATTTAGACCAGACCCCTAGCGGTGGGGGAAGGGCTGCCCCTGGGAGCCCTGGGAGCCCTGGGAGAAGGGCTCTAAGCGGAAGGCTGAGGAGGGGGAGGGGGACATGAAGGGGAAGGGAGCCCTGGACCCCCCCACCCCCTCCAGGGGAGCCTGAGCTCAGGTCTGGGGGGAGGTGTGACCTCTGAGACTCAGTTTCCCCCAGGCTCCAGCTGCTGCCCCTCCATGGAGGTCACGCCCCCGCTGCTGCCCCCCCAGGGGGCGTCCGTGAAACAGGAAGCCCGGGCCACCGAGGCCTTGGCCCCCGACTCTCCTTGGTGCCGCTTTCGCCACTTTCACCTAGGGGATGCCCCGGGCCCCCGAGAAGCCCTGGGCCTGCTGCGGGCCTTGTGCCGGGACTGGCTGCGCCCCGAGATCCACACCAAGGAGCAGATGCTCGAGCTGCTGGTGCTCGAGCAGTTCCTGAGCGCCCTGCCGGCCGAGATCCAGGCTTGGGTCCGGAGCCGCCGGCCCGAGACGGGCGAGGAGGCCGTCAGCTTGCTGGAGGAGCTGTGGGTGAGCCGAGGGCCAGGGGAGGGACATAGCCACAGGGTACTTAGGAGCTCCATGCCTCAGTTTCCTCACCAGGACAGCCTTGGCGTTGCGAGCCCTTGTCGTCTGAGGGCTGTGGCCGTCCTCCCTAGCTTTTCCCCAGCATAGTGAGGGCGGCTGGGGACCCAGGGTCAGACAGAGGAGGGAGGGAGGACACAGACTTAGCTCCCCCCAGAGGGGCGATCTGGCTCATCTCCTTGGGGTGACAATGATGGCGGCATCAGAGGGCAACCTCCTGGGGGGAGGAGGAAAAGGGACCCAACGTGTTGTGCAGGACATGGGTGATTATTGTGTTCTTGTGGGAGAGAACCACCTCCAGGGAGGCACCTGCCTCCCCAAAGGGGAAGAGGGGCTCGATCTTGTGCTGGGGATACCTGGGGAGTCTGGGCTTCTGTCCACAGCCATTTACAGGGACAGGTTGGGGGCTCTCCTGCCTGCCATCTGCCCTCCCTTTCCTGGCCCCTAACCTCTCCCTTCTCCCACCCTTCTGCCTCCCGGTCTCCTGCCCCCTCTCCCTGTCTCTGTCTCCCCCTTCCCCTGCCATTTGCCTCCTCTCTCCCACCCCTCTGCCTCCTCCTCTCTCTCCCTCTCCTCTCCCCTCCCACCTTTACGTCCATGAATCTACCTTATCTAGTTGTGTCCAGGGCTGGAAAACTGTTGGGTTTTCCTTGAAGAGGTGGAAGCCTCCACTTGATTGATCATAGCCAGTCCCTTCCCAGACCTTGGTTGCCCCTGAGTCAGGAGGGCCATGTGGGAGGAGCAGTAGGGTCTCTTTTCTTCATTAAGATGCCCCACAAGCTTCCCCTTTGGAGGGGAGCCCAGGGCTGTCCTGAGGGCCCAAGGCTGCTACCATCAAGCTAAGTGACCTCTGATGACTCGCAGGGGGTCAGTGGGGGGGCTGTCCCTCAGGAGCATCCTCCTGTCTTTACTTAGGAATGAGCTCTACAGATCTACCACACTTCATTTAACTGGCCCTCAGCTTCTGAAGCAGACCATTGATGAGTCCAGAAGCTGCCCTGGCTCCGCATGGCACACACATGCATGCAGGCACGCACGCTTTCCCTGAGTCTACTCCCTTCCCCACTCAGAATCCCTAGGATCCTAACTGCTCAGCGTCAATGGTGTCTCTTCCAGGGGACCTTCCCTGTTGCCCCACTCCAGATAATGCCTGTCCATTGTGCGTTGGAGGGGGTCTAGTTTAGCTGGATGTCTCTTGGCGGTCGCTTCATTTCCCTGATAGAAGATGAGCTGGAGGTCAAGGTGGATTTCATTTTTCCTCTGTGACTCAGGACCTAGTACATGGTCATAAATGCTTGTTGATTGATTAATCTGACCTGATTTCTGGCCCTTTGAACTATGAGCAAGACCCTGTGCTAAAGGCCAGAGTCCAGAGCCTGGCTCCCCGTTCCATCCAGTGATCACTGTGTGTGTGTCCCCTTCCCCCAGAGGGACCCCGGGGCCCTTGTCCTTGCTGTCCAGAGTTGATCCCAGCCCTCTGACCTTGGGCCCCGGGCACTCCCCCACTGCTCTGTACCAAGTTCTCCAGTCAGGTCCCAGTCTTATGTTTCTTATATTTCAGTCCCTTAAATTTGGTTTCTATCAGAGTTGGTCCATGGTCCTAGTCTGCCCTCATTGAGTCACAGCCTCATTTTGTCAGCCAGGGTTCAAGCTGTCTCTCCCAGCTTTATAACCTCTAGATATTATGAGTGAGCTTTTCTCTAGGTCTTTACCCAAGCCTGGGTCCTCCCCAGGGACTACAGGGATTCATTCTCTTGTCATTCCCCACCACCAACCAGGGATTCATTCTCTTGTCATTCCCCACCGCCACCAACCAGTGGGGGCCCTGCTGGCTCAGCCATCACCTGAGGGCCTTTGGAGATGGCCTTACTTCTCTGCAGTGCCAGCTCGGTGTTGATCAGGTTTGTCCTTTCTTCCTCAGGGCTTCCTCCTTCATTGCTCCTGTCATATCTGGCTTCCAAGTCTCTCTCCTCAGCCTCTCTTGTAGTTGGAGCCCGTCTGGGACTGGTCCCTGAGGCAGCACAGGCAGTCCTCTCTTGGCCTGCTGCCCCCCCTTTCTAGTGTATAAGCTGCATTTGGGGTGATGCCCAGGCTAGTGCTGGCCCTGGCACCTATTGGCTTTTCTGCCTGGGTGTCTGAGCCCGTTCCTAGGCTGGTGGCTCTGTGAGGCCAGGGACCATGTCTTTGTAAATGTTTTGAATAAATTTTTGTTTCAGTCTTTTGTTTTGGTATCACCAGGATGAGAGCGATTTCTGAAAATAAATTAAGAAATAAAGCCATCTCTGTTATAAAACTTTGAAAGATGAATAGTTGAAAGGTGTGCTCACGGCTCTCCTTGGCTTCTCTCCTGGATGCCCAAGGAGTCAGACACTCTCATTTCTCCCACTTCCTTCTCTCCCTTCTTCCTGCTGTCTATGCACACAGAAGCTATTTGGTCTCACATGCTCAAGCTCGCCTGCTTTCTCTTTGTCACTTGCTTAGACCCAAGACTTGGAAAGGGACACGATCTCTTTCCCTTTTGAAAATGTCATGGCTTGACACATGCAGGCCAGTTTCTACTGGGTGGCAGTTGGCTCTTTTCCAGCCTCCCTGGGCTTCCCCTCTCTGTCTCTGCCCAAGAATGGGGTCTTTCCTGCAGTAGACAAAGCCCCAGCTGGGCTGGGAGGTGGGAAGCCCATACTGGAATCACAGCTTGGCTCATTTCACTGCAGGAAGACTTTGCGAAGATCCTTCCTTTCCCTGGGTATCACTTTCCCCCTTAGTCCAGTAATAGTGTGAACTTGGTCTTCAAAGTCCCTTTAACCTCCCTGAAGCAGATATCAGGATTTGGGGAATGTGTAGAGATTCATGAAGGAAGACAGAACCAGGCCACCTTAACTCTGGCAGACACTCGGGATTGCTTTAGTCTTACTGGAGGGAATGTCCTTTCCCTTCCCTTGGTCTTAATTTCTTCTTTAAACGAGATCATGGCTTGGGGACCAGGCCGACAAATATTTCTTTGGCATCTACTACATGGAAGATGAGAATTTGGATACAGTCTAGTTAGAGAATGACAAGACAGAGTAGCTACCCTCAGTCTAGAACTGAGGGACACTGAGGTCTAGCTGAGACCAGTGTTAACTGCCCAGTGGGTGGGTATAAGAGCCCCAGCTCTGGGCTCTGTGAGAACAGACTGTCTCCTCTTTGTGCCCATCCATACTGTCTTAAGTTTTCTCCTTCTTTCCTTGGGTTGAAAGCTTTTGAGGGCCAGGGAGGGTGCACGAAGAGCCTCAAGCATGGAACCCAAAACCCTGGTTCTGTTCTTGAGAGTGGGAGAGTGTGAACAGCTTAGCCCATAGGAGCCCTCATATGAAGGCCCTGGAAGTGAACTCCAGGCCTCCCTCCTGCCAGCTCATCTGTATCCTCCCTACCCTTTGGGGCTGAGTTCCAAAGCCCCTCCTCATATCTGGACCACAGGCCTCTGGGAAAGTTGCCTTCCTGCCTTGTGGGTCCTTGCTTCTCTTCTCGGAGTGGATTCCCAGGAGTGCCAGGGCTGGACATCCCCAGCCCTGTCTCTTTGCTGGCACCTTGATGCTTTCCTTCGCCTCCACTTGAGTCACCTCTACTGCTCTTCCTTCCCCTGCTTCATCCTCCTCCTGGGCCCTTCTCTAGGTAGGCTTTCTCTTCTAAATGCTCAGCTTGTCTCCATACTCTTCATCCAGAGAACCCTTCACCGTAACAGATGCTGTGGTCTGTGAAAGTGGACCTCTTTGGAGCAGACGCTATCCCCTCATACTGCCCTGAATGTATTCATGGGCCTGCCTTGCAGTTCAGAAGCCTCCATGTCACCCCCATTATCCACTGTTGGGCCAGATCCAACAGCTAGCCCTCTGTGCTTGGACTGTGTGGTCTCCAGACTCCCAACAGGGCATTTTAACTGGGCCTTAAAGCCCATCCTGGGGACAGACTGGACAGGTAAAGATGAAAAGGGGGTACATCTGAGGAGTCAAGAGCACAGAAGCGTGTCCTTTGGTCAGAGCACAGTGTGACTACAAGGTTAGGGCAGCCTGAGGTGGGGGAGAAATGCTTGTAGCACCACTGTGATATTCACAATGCCTATCTCAACTGTGAATATGCTGGCACAATTCTGAATCGAGAAATACAACAGACTCCCCACATGGAAGACAGAACCAAAACATTTATTCAAACACCAGAAAACCAAATTCATCATAGTAAGAAATCTATACACAATAACAATGCAGAGAACACCAGTCCCTAGGCTTCCCACAAGCCAGCTCTCCCCCTTGTGCTAGCCAACTTCCTGTTTCCTCTCTCTCCCTCAGCTCTGACCAGTTTCCTCCCAGCTCTGTTCTAGGCCTACCTCTTCCTGTTCCATGTGACTTGACTAACGTGACTCAGGCTTCCCTGTAACTTAAACACATCACATGGGCCTATTAATGAACGGGAAAGATCTTCCCATTAAGAAGCAAAAGCATGTTATCAATACATTTGACCCCAAGATCTTTCTTATTCATTACATAGGTCAGTGGGACAGTTGGTATCAACAGAACTTTAACAGGAATCACACAAAATAAGCACTTAAAACAATGTCTTAGGGTAGGGCTTGAGCAGAAGCATCCCATCATTCCCCTCTCCAAAGAATGGGGCCCCAAATCTTGGGGTAAGGGACAAAGGTCTCTTCTTCCTTGGCTACTGCTTGTTGAGATTGGATGATAGAGCTGTCCCTGCCTCATTAGGCCCTTCATTCGAGGGGTCAGTTCTTTAGTTGGCATCTAGAGCTTGGTCAACACCAAGCCCAGAGGTGACACAGCACAGTCATGGATGGGGTGACATCTGGCTTAAGCTATCGGGCTTCTGCAAGTGGAGGGTAGTAAGCCTACAGAAAACAAATCTGACAGACAAAAAGCCAAAAAGAAACAAGGCAACGGTAACCAGAAGCAGGGTAGCTCTGGGCTCAGCCATGCTTCTGGAGTCCTGTTTTCCAGTTTGCAATTTTGGGGTCATCATTCTGGCTACACCCCCTTTCATCTGAGCTGGGGCCTGGCCCATCCTGCATTCTCCCTGCAGGCCTGAGGAACCTGGATACAGTGTTTCAGAAGCCTCCCGCTCAGTCTAATATCAAGCCCCTTTCCTTGATACATTTTACATAGTTGGTTAGTTGGAATGCCATCTATTCTTCCAAAATCTGCCCCTCCTCAGCAGAGCAGCAAACAGTTCTTTGCTTGACAGTCTATTCTTACTTTGGGTCTGCTGGCTATTTAATCTGTCTGCAGGAAATTGATCTTTTTCACTAATTCTCCCCATCCAAAGGCAGGGTGATTCTTCCATCCTTTGGGTGAGCCAACTCAAAATGTCTGTGCTTCCAGCTGAGCAGAATCCTTAATTACCCCCTCAAATACCGTGGGGGCCCCTTGTTTCTCCTGCTTCCTTCTTAGTACTGGCCGAACCTCAGCCTCACCTGTTTCATTCTCCTCCCACACATCCTCCTGGCCCAGCCTGTGCAAGGGCTGCATTCACTTTCCTACTGTTAACTTTTCACCTCCTGTGAGCCAAACCAACGACAGTTTTTTCTTCCACCACCTGAAATTAGCTTGCTCTCTAGAGAAGAGTTTTAACACTGCAAGATAAAAACCTTCTACAAATCAGCCAATCAGAGCTTCTCTTCAGCATCCTGTCTCTGCTTATACATATAAGATGATACCTTGTTAGCAAAGTTAGCCTCTCCTACATACCCCTGCCAGTTCTTTCCCCTGTTCTATTGGAATTCCCTGCAAACATCTTTCTAAGTCTCTGGGTTCTCCCTTCTGTAGCCCTGGTTTCCAGTTTTCACAGAGCCCTGTGCCTTTAGCCCATTTTTTTGTCAGGGAGGAGTAGGGCAAATCCTCCCACCCTGTGCCTTTCTCTCTTCAGATAGAGAGGCCTGATATTTCATAGTCCCATCCTTGTTGCCATTTGTAACACCAAAGCAATATTCACAGCACCTGTGGCAGCCATGAATATGCCTCCGTAATTCTGAATCGTGAAATATTACACTCTCCACATGGAAGACAGAATCAAGACATTTATTCAGACACCAGAAAGCCAAATCCATCATAGTAACAAAAATCTATACACAGTAGTAATGCAGAGGGCAACACCATCCCCAAGCCTTCCCTCTGTTTGGCTTCCAACAAACAGGCTCCCCATATCCCACTGCCTGTTCTCTCTCTCTCTCTCTGTCCCTCAGCTCTGACTTCTCTGACGCCATTTCCTCTCAGCTCTGTTCTAGCTCCACCTCTTCCTGTTCCATGTGACTTGACTCGTGACTCAGGTTTCCTTGTGACTTAAGCAGGTCATATGGGCTCATTAACAAATGGGAAAGATCTTTCCACTAAGAGGCAAAGTTACATTAACAATAAGCAAAATGCATTATCAATACACTGCTAGGCCTTATGCTCCTGGCCTCCAGTCATGAGGGGGCTACCTTGGTGGCTTTGTTGGGTGGATGTAGAGAAGTCGTGTCGGGCTCCCAAAGCAAATTCTGGCCCCATTTGTAAGATGCTTTCCCAGACAGAGGTCCCTCCCGAAGCCTCTCCCTAAGAGAGCTTAGGGAGCCTTGTGGGGATGCCAGTGTAGACAGAGCTGTTGTGAGAAAGGCTCTGTCCAAGACACAGCACCTAGAAGAATAGAAGTCTTCAGCTAGAAAAGGTCACATGCCATGGAAACAAATATTGCAGGGGGAAGCAGACCAAGAAGTGAGGTGGTACTGCCCTCCAGGATCTCTTCTGATGGGCAAAGTTCTCTACTGCACTTCCTGGGGCAAAGATCCCGAGCAGGGACAGCACCCAGAACTTGAAGCCACTAGTGGCTCCCCTACAGGGCTCTTCCCCAGTATGAGGATTGGTCATATCCATATTTTCCAGATTGGGACATTGTAGACTAGGCACATATGACTGGGTGGGGGCAGGAGGAAAGTGGGCAAAACCCTTGTGGAATGCATTGTTCTTGGAGGCCTAGGGACAGACAGGAAAGGTCCCTGAAGACTGGTGTCGTCTCACCTTCAAGGTTAAGGCCCTGTCACCCTTGCCTGCAGAGTGAGAGTTTGTGCTCCCTTCCTTGAAGGGCCAGGGGAGAGCAGAGCCTTGGGAAATGAGGAGCTGCCGTCACTGTATTGTCATGCTTCGCTCCCACTCCTCAGCCTTTGCTAACCGGCACCAGTTTCCTGCTCTCACATACCTTGGGAGGGTGTGGCTTCTTTTCTCCTTGTCTTACTGTGGGGTGAATTAGGGGGTTGGTAGCAAGGCTCTCGACATAGGTGCATCTGGGACAAAGATGGAGGGAGGACCTAGGTCCTTCTGTCATTTGTCACTCACCCCAAAAAAATGGCTGTAAATCATTAAGGTCCTCAGGTACAGGGGAGGGAGCCTTTTAATAGCACTTCACTTCACACTTCCACTCTGCTGGGGAAGGCATAACCACACCTCCAGTGATCACTTATTAAGCAAGCTTTCCCACCGTTTCAGGGCCCAGTGACATCCCAGGATCGGCCCCAGGAACTCAGGGGACAGCGAGAGATGACAGGTGCCCCTGGAGTCCCCACCGGGAAGGAAGATGGTGGGATGATGGCACTAGGTGAGAAGCAGCCCCTCCCCACTCCACCGGAAAATAGGAGAGGCAGGAAACAGGGCCTGAGGGAAAGCAGACATGGACAGTTGTCCTTCCTACTGTGAAGCCTGTCATGAGCCTTAGTGCCCCTTCAACCTCCATGCTGTGTGCAGCCTCAAACCTGACTCCCATGCCCTTAGGACCCTCCCCTTATCTGTTGCATATTCTCTGGCTTTGCTCAGGTGACCTCCTCCCTGGCTGCCATTGCGGAGCTCCAGCACTCAGGATTTCATTCCTGGACTCCATGTGAGCCCTGCTATCAGTGAACCCTAACAGGCGCTTGGTTCCCTCCCCTCCTCCAAGGTCATGGCTGGTTCTGGACACCACTGGGTCACAGGCCTTGGGGATGTTTATCTTGGAGAAGAGAAATGGGGGAAGGGTGTCAGGAAGTGCTTCTAACCACTAGTAGCAGGAGGCCTCTCATACATACTCGATTATTTCTTACCCGCTGAGTGAGGATCCTCATGGAGGGGAGGATTGGGCCAGATGGCCTTTTCCTGGTGGTCAGTGAGTTGACCGGCATTTATTAAGCACCGCCTCCATCACTGACACCAGTCCCTCTGTGGACAGTGAGGAGGAGGAGGAGGATATGACATTCTATAGATGGACTTGCCAGAGGTTTTTGGCAGCAGAGCTAGGCCAGGGCCCCAAACTGGACCTTTCCTTCATGCCATGTCCTGGGGCCTGGTCATTCTGTTTGCAGATGGCCCAAAGCCAGGAGTTTCCAGAACACTGAGGGCATTGGGGTGAAGCTTTCCAGGTCAGATTGATGTTTGGGTTTAAGAATTCCAGTTCAAGCCCCAATTACAGAGTGGCCCAGCCTGGTAGTCCAAAGACAAAACTGAAAGGCCTCACACTCTGCGCTGATGCTGTGTGTATTACAGGTTGGGATAGAGGACTTGGAGAGTGGCTAGAAAGCCAGGTGGGAGGCAGAGTCAGGAACAAAGTGGGGAAAGAGCCATTGAGTCTTAGTGGACAGCCAGCTGGTGGGCAGCCCAGAAGGCTGGCAGGCTTCAGAGGTATCATTGTGGAGAAGAGGGAGCCTTTGGCCTGCGCAGACACATGGGGAAGATGACAGTGAGTGCTGGGAACCACTTGGGAAAATGCCCAGAGTTGCTGCTGGGGGTCCTTGGAAAGGACTCTGGGCTGGGGAGGGAGGCCCTTGGAGTATCCTTAGAGGATCTATAGCAAGAAGGTTCCCTCAGAGAGCACCAGGGACTTTCCAGCCAAGTAGCCCAGCTCTGAGGGATCTCCATCCCCATCCCCTCCACAACAGTGCTCAGTGTTAAGGGAACCTTCTCCAATGTCTGGTGTTAGCTGGATTCAGCCTCCGGGGGCCAAGGCCAGCCTTTAGAGCCCCCATAGACAGGCATCGTGCTCCAGGCCTTGAAATGTTCCTTACCTGACATGGACCCCAGGCCCTTTCTTCTCCTATGTTCCTTCTTCTAATCATTTGCCTTTTTAAATGGGGGTATAAGCAGCTGCATAAAGATAAGCTCTGAAGGCTGAGTAGGAGATAAACCACTGAGGGAAGGCTCTAGTACTAATGGGGATGAAGGCTTCCTGGAGAAGGAGGGGCAAAGGGAGAGCCCTCCCGGCCTGGGTGCCAGCCAGAGAAAATGCCCAAGGTCAGGAGACAGGTTTTGATGGATCAGCTTGGAGGCTGGCATCACTGAATTGGGTATACGATGGGGAGTCAGATGTGAGAAGGCCAGAGAGTGAGGAGGGCTCTGAGTGTCAAGCAGAGCATTTTATATTGGATCCTGGATGATAGGGAGCCATTGGGGTTGGAGGGGAGAATCAGATGGGGGCTTTAGGAAAAATCCATTGGGTGACTGGAGGATGCCAGGGATGAGACACCTGAGGCAGGCAGGCCCTGCCACTACTGTAGTCCAAGTGTAAGAGGGTGAGGGTCTGCACCAGGGTGGGACAGGAGCAGTGGAGAGAAGGGGGTGAACTGGGGAGAAGGTGCAGCTCACAGACCTTGGTACTGTATGGGGTCTGGATGTGAAAGCGAAGGAGGAGGCACTGGGACTGTCCTGGATGGTAGTGCAGAGTCTGAGGCTTTGCTAAAATGCAGGAAGACACTCCAGGCCCTCCCCCTCCCCCCGGTCCACATGACTTGTTCTCAGCTCATGGTCATCCCTGCTCCCTTTCTGCAGCATCTGCTGGGGGCCAGGATCACCAGTAGCTCTCCTCACCTGTCCTCTGTCACCTCACAGTCTCTCTCTCTTTACTCACGGCCCCCTCCCACCTGTCCCCCTCTCTCCTCACCCTCCCCACCCACCTGCCTCTGTTGCCTCCATGTCCCTCTCCCATTTTCCATGATTGGGGTGATCTGTCTTTGGGCGCACAAGCCAGCTGTTTCAGCCCAAGGGCAGAGTTGGCTTGGTCTTCTGACTTCCTGCCCCCTGTGATCATGGTCTCGGCTCCCTCACCAGCATCTCGTCCCACTGCTCCTGAACCTCAGGCCTTTTCCATGAATAGGCCGTGTCCAAAAGCCTGGCATCTGTACGTGAGGGTCTCTGGGGGCTCTTGAGACAAGTCTTGTTTTTCTTCCTCCTTGGTGCTATTTGACCCCAGGAGCAAGACTCAGAGCAGAGGGTGGGGGTACGAGGGCCAGCATTCTGGGCTCCTTTTCTGTGCATGTTACCCTCATTCCTTCCACCCCTAACAGCACCCCCCACAACTCTGTGTCTGCTCCAGCAGGAGGTGAGCCACCCTCAGGGGCTGTGAGTGTCAACGCTGCCCCTGTCCCTGGAGCCTCCTCAGAGCTACCCCGCCCCTACAAGCAGGAACCTGGCAGCCCCCCGCCCCTGCCATCACTGCCCTCCTGCCTGCCTTGCTTCCTGGGCCCAGCTGCGGCTGTGGTGGCCACACCTGCTTCGTGCCTTGAGTGCGGCAAGGCTTTCCTCAAGCCCGCCCACTTGCTGAGGCATCGGCAGAGCCACTCTGGCGAGAAGCCCCATGCATGCCCCGAGTGCGGGAAGGCCTTCCGCCGCAAGGAGCACTTGAGACGGCACCGGGGCACTCACCCGGGCCCACCCCCAGGGACCGGACCCACACCCACCCTGGGCCTATGCACGGGCCCCCGCCCAGCCCGAGAGAAGCCACATGCCTGCCGTGACTGTGGCAAGACCTTCTACTGGCGGGAGCACCTGGTGAGACACCACAAGACGCACTCCGGGGCACGGCCCTATGCGTGCTGGCAGTGTGGCAAGGGCTTTGGGCGGCGGGAGCACGTGCTGCGCCACCAGCGCACCCATGGGCGGCCCCCAGCCCCCTCTGGCCCCAGTGCAGCTGGGGGTGGGCCTTTTGCACCGTGGCCCGTGGGATAGGGCGCTTGCTGCCCACCTTGCCTTGGGCCATCGCCGGCCACTCCCTTCTCCTCCTCCCCTGACCCTCCAGATGGAGCCCACTCTCGGGAGGTGAGGAGAGAGCCCCAGACATTTGGGCCAACAAGGAGGGGGTGGAAGAAAGGGCCTGAGAAGAGAAGGCTGAGGCAACAGGGGCCAGAAGGGGACTGGACTCTGGTGGTGGAGGCCAGAGGCCAAGAACTGGACTTGTCTGTGTCCGGGAGAATGGGCCAGGATGGCTGGGCGGTCACCCTTGGCCTCTCCTCACAGGCTGTGAGCAGATGCCTGCCCCCCCTCCTCACCCCAAAATAGGATTTGAAGCCAAGAACACAATAAAATCATTGAAGCTGTGTGTGTGAAGAGTCACACCCTGTCTCAGGCCTCTAGGCGAAGGGTCCCACATAAGCAGGGGTGGGCCTGGAGGAGAGCTGGAAGCCTCAGCCTAGCTGTGGCATCCAAGGCCCCAGTTTGGATTCAGAAGATCACGGTTTAAATCACAAACCCTTTTCTGGTCTGTACCCAGGAAAAGGCTGCAGGGGCCTTGGCCTGGCCCTGTAGGTGTTAGGGCATTTTGAGGGATTTTAGCCTTGGGCAAGAGGGTCTCAAAATCTGAAACTTGGATTTTTGAAAAATCATTTTTCAAGTAGAAAATGGGGACGATGGGGGGCCAGCAGTTTGAAAGCGCTTTGGTCACTGTAGTGGACAGTTTAATACACGGAAGCCCTTCATGAAGCAGCAGCGAAGTAACCGCGGGCGACCCTTCGAGCAGCTCCCGGCCAGTGGAGAACCTGAGAGACCTGGAGCTCATTTCTAAAATGTCAGTTGTGTGCAGAGAGGAAGGACAGGTGATCTGTGCCCCGAGCCTTTCTGATCTTGTCTACAGCAGAAGAGAGGATGGAGTGAGGGGTCACAGGAGGATGGAGGGTGTCTTCGAGACAGGAAGGGCATTGTTGGGTACGTGGAAGAACAAGGAAGTTAATTGGACTGACGGCAGTAAGGGAGGCAGTAGAGCAAAGAGAAGGGGGAGCAGGCAAGCATTGGCCCTGGCTTGGCCAAGAGTGAGGAGGCCATCAGTTACAGCCCTGGATGAAGGGTGCTGGAGGCCTGGACAGAGAGGGGCTTGAGAACAAGAGGAGGGGCAGGGAGAGGAGGTGTCCAGCTGGCAACTGGTGGTTCAGGGACCTCTGGGGCCCCAGGGAACCATGGAGACATGATTGAAACTGTCTTGTAGGAGGTGAACTCGCCATATAGAGAACTCCCCTCCCCAACCCTGTCTAATGCTTAATTGTGGCCTCTAGAGGGTGCCATGGTGTGGAGTGCTAGGCCAGGAGTCAGGAAGACTCACGTTCAAGTTCTGCCCCAGACACTCCCTAGGGCCATCTGTAGGTAGCAGTCTTGTGCTCTCCGGGCGCTGCTAGGTCATCTCATTTTGTTGATGTAGAAACTTGCCCAGAGGACTTCATAATTTATCCAGGATCATAGTGTGGCAGGCATGGGTCAGAACCCAAGTTCTCTGAGTCAGTAGGTACTGATGAAGCACCTACTTGTGCCAGCCTCTGGGCATACGGAAAGAAGCCTTCAAGGAACTTAAGGTCATTGGGGGAGACAGCAAGCAAGCAACTGTATGGACCAGCTATCTGCAGGATACATAAATAGGAAGGAAAAGAGAAGAGAGGCATTGGGATTCAGAGGGGGTGGGGGAGGCTTCCTGTAGGAAGTGGGCTGTTAGCTGGGTCTTGAGGTAGAGGAGGGGAGGAAGGGTGTTCCAGTCCTGGGGGATGGCAGGAGAGAATGCCCAGAGCTGAGAGATGAATACCTCCCAGAGGCCAGTATCCCTGGGTGGGAGAGGACTGGGAAGGGAGAGCTCAGTGTCCCCAATAGAAGACAGGATTCAGGAGTGTCCAAAGCTGCAGAGAGGTCTAGGAGAAGGAGCACCTCTGAGATTAAAAGAGGTAGAGAAGGTGGAGGCACCAATCGTAGGTGACCTTTTCCAGGATTTTAGCCGCAAAGGGCAGAAGAGATGGAGAAGACATAGGTAGGGATGGAAGGATCAAGGGGGGCATTTTAAGGATGGAGGAGATAAGGTCATTCTTGTAGACATCAGGGAAGAAGCCAGGAGAGAGATTGAAGGTGAGAGAATGTGGGCCTGGCAGGGGGACAGTCTGTTGGAGGAGATGGGGTAGAAGGACACTTAAACAGTTAGATGAGGCAGCCTTTTTTCAGGAGTCAGGCCATCTCCACGTGGGAGAGGGGGGCAGGAAGGGAGTGGCAGGAGGCACCTGAGTGATAAGAGATGACGGAGAAGGGGCAGGAGAGGCTAATGGCTTCCATCTTTTGTAAAATGTGAGGCAGAGGTCTCAGCTGAGAGGAGGGCAAGGGGGAGGCATGAGAGGGTTAAGAAAACAAGATTTGGAAGAGTGAGCTTCCAAGGGAGATGTGAGAGGGTTGCTTGATAGTGTATACACACACAGGGCAGGTGTGTAACTAACTTGTGGTGGACCCAGTTAGAATGCTCTGATTTTATCCACCTGGACAGGTTTGTGGGTAGGAGGGGCCAGGGATTCAAGGAAAGATGACAATACAGATTGGAACTGGTTCCCCAAGGGGAGAACCTGGAAGAGAGCTGAGGAGTCAAAGGCCTGGAGGTAACATACCAGTCAAAAGCAGTTTGGTAAGGGAAGACAGAGGGAGAGGGGAAAGGATTGCCTGGCAGCATTGAGGGTCTTCTCCATGATATAAATTGTCCGGGACTCTGGCATCCTCCACCCGGGTTTCACAGCAGGGTGGAAGTGATGTGGTAGGACTGAGCCAAGACTGAAGCTTAGCTGGACAGGAGTCAGAATGACCAGGAGACTTGTCTGTGAAGGGGAGGTGGCCTGGGAGAGAATTGAGGGGTCATGGGGATGAGGAGCTGGGCTATGTAAAGGAAGGCGGGGGAGAGGGGAAAAGCCAGTGAGTTACACAGGATTCCAGACCATGGAGTTGAGGAACCATGCAGGTGCCGTGTTTGTGGGCAATGTCAGGATCCAGGGTGTGGCCAAGGGTTTGGGCGAGCTGAGCTAGGTCTCAGCCCAAAGTCACACACACCACTGTAAGTGGTTCATTCAGGATTTGAATCCAGATCCCCTTCTCTAAATCCAGGACTTTACTTCCTGCTCCTTTGTGGCCTTTCCCAATGCATGTTTCCTTTTTCTGGTGTAAATTGGACGCTTCACTGAAGCAATCAAAAGCAGTGTGGAAGGACACAGCATTTAGATGGAGCGTGTTCATTGGAGTTATGATTAAAAGGAAGATGAGATTCTCTTCTGGGGGTCAACCTGGTGGGGGGGAGAGACCCTTCCCCACCTCCTCTCTGTCCTGTGGCAGCTCCACACAAAGCCCTGAACTGGTGAGAAGCTGAGCACCTACCTGTGTGGACATTTTGTAAAATAAACTCCTTTGGATCAGAGGGACAATTTAAGGTGTGCTTTACAGGTGGCCGACTTTATCCCTTGAGGCGCAGGGGTTACCATTATCCTTATTTTACAGATGAGGAAACTGAGGCAGGCAGACAGAGCTAAAGTGACTTGCCCGAGGTCACACAGTAAGTGTTTTGAACTCGAGTCTTTCCAACTCCCGGCCAAGTGCTTTTAAATGTGCTGCTAATTTCCATGGCCAGCCACCAGACAGGAGTCTAGTCCCACTTTACTGAGTCATCCGCCCTCAGGACTCATGGAGTTCAGTGCATGTGAATGACGGAAACATAATTCAGAGCAAGGTTTAAAGCAATGTAAATGCAAAGACCAACCCCTGCTCTACAGTAGCATTCTTGGGGGAGGGGAAGGGCAGCTAGGCACCAGCGTTTCTTCAGCCAAGTTCTCTGGAATCACAGCCCACTGCCACATTGCAGTATGACCAGGTCTCTCCCCATTTTTCTCTTTACTGCCCACCCCTTGTCCCTAAGGGTGCCTTGAGCCTCCGTCACTCTCTTAGCGTTCAGACACAGAAGGGGACAATGAGGCAGTGGTACCTGGAGCCTGACTGAGATTGGGGATCAGGGTGACGAGGAGCCTGTCACGTGGCCCAGGCTGTCCTGCTGTCCACCCTCCTGGGAAGCATTTAGCCAGGCCCTGGGAATTCTGGCAGACCCAAGAACCACCACCACCACCCTCATTTTCTCTTCACTGGTGTTTGAGAGTAAACCAGTGGATGACAGTTTTGCCATCACCTTCTGGGTCCCTATACTCTGGTTCCAGTTGCCTGTCCTAATTCTTGTGATTCAGTGTTCCTGGCTCCTTAGAATGTGAACATCTTTCTCCTGCCTCTGTGCCTCTTGTGCCGCTCCCCGGCTCTGCCTCCCTTCGAACCCTTGTTCTCATTAACAAGTGTCTCTCTTACCTGGACATATTCCTCTCCCACTCTTCCACCAACCTTCTCCCTAGAAGATACCTCATTCCTGGAAAAGCTTCCTAGTAGCTGCCAGACCTTTTCTCATGGCATCCCACTCTGGGACAGGGGCTTCTTGGACCCTCCCCCTGCCACCACCACATCAGTCCCCTCTCCCCATTTCAAGTTCACTGTCTCCTTTCTATTAGCTACATAAAACACATTCGTATAAACACCAGATTTTCCCTAGATACAACCACCCTTTGAACACCACCTGTCAATTCCATACACCGAGGGTGCTGTCTACTCCATTTTCCACTCTCAGTTGGGGACTCCAAACATGATCATTGGCAAAGCCTTGCTCTTTGTTGACCAGGCCTCTGACTTCTTTTGGTCATTGGCCTGGTTAGTTATCTACTGTCCCAACCACCAAGACCAGGTGTGCCCTTGGGCTTAATACTTCTTATAAAGATACATTTACACCCAGGAAGCGGTGCATAGATAAGAGACTACGACCCAGAGGACAGAAAAGGGACAGCAGAGTGGGAAGAGGGAGAATGAAGATGAGTGGCCAATGATGGTGTGTGGCTCATCTTATCCTATTTGAAGGAAGTTCAGAACCTGGCTCCTTCCTTTCTGTCTCCCCTCCCCCGCTTCTGCAGTTGGACATATTGGTCTGATCAGTCACAATGGGACACACTGAAATTTCACTTTATCGTCATGGTGATGTCATTTTGGTCCTCTTCAAGAATGAAGGACAACAACCAACCAACTGGGCACCCCAATGGCCACGTTGATAGACACCCCGCTGTCCTGTCTTATCAGCCTTCTCAGCTGTGGGGACCTTCACTTGACCCCGTCCACGCCCCACAGGGACAGTCACGTCTGTGGCTCCTCTCACTGAGGACAGCCACCTTGTCCACAGGCTTTCCTGTGCCTGTCTCCTCAATCCTGTTGTCCACTGTTACCACTCCCAGGCTCTCTATTTGCCCCATCGTGTGTCCAAGCGCCCTGAAAGCCCTTGGAGGGAGCCCACTTCTCAGACCAGTGTCTCCTCATGAGTACTGCTGGTATTTCTAAAGAACTTTCCAAAGCCCTTCCCCAGCCTTGTAAGTAGTGAATGAAGATGCTTTCCACGGGAAACGGGAGGTGGATATCAAGACCATTCTCATCCCCATTTCAGAGACGAGCAGATCACCTCGGGGAGGTTCAGTGAGTGGCCTGAGCTGGTCATCCAGCTAGGAAGGGATGGGCTTGAGGCTAGCACCCAACCTTAGCTGGCGCCAAGGCCAGGGCTCCACCACTACAAAGAGGCCCCTTTCTGGGGCTTCACAATGTCAAAACATTCCATGATAATACTAAGATTTTTAATTTCTAACATGGTAAATGTCAATAGACATAACTCACATCAAAGTTCTTGGGGAGGTGGATCCTCAACGATTTTTAAGAGTATCAAAAGGTCCTGAGAGTACAAAAGTAGGGGCTCTCTGCCCAAACCATGCTGCTTGTCAACCAGGCCTTCACTGGTGCACAGGACACCTCCTCTTCTTCCTTAACTCATGTTGGCCCCTGCTCCTCACCTCCTCCAGCACCTAGGGAGGTGATATCGTCTGCTGTACAGCCTCCTTCCTTGCTGCCTCTGATCCAAGGGGCCACAGTGCCATCCCTGTTCGCTCCAGTCTCTAGTCAGATGCTGCCCCTTTTTCTTTCTGACCCCATCCCTTCCACTGGTACCCTTGACCCCATTCCCATCTTGCCCCGTTTTAGCTGCCATCCTTTGTGAGCTCTCTGTTCCCTGCCTGCTCCTCCTCAGGTCACTTGTGCTGACTGTCCTTCCACATTACACTCACCAACCACAGATGATGTCCTAAATACTGTGTGCATGTACGCATGTGTGCACGCATATTTTGTGTTGCCATGTTGTCCCCGAGCTGTATGTGTAGTATGTACCTATGCGTGTGTGTCTGTGTACATAAACTGTGAGGAAACTAGGCTGTGCAGTGCACCAAGCTCCATGCTTGGATTCAAGAAGACCTGACTGACTCATGCCTTGGCCACATGACTTTGAATTGCTCAGTTTACCTTTCTGCAAACTATAGCACTTGCCTCCCAGCGTTATGGTGAGGATGAAATGATAGTCTATGAAGTGTGCTGTATAAATACTGGCTATTGTTTTATATATATATATATATATATATATATATATATATATATATGTATATATCTACACACATACATGTATAGGCTCACACACGTATGTATGTAGTGTGCATGTATAAATATGAATATATAGATCTATATGTTGAGCTTGAGTGCTAATATGGTTAGCCAGGACCTTCTCTGTGTGGAGGCCCATTCTCCACTCCATTGAAACCCTCATCTGTACACCACCAGATCCTTTTTGAAGGACCAAGGCCAAGAGACAAACCCACATAGACACCCACATGCCTCTGGGTATCTATGCTGGAATAGACTGAAAGAGCCTGGAGCCCAGGTCTGTGCAAGCGCAATCTGAAGGACTCAGACGATATCTGGAAGGGATCACTTGGAATTGTCATTTTTATACCATATTACATGGTATGGTGAGGAGTCCATCAAAAGAGAGAATCCTTTAGAAGGAAAGGGAAACCAGCAGCAAATCTGGAGTTAGAGGGCCTGAGTTAAAATCTCCTTCTACTGCTCCAGGTACATATAGCCTCATACATATTACTTAACCCCTCTGACCTCAGTTTATCCACCTGAAAAATGAAGTTTTTGGACAAGATGCCTTCTGACACTATTTTTGTGAGTATTCTGAACCCCTGGATGCCTTAAGGGCGGCTAGCTGGTGCTGCAATGGATACAGCAGGAAGACTGGAGTTCAAATCTGGCCTCAGACACTTCCTAGCTGTATGACTCTGGACAAGTCACTTCACCCTCCTTGCCTCAGTTTCCTCATCTGTAAAATGAGCAGAAGGAAAAGCAGACTACTCCAGTATCTTTGCCAAGAAAATGCCACATGGGGTCATGAAGAGTCAGACATGACTGAAATCACTGAGCAATACCACCAGCAAGGAATGCTGGACAGTGTAGTGAAACCTGCAGGCTCCTCTTCAGAATACGATATATAGAATTGAAAAGGAAACCAATTGTATTCAAATGTAGCTATCAAAATACTTGTGAAAACACATGTATGGGCCCAGGTTAAGATCACCTGGTGGAGATTTGGGATTCCCATGGACTCAAGCCCCCACTGCATTCCCCTTGGGGGGCAGGGAGAAGAGCTTGGTGGGGAGCTTGATCCTTCCTCTTAAATTTTGGCTTTCTCTAGTATTTTGCTTTGGAGTCTTCATGGTTAGGGTTTTGTTACCATTAGGGCTGTTAACCTGAAAACTTGGTTAAGGAAAAGGCAATAGGCTCAATGCATACATTTTATGATTTAATTAATTAACCAATTCCCTATTAAAGAAAACGGTAACATAATGCATTATGGAGTCAGAAATGTTCTGGCCACCCAGTACAGAAATCTTCTCCCTTATGTACATTTTGCTGTGAGAAAGGAGTTCTCTTAGATAAACACATTGAAAACAAAGTGGTGTCAGTTGGGTTTAATGATCCCAGGCTATGGGCATCTTCTTTCTGTAGCATGCCTTTATGATTTAAGATAAGAAAAAGTCCCATCACCCAGATGACAGATCCTGTCCTAAACAGGCCTTTGAAGCTGTGCTATGTTAACAGAGTTGACAAAGCTGAAGTTACAACCCAAGGTATCTGTGTTTTTCTCTTTTCACTAGGTTGCTAGAAGAAGGGTCTGGTAAGGAAGTCCCATTTGTTTGCCTGACATCAAAAAGTGTCCTCTAAGTTAAATAAAGGGGACTATTAGGTCCAGGATCTTCTTAATTCAAACTTTGGCCCTTATTAAAGTCTAAAATTTAAATTAAATTTTAATTTTAATTAAAATTAAAATTAAATTAAATATTATCATTCCCTTCTTTGCCTGTAGACCAACAAAAATATGAAAAACTAAATCTTCATGTAGGTCTTGGGAAAGCTGTCTCTGTCTGATGGCATCTTCTTCAGGCCCTTTCAAACTTGGAAGGCATGGTCCACTCAGGAGCAGGGGCAATGGAAGTGACAGATGGATCCAAGGTTCTATACAGAAAATCTGACAGGGTCTCCCAGAAAACATGATTTGATAGTTGACATGTAACAATACAACATAGTTAATATGGCTAAAGTCACTTAGCAATAGCTCAGTTTCCCAGCCACACAGGGCTAGGTTCAAACAACACAATGAAGTTTTTTTTACAATTCACAAATTGTATTTTTACATTGTCAGGTACAGATTAAAACTTAGATGGCTTACAATAGACTAGTTTTGAAAAAGGGAGATTTACATGTCACCAATATATAACAAGAAAACTTAAACATGAACTGTACAAATAAATGCAATCGTTAATTAACATTAAATTCCTGCTATCTCAGTAATCCATCCTTGATTTTCATTCAAACATCACTTTTTTTAATCCCAGATTTCTCATGTAGTTATCTGATACCTAGATATCTTTTCTTTGACAATAGGTTTTATTCTTTGGATAGTTTAAAAAGAGAATTCTGCTTTTCTGGTTCAGATCTAAAGCTTCCAGATAATTTTGACAGTATAAATTAGTATAATCACTTAAATTATTTTCTCTACTTTTGAAATTTCAGAAAACTTCAATTCAGTTGACATTATTTGCGGTTTCTGTCTTTACCTAAATCTTGTACCTGGAATAAGAATCTTTTAAAATGTGAAGGTTCAACCATAAAATGAACTCCTCTGCCCTTCAAATTATTGGACAGATATTTTAACAGAGAAGAAATAATTTACCACTATCCTATACAATTTGTGTGCAAAATTCAAACTTTAGAAACCAATCATCACATTACAACTTGTCTTATTACCTGATCTAATCATTTCCTTGATGTTATCTCTATATTATATTTATTTATTTGTCCAGGAGTATAGGTTAAAGTTGTAAGCTATTCATTCCTGCACCCCATTATATTAACTCAGAGATGTTCCAATTTCCATTTATTATTTGATAGGCTTAGTATTGTACTTTCAGAACTTCTTAATTATAAAGATTTGCTATAAAAGAAAAAGAGGGACAATGTTAATATTTTAATAGATGGAAAAGATTTCCTTAGTTCTGGTTGATTCCAGGAATAAGCCATTGTCTGACATGTAATCATGAGGTCAGCAGGTGCTGAAAGCAGGGCCTAGAGGTAATCAGGTGGGGGATTCCCTTTTTCAGAAAGGAAATAGCACATTTGGGAAATAAAGTTAGGAAAATCCTACCTAGGCCATGTCCAAGGTCATCTTCAAAACTTTTCCAAGCATCCACCGTTAGCCTGCAGCACATGTCAATTGGCTTTATGATGACTTAGACAAGTATTCCTGTAATCAGAGCTTCAAACAATAGTAAACTGCAGTCCCAGTCTTATATAGCAAATCAATATTGGCTGGTGTTCCTCAGATAAAATACTTCCTCACACTTTAAACCATCTGAAACTGACACAAAAAAATTATCCAGAACAACTATCTAGAGCAAGAGGGGCTTAGATAACCCATATTTATCCCCAAATCTTACCTACCTTTCATAGTTTCAATCAGAACTTAATTTATCTTTCCAAATCTCTCAATCCTATTATCCAGATTATTCCATTTGCTTTTACATTTTAACCATAAGACAAGATAGCTCATAAGTTATTACTTTTAGTAGCATAACTGTACTGGAATCTCATTCCAGCTTAAACAAAACAAAGAAGTTAATGGCTAAACTTAGAGTTTGTTAGAATTATGTCTTTGTTTCACAAGCTGTTATTCTTCCCTAATGATACTCACTCTGAAAGAATGAGATACTTCAGGAATTAAATCTGTTACATATAATAAATTCAAACGCAAACTTTAACTCTGACTTAGGCCATAGAATACCTATAAATTCAGATCAAAACAGCTTAATTTAACAGTATATTATTTTGAAGTTTTAGTAGGCCTTTTAAGAATCACACATGATTTTTCCAAATATTTCTTCTAAAAATATTTCCCTTTGAAAACAGTTTAAAATTTACTCTGATGTTCACTAAACTCTTATGAAGAAAACTAGTTGAAAACTTTTAAAATGTTTGATATCTCTTTTTTTCTTAAGCAAAAATAAACCTTTAAAACTGGAATTCATTAAAGCTGAGTTGTTGCAAAAATGTTCTTAAGTAATATGAATTTCCAAAGTATTACAACAAACTGAATTCTTAATTATTGCAGTATTGCTAGATATAAGGGACTGACTCACAGAAAAACACTGTTGCTTTTAAAATCCTTTTAAACAATGGGAACATCTTAAGGTGAATCTTAAGTAGTTTACATAAACTTCTTCACATGTTCAAATTTCAGATAAAAATAATTTATTAGATTTCCCAGTAAGATGACACAAAAGGCTCACATGTTTTGCTGGTCACGTGTTATTGACCACAGAAATTTGCTATAGAAGGAAAAGCAGGAACATGTGACATACCAAATATGACAGGATAAAACATCCTTTACTCCGTTTGAATTCAGATAGGAGTGAAATTCTCCAGTGATGCAGTATCTGTTTCATAGCCAGACTCAGGAATAGTCAGGTGAGAAACATTCCTTTTTAAAGGAACACAATAGGGAAAGTGAGCCAGGGGGATCCCATCCTAGACTGAGTCTAGAATTGTCCCCTCGGTGTTTAGTCAGGTGAGAAACATTCCTTTGTGGCATGTGTCTCAGATACTGATTTAATGCAGACAACTATACCCAAATTCAAACTCAAACAAAGTAGTTATGGTTCCAAATGCCTTTTACTTTAAACAGTAAGTCTCAGTAATCACAACCTAGAGCCAGATGACACTTATTTCCGCTCTTATGGAGTTACAATAAGCAATAGAGATTTACCACACACCTAAGGAATACCATTTAACAACTTTCCTTCTCAAATTTAAAATTTGTCCTGATGTAAAAGCCAATTGTTAAAAATTCTCTCTATGTATTACAACCTCTGTGCAAGTAGTATCCATTGTTTAGAATTTTCATTAACCAATCAGATTCCTTTCCTAGGGCTGATGATGTTACCCACAGGAATGGGAGGACTGTTCTGAATGGGCAGAGGGAGTCTAAATAAAGTTTTCACTCCATTCCCTCCTTTCCATACATAGGAATCATCTAACAATGTTAGGTTTCAGCATTCAAACGGTAATCCCAAATAACTTAGTTAACCATCCTACAACTTCATAGAAGTAGCCAAATTATTTAGTTTTAACTTTTTTAACAGACAAGGGTGAAAATACCTGGTTTTCTACATGGCGATTACAAGACATTATAAGACAAAGTTAGCAGGACTGATAGAGTAACACAACTGGTGTTACGTAATTTTTCCAACATCTTCTAGATTCAACAAAATTCAGATTAAAATTGCTTTGTCTTTACAATCTAAGAGAAATTCAGAAACACGATCCTAGAAATAGTTTTAACACAACAATAACTGCAGAAGGTGTTATTTACATTTCCAGAAATTACTGATCTTATTACTTTTAACAATTAAAACCACTTCAAAGTTAACCATTGCATTAGAGATAACAGCGTTGTATGTAACATACACCAGTCACTACGTTAAGCGTTTTACAATCATTTTATCTTTTTGATCCCATAACAACTGTCCTAACTGTTCTTACTTTTACAAATCAGAAAACGAGTCAAACAGAGATAACAGACTTTTTGCAACTGGAACAGAGAAGCAAAGCTTAGGAAGAGCAGAGAAACTGATGTCCCAGCGGTGACTTTCGCAGGCAGAACTTAGTGAATGCCTGAAACAGGCCTGATTCTTCCACCTCCCCCAGTCCCCACAGCAGCAGAATTCACTGAGCCCCTAGGGAGGTTTGCAGCTGCTGGGACAGGGTGGGAGGGATGTCTAGGACCTGGGGGCATTTCCAAGCTTTACCTAGAAAGGTGGGCTACCCACAGTCTTAGGAGTATTTTCAAATGATCAGTTCCTGAAATGTTTTATGATTAATCTCACAACATACAAATCTGCCAAAATGATCTAACTTTCCATTGTCATTCCAGGTTGGCCAGACCAGAATGACAAGGAAAAGTCTCAAAGTTTTGTTTGTCAATTTCCCCAGCTGCAGCCCTTGAAGTCCGGCTGCTCGCATTTAAATCTTAGGAGACAACACACTCATTCATAGCACACATGATACGGACAGAGACATACACTGACAGACAGACAGCTCAGAGAGAAGTAGCATGCCTTTGTGATTTAAGGTAAGGAAAAGTTCCATCACCCAGATGACAGACATCCTGTCCTAAACAGGCCTTTGAAGCTGTGCTATCTTAACAGAGTTGACAAAGCTGAAGTTACAACTCCAGGTATCTGTGTTCTTCTCTTATCACTAGATTGATAGAAGAAGAGTCTGGTAAGGAAGTCCCATTTGTTTGCCTGACATCAAAAGGTGTCCTCTAAGTTAAACAAAGGGGACTATTAGGTCCAGGATCTTCTTAATTCAAACTTTGGCCCTTATTAAAGTCTAAAATTTAAATTAAATGTTATCAGGGTACATCTATTCTGTGTCTAGGAGGATGTGTTGAAATGTCAAGAGAGGGAGAGAGAGGGAGAGAGAGAAATAGAGAGAGGGAGAGGGAGGGAGAGGGAGGGAGGGAGGAGGAGGATCTGAGAAGTCCAGACCCTCCCTCATAATTGTGCTTTGAATTGATGCTGGGGAAGGGTTTCTGCATTGTCAGGGTCCCCTTGGGAGGATGTTGGTACTATATGGCTGCTGTCTGGTGCTGCAGAGATTTCTCAAGTCCACCAGGAGATAGCAGGGGTTTGGAAAGCCGATCACAGTGCCTGGAGGGATGATTTATAGGGAGCAAGGTTTTAATGGGATGGAGGATGTGAAAATATGAATTGGATTCCCTTGATCTTTGGAGAACACTCCTTACAGATGAGTGCACATCTCCCTGGACACCTGTGAGAGGTTGAGGACATCTCTGGAATGGAGGGTGGGAAATCTTCTGGCCAGGGTCTTTGCTGACCCATTCTTGCCATGTGAAGAATACTAGGGATGGGAGGGTCAGGGCACTCTAGGGGGTCTGCCTCTTGGTCTCAGTAGTTCACAAATGATCTGGTGGTTTACAGATGAGGGTTTTAGTGGAGTGGAGAATGGGCCTCCACACAGAGAAGGTCCTGGTTCATCTGAATAGCCCCACAGGGGGCCCTGAGCAAGGAGAGGGAGTGGTAGGATCTCTCAACTGGAACTGCCCTACATGGTGCCAGTGACCCTGGGCAGGAGCAACCCCTGGAAGGCATGGTGCTGAGCAGGAAGTTGCCTCAACATTCATTGTTGATCAGATGATCAACAGATACCTACTATGTGCCAAGCAATGCACCGGGTGCTGTGGCTACAGATACAAGCTCTTGCCCCCGAGGACCTTCCTTTCTAATGGGGAAGGGCAACAAGTTCCTATATAAATATAAACAGAACAAATTAAAAACCACCAAGTACTTAAATGTAAGGTAGCCTGGGAGGGAGATCACAACCAACAGGCAAGGAGATCAGAGAGGGCTTCATGGAGGAGGCATGTGCAGCAAATGAGGAAGTCTATGAAGTAGAGGTGAGGAGGGAAGGCATTCCTGACATCTGGGCTTGCCAGTGGAAAGACATGGATTCATAAAACCTACATTGAAGTCTGTGAAATTTCTCTGTATTTTTTCCAGTTCTGCCCTCCAGGGCCAAGGCAGCCCTCCTCTACAGGAAAACACTTCACTTGTTTGAAAACAGCTTTCCCATCCCCCTGAGCCTTCTGTTCCCCAGGCTCTCCAAGCCCAGCTCCTTCAACTGACTCTCATTTGACATGGGCTGGAGGTCATTTGCTATCTTCCCTACCCCAGCTCATCAGTGACCTTCCTGGACTACTAGATGTTGTCAGAGCAGGGTGCCAGACAAGCCGTTCTCTCTCCACTTCATCCTCTCTCAAGGTAGAAGGGATCCTTCTGCTTTTCTCTCCAGAAATTGGTCCTGGATGTTCTCCACTACTTGTACAGGGACAGACATTACTGCCCGGAACTGCCTATGCAGCTTCTCCTTTGCAGAATCTATCTGGGTACCCAGGGCATAATGTGGGCAGGTTGTTATCAAGAGAAGGCAAACATGAAAAGATAAGAGCAAAGCCTTAAAGTCAGGTACTAGTCAGTAAAAGAAATGCATGATCAACAAGAAAAGCCCTAGACTGTGACTGTCACATTGTCAGGAGTTCTGTGATAGTTGTAAAGGTCTTATCTAGCTGGGAGGCAAGGTATAGAAGACCCCTACCAGTATGGATTTAGTGTGTAATGACTTCATTGTGTGTTCAGTTTTTGTGTTTCTTCCACAACTGAAAGTTGTGGTCAAAGTAAAGACAAGCCTCTCTACCATGGGAGAAAGGGAAGGAATACAGGAATGCCTCTCCATACTCTAGGTGACCACCAAGGAAGTAGCAGTGCCAGAGAGAAGAGGGCATATTGGCGAGATGTTGTAGAGGTGAAATGAACCAGACATGGGGCAGAGGTGAAATCAACAGACTTTGGCACCATATTGGATTTGGGGAGTGAGAATGAGGAGTCCAGCATGACTCCTAGGTGGGGAACCTGAGGGGGGGCGGGGACCTCTACAATAACAGGGAAAGGGATGGGGATTGGGGAAAGATAATGAGCTCAGTTTGGGACATGTTGAGTTTAGGAGAGCTACAGAGCAGCTTGTTCCAAATGTTTAGTAGGCAGGGATGGGTGGAGGTATAGACCAAGTGAGAGTTTTTAAGGATGGTCAAGACATGGACCAGGGCAGCTAGGTGGCACAGTGGATAGAGTGCTGGGCCTGAAGTCTGGAAGATTCATCTTCCTGACTTCAAATCAGATACTGGTTAGCGATATGAACCTGGGCAAATCATTTAAACTCTTTGCTTCAGTTTCTGCATTTGTCAAATGAGCTGGAGAAGGAAATAGCAAATCTTTGCCAAAACATCCCCAAATAGAGTCATGGAGAGTTGTCCACTGGAAAACAACAACAACATACATATGATTGTAGGCAACAGAGAGGGAGAAAGAGAAGATAGGTCAGAGAGTGGGGATGATGGAGCAGTTTAGGATCTGGCCTATGGGACCCTCACTCTCAGCCTTCTGTGTGGTCCACTGGATAAATGCCATTTCCGTCTTTTCTAGTGCCTCCCATGCCTTCCTTTTTCTTCTGAATTCTCAAGTTTCTCATTCCTCCTGTGCTCCTTACTTGTGAAGAAGGGTATTTGGATACTCTGAGTGGTGTGTGGACTTTACTCAAGGACTGCTCTGGATCCTAGGGACAAAAGGAAAGCCTGTGGACCCTCTCGGAGGGCAGAAGACCTGGGAATCTGTAAGTGATTGGATGTTCCTGGGGTCTGCAAGCTTGGCCTCGGCCAGACAGGGTGTCAGAGAGTTAGTCTCCTCCACTGGTGGTGTCTTCTAAGAGGGACTTTGAAGCGTCTTGAGCATCTTGGAGGTATGGAAGGACAGTAATAGGAGAAGGAACTTAAAACTGCAGCCTGGCAACCCTGATCCAAGCCCTGACATCCCAGGATGGCATCAGTCTAGGTCTGAGCCCAAGAATTCCCCCAGGATGGGCCAAATCAGGAGCAGTGGGGATGATGGGAGTGGGGAGGAAGAGAGGGAGGCAGAACAGTAGCCCAATTCAGGCTCTGTGTCTGCAAAATACTAATAGCTTGCATTTTATCACCTCTAAGGTGTGCAAAGGGTTTTACATATGTTTCATCTGAAAACCTTAATGAGAGCTAAACTAGATGGGGTGGACTGCCTGGAGGGGCTTCCCTTCTGATGTGCCAAGTTTCCCTATTCTGAGAGTCCAGGATCTCGCCGGCACTGATGCTTTGATTCCCTCCTATGGAGAGGCTCCAGGGGTCTTTGGGGAACAAACATGGCGGGTGGAGTTTGATGGACTTTCAGATCCACAGGATCGAGATCTGTGACAGAACCCACAAAGTAAAAGGTCACAGAAGGCTTGCTCCCAGAAAGAGGCCCATGAGAATGTGGAAGAGGACGGTGTGGACCCTGAGATGAGGAAGTCAGAGAGTGTCCTAAGCTGGAGAAGACAGGTACCACAGGGAACATAGCTGCTGCAGGCCATCCGAGGTGGACAGCAGGACCAACCTGGTTCTTCCTGGCCCGGGACACAGAGGTGGTGGGAGCCTCTTGGAGGCAGAGTTCTTTTATGAAGAAATACTTCCTACTGTCCTAAAGGGGTGCAGGCTACCTGGGCAGGGGTTGACCTGCCCCATTCTGGAACTTGTCCCATGGCAGGAGAATGATCATTTCCTGGGGATGCAGAGAAGGGCATTCTGAGAGAGAGATAGATTGGACTAGGTGACTGCTGAGGCCTTTCAGAGACCAAGATTGTGACTGACCATGTGACGGACAGTGCAAGGGGGCACTGCCCTTGGAGGGGGATCTGCCTTTCACCTTCATACAATCCAGGTCATAGCCTCATAGAACCTCAGAAGCAGAAGGGACCTCAGGGTCCATCTGAGCCCACTTCACTCATTTGGAGGCATCTCCAGCCTTGCCAGCCAGTGACCAGTCACCATTGGGGTGGCAGCTCATTCCCTACCAGGCTCACTGACTTGCTGGAAATATTTGCATTCAGCACCATTGTGCTTCCCTGAGGCTTCCTCCCACTCTCCCTGTCTTGCCTTCTGAGGACAAGCAAGGAGACAGCCACAGTGAATTGTCCAAGCGGGATCTACCTAGTTTCTTCAAGCAATCCTCCCAAGGCCTGCTAGGCCTAGTTGAATACAGTACTCCCCTGGGAAACAATCCAGATGAGCTTAGGGATCTCCTTCAGAGGACCTGAACTGTAAGTGAGGGAAACCCTGAGCATTGTACACAGTAGGGCCCAGCACAGTCAGACTGCTGCTTGTAAAGTGTCCTCCAGGGCTACAGGAGAAAAGTACCTAAGTGCACCCAGGGTTGGGGACTCCTTTTAGTTTTACTCTGATTATGAACCACAGGCACTGAGGACTGGGCACTCAGACACTAAGAAAAGCCAAAACAAAATTCCTGCCTTTGAGGAGCACCCCCTCTAATGAAGGAGACAATGTGTAAATACCTCAGGTAGGACCAGATACACGTGCTCAGATAGAAGCTGATCTCAGAGGGAAGGTAGCAGCAGTGGCTGGAGGGATGGACCACTGACTGCTGAAGGAGGGGAAGGGGAGAAGGAAGATCACTCCAGAGACAGCAGACAGATGGCGCTCTTCCAGGGTTTGACTGGAGGAGGTCTGACTTGGGAAGATGTCAGGTTGTGAAGGGCTTTAAAGGCAAGAGTAGATTTTATATTTCATCTTGAGTGTGACAGGGAACCACTAGAATTTCTTGAGTAAAGGTATGACCTGGGCTGACCTGGCAAGACTTCTTAGTGGAGGATGAACTGGAGTGGGGAGAGACTTGAGGCAGGCAGATCCAACAGCAGCTACTACTGGAGTCCAGGCAGGAGAGAAGGGTCTGCACTAATGTGGGAGCTATATGAATGGAGAGGACGTATGAAAGATGTGAAGCTAGAGAAGGTGGATCTCTCCCACTCCTTCCTACAGGCGACAACCTCAAAGCCAAGGTCCTGAGGAAACTGAACAGGAGATGCTTCTGCCATCATGGGCTCTCCCAAAAGTGTCACAGTAGGGATCTGGCTGGAAAGAGCCCAGTAACACCCAGCTAAGTCAGAAGCAGCTGCCCATCGACAAGTGGACCCTAGGGTTCCAGTGGATCACCTTATCCAGGAGAGAAGTTTCATCCTGGGCAGAGCCCCGTTATAGCCCAAGGACCAAGGGACCTGCCCAGCCTCAGACTGGTCTGCCTGCACTAGCCAAGCAGCCTCCAAGCTTGGGGCAGGAAGATCAGAGCTTTGTGAGGACTCTCCAGAGAAAGAAAGGGCAGTTCCTCCTGAACTTTGTGCCCATTTTTACTACAAGGGTTCCTTCCACATATATTTGTGGAAGAGAGAGACCAGTTTTGAGGGAAATACTTTAACATTTGAGTAAATGCCTTTTGTTAAAAGCTAATTGAGTCTGCTGACTGATTGTTAAGGGGAGGCACCCTAGTAGGGGTTTGTGGGCTACAGTGCTACCCTCAGGGTTATCCTAGAATCCTGAGGGGAGCAGCAGCAGGCCCTGTGGGAATCTGACCTGATAGTACAGGTGAAGACTTTCCCTAGTGGAAAGAGGGTGGATGAGAACAGTTTGTTCCAACGGCCATGATGGTGGCTGCAGCAAGTGCTATGGAGTACTAAGAGCTTGGTCAGACATTGAAGATGCTCAGGTCATCCACTGTATCCTGGGCTATCGACAGCTGTCCTGACTTTTCCTGACTTGAAGAGAGAGACTGATGACTGTGTGCAGCTCTGCCTTGCTTAAATCCAATTCACTCAGGAGTCAAGTCGAAACCTGGGATGTCACTGATCCTCTTCAAAAGCAAAGGATAAGCCACAACCAGTGAGTTGGGGAGCATGGGTCCAGAGGGACTGCTGTGTGTAGGAACAAAACAAAACACCCTCAATGACAGAATGGGAGAGTGTTGGAAAGGGGGACAGATGGGACAAGGAGTTCTATATTTTAGACTGGCCATAAACCTTGGGCCCAAAATCTTTTGACCATAAATCAACTCGTTGAATTGAACTGGATTTCCCTGAAACCCTGAGTGGAAGGTTGTATCCCCCACCCAAAACACCTGACTTTAAAAGAGAGAAGGGCAAAATGACCCAAGAATCAAATTCTGCCTTCTGCTTGGTTTTGTAAGACCTGAGAGCTAAGCATGAATTTTACATTTTGAAATACCACTTTATTTTAAAACGCAAACCATTCCTAGCTCATGGGAAGTAAAAAACAAACAGATGGTGGACCAGATCTGGTTTATGGGCCGTAATTTGCCAATACCTGCTTTAGAATATGGAGTTAAACGTTTTCAGAGTTGGAAGGGCCTTTGGCGGCCCCTAACCCAACTCAGGGATAGAGAAGGATCCTCATTATATCCTGCCATTCTTGGGGCTTGCTGAAGATGGAATGTCCTGGAGTATACCCCATTCTCCTGTTGATGCATTGCTCTTGGCACCTCCATTTTGTGAGGGGACCTGTGTCAACCTTCATTCCCTTCCCAGCTACACTCCTGACTTCTGAATCATGAGACTTGCTGTCTCATCCTGGAATTCTCCTAGTGCCTGGGGCCCCTCTTAGCCATCAGTCAGTCAATCAATAAACATTTATGAATCAACTACTATGTTTTGGACCCTGTGCTAAGTGCCTGCCAGTTCTGTTCCTTGCTTACCATGATCCTACCTTCTCCTACTGGCAAGTTCTTCTTAAAGCCTTCCTTCTCAATTATTTTGTATGTATTTATATATCTATATGTTTTCTCTCCTATAGGGTATAAATTTCTTAAGAATAGGGACAGTTTTATTTTTGTCTTAGTTTACTTAGCATGCAAAACCTGGTACAAAATAGGTGTCTAATAAATGCTCATTGATTGATTAATTACACATCTTTGTTTTAAAGATTAGACTTTCTCTCAGAGAACTGTGGATTCTATCAACCAGTGTATTTTGAAATCTATTTTCAATACTTTTATGCAATTATTTTGTATTATTTCCTGTTTCTTAACATTCATGATAGGTAATTGTCATATTTTTATGTCAGAATGACGAGAATTAAATCACTACATATCCTTTCTTCAAGGTCAGTTATTTTGGCTTGACTTTATTTATGTGTTCATCCAAAATTGTCTTTTTCTTCTGCTCTGTTAAATTTTCTTCCACTTCTGTTTTTCTGAGTTCCGATTCCTTTTCCAGTCTCTTTTTATTGAGGGACAGTACTTACTATCTTGGCAAGTTTTTCCATCATATATTTTCACTTGTTTACTCTTGTCTTATTCCTTTTTTTCAGAGTTCTGATTTCTGACCTCATTTCTTCTTTTAAAAGTTTTATTTGTTTTTAAACTCTAAAGATTCTTGCTATCATTACATAATTGGTGGGGGAGCTGCAGGATTCTACCTTGTTCTCTTTTTCATTGGTTTGGTTTTCTTTGGCTGGTTGATGGATCACTTTTCTTTAAAGCATACTATTTATCCATTTTATTGAAATTTTTTTCAGCATTACTTTTTTTTTCATTTTTTCTTTTTGATGAATTGTACTGTGTGCTTATGTGCTTGGGACTGACCTTTTTCTCTTCACCATTTCAGCTTTTCATCTTCACCTTGTGGCTACAATTCCTAATAGTTTTGACCTTTCCATTTTCATGCTGCACCCATATCCTTTCCTCTGCCTTGGCCCATTGCACTGGCCTTAAGCTCCTTGAATACCACAGTGGAGCTTCCTTTCCCTGCTTCTGGCTCTGTGACCATGTCTCCTGCCTCCCCCACCCTCCTCCATAATCGTTATCTCTCTGTTTAAGCTACTTCTTGTGAGCATGAAATGCTTCCATAGTATATGTGCACTCTTAGTAACCTTTGGACAGGATCTCTCACTGAAAACATCAAGAGTTGAGTTAATGTTTAAACCACTTTGGAATGATCAATCAATTGATCCATAAAGAGCCTACTATGTGACAGGCACTGTTCGAAATCATCTGTTTCCCCTTCCTATCACTTCCCTCTTGCTGATGAACTTTGACAGTGGCAATCCACAACACAAGAAAGATGCAAATGGCCCCAGTCCCATGTGATCAACCCCTTTCGCTTCTACATGGATGGTGGTGGAGTAACAGGGAAGGGGCAGTGGGAGCTAGGAATGATGTGAGAAGTGTGAGAATGTTATCTAATGACCAACGAGTAGATGATTGTAGGAGAGAAGGGGCTGTCCCAGTATTGGCACTGTCATTATACATGAAGCCAGAAGACAGAGGGAAACTGGCTCATGGTTCTCCTGACCAAGGCAAAGGAGCTCAAAGGCAAAAAATTCATTCTCTGATGGGATCCTCTGAATGGCCATCAAAGGCTTGATGTCTGCTTAGAGAGTCTCTGCTGGAGGCTCCTGGGATTCTCCCTGCACTGTGTGGGGGCCTGGGATGAAAATAGACACAATATGCTTGTCAAAGTTCCACCTGGCACAAAGTTGGGAGGGATCTCCATCACTTTGGACCTCTGCAGTCTATAAAAAATTCAATGAAACAAAACTTTATTTATCCTCATTATGGATTAGAAGCAGCCTGAGGGTGGGATTGGAGTCAGGAAGACATGAGTCTTCAAGGAGTTATGTGATCCTGGAAAAGTCACTTAGCCTCTCTTGTCCTAACTTTCCTCATCTGTAAAATGGGCACATCTCCTAGGACGGTTGTCTTCCCATCTGACGAGATGATAGTTGTGAAGCCCTTGACAAACCTTAGAGTGCCTTCTATCTACGTGCTAGTTATCAATATAGTGAGGCATATAACTGATGGAATATTATACAGAAGAGGGAGTAGACTTGTTATTCTCTCTATTACTGTCATCGTTATGAACAGGAAAAGAAGTTTCCCCCCAATAATGAGCTTGGTGGTTCAACTGGACAGTATAAAGACTTTTCCACAAATGATGTTTCATGCTCACCTTGACCCGACTGCTAAAGAAGGACTTAGGGAAGATCTGGATGGGGAGATGGGCGCTGATGACACTTGGGTCTTCTTCAGTGTGTTCTGACTAGCTTGGGTCTCTGCCCATGGATGGCACAGATTGGTTCCAGCAGGGATCTGGACCTTGAACTGGATCAAGCTGAAGATCTCTATCATCCAAGGGAAGAGAGGAATGGATGGGTCTTGTTTATACCTCGTTGTCACCTAAATCGTGGGAAACATTTATCTTATGCTTATCTATATATCAGATGATCAGAGCATTTGTGTCTTGAAGGGACCTTAGTGACCAACCTCTCATTTTAAAGACGGAGAAACTGAGTCCCAAAGCAATGAATTGAGTTGTCCAAGGCAACATAATCTGTTCTCATCAGAGTCAGGACTGGAACCCAGGTCTTCCTGACACCAAACCCAGCACACCCAATTGCCTCTTCATGTAGAAAGTGCTATATAATCTAATTCATGTGAGACTGTAAGGTTAATGGTGGATGATGGGGAGAGTTCAAAATTTTCCCCACCCATTAATAGGCCTCAAGACAGCTTTTGTTCATTTCTAATAAGGTATAGGGTCATGTGGGTCGTGCCCTCCAGCCCTGAAAAGTGTATCTACGCTGAGGTGAAGTTTTGCTTTGGGGCTTATTTTCTGGAAGAAGGTTCATGTGCCAGATGAGACTCTGGGCAGCTGCTAAGGGGCCCCCTGGCTTTGAAAATCCAGGTGTTGGTCCTTCTCTCTCTGGTAAAAAGGTACATATTATCTATGGTCAGACAGTTGGAAGGCCTGTCTGTTTGGGGATCTTTGTTTCTCTGTATTTTCTCTGAAGTTCAGAGGGCTGACTTTTTCCTCTGAAGTTAGTGAGTGATACATGTGCTTGAATAAAGTGATTTTGACCCCTCAGAAGTTGCTTTCTTTTTAGAAAAGCAGATCTAAAAAGCTGTGCTAGCAGGCTCTCCTGGGTATGCCGAGTCCTTGCTGTTACAGAGGTGAATGTGAATAGCCATCTATGTGCCTGCTCTTAGTATGTAATGCCTTTTATTAGTGCTATCACCAGTACCACCACCATCATCATCGTTATCTCCTCATCCTCAGCATCCTCGTGCTCTTTGTCATCCTCATTCACAGTGAGGGAAGGTGAAGGAAGACCTTGAGCCTACTACAGGGTTTTGGCCATCAGTCAGTCAGTCAATAAGCATTTATTAAGGGCCTATTATGTGACAGGGCAGTTAGGTAGTTCAGTAGATAGAGTGCCAGGCCTGGAGTCAGAAGATTCATCTTCCTGAGCTCAAATCTAACCTCAGACACTTAGTAGCTGTGTGACCCTGGGCAAGTCACTTGACCTTGTTTGACTCACTTTCCTCATCTGTCAAATGAGCTGGAGAAGGAAATGGCAAACCAGTACCTTTGTAAAACAAAAAAACCCAAATGGGGTCATGGAGAGTCGGACATTACTGAACAGCAACAAATTATGTGACAGATATCATATCAATGATATGATGATCATGATGCTTACCACCTGACAGAGAGGTGATGCCATCAAGGTGCCCTTTGGCCAATATATGGTTTTCTTATTCAATTTTTGGAGATCTTTCTTAGTGATACAGGCTAAGTCCTTGGAATAAAGTACATAAACATGAAATTGGCCTCTGCTTAGAGGCCTGAGTGTCCTTCTCTTGTAGTAGTACATATAGGATGCTTCCTGTTAAGAAAGGTATAGTACAGTTTGCATTGGAGATGAAGTTGGTAGAGTCAGTCAGTTCATTATCCAGTTAATAAACATTGTGTGTTCATCCTTTGTTGCCGAAGAAGAACATGCCATCAGAGAAATGATGCCATGACTTGCACTTGACTTTGTTTTGAGTGAAGGAGGGCTGTGCAGGTCACCAGCCTCACTTCTCCTCCTGAGCCATCTGAATCCAGTGACCAGATATTCATCAGGATGACTGGAGATGACCCAGGATGCACCGGGAGACCTTGGGCCCTTTAGTCCAAGGTCTTTGCAAGGTACTCACTTAAGGTGAGGCAACACCCATTCATTGAATAGGCTTGTTTAAGAAGTAGCCAGAGTATGGCCACTTTAATGAGATCAAGAAAAGAAAGACATCAGGCTGGGTGGGAAACAGCAACAGTTACTATTGATAATCACTGTAAAGCTAGGGGAGTCCAGAAGAGTCCTCAGGCAGGGGCCCATTGGAGTCCCAGTTTCAGAGTGCAGTAGGTTTAAGGTTTTGGGAGAGGACAGGACAGGGGAGAGGGGAGGGGAGGGGAAGGGAAAGGAGGGGAGGGGAAAGGAGGGGAGGAGAGGAGAAGGAAATAGGAAAAGAGCCAGTAAAACCCAAGTCAGCTGGGCATCATTTGGCCATCCAACTTTATCTTCCTTTGGAGAGAAGGAAAGACGGGGGAGGCAGACAGGAGAGGAGGAGGTGAGTTAGCCAGCCAGTGTTCAGCCAGCTCCATCTACTCATAGGATTGTGTTAGTCCTTTGTTGCCGAAGAAGACCATGCCATCAGAGAAATGGTGACATGATTTGCACTTGACTTTGTTTTGAGCAATTCACTTAACAAACATTAATCAAGCACTAAAGATTCACATTTTGTGGGGATTATGCTAAGCACAGAGGAATTAAATGAAAGTGAATCAGTCTTCAGCCTCAAGATGCTTCTATGGGGGAGACAACATGTATACATATGGGGAAACATTAAGGAACTACTGCCAGGCCCAACAAATTGGAGCACTGGGCCTGCTCTCTCCTCCCTAAGGACTCACATGTATCTGTGCATTGGGATCAGTGCTGGGAGAGCCTGCCTCTTAATAAGGGACACAGGACTGTGTGACTCCATTTATAACTAGAGTTATGCTCTCCTGGAAGGTCGATGCTTAAACCTCATCAGAATATAAAGCAGTTTTAGGGACAAATGATTCAATATTTTACAGTTCAATGGGCTGCACTGTCCACCTCATGGTGGATGAATTGTAGCACACCAGACAAGGGCTTCAGTTCATCATCTTGTTAGCAGCCACCTGCTCTAACAATGCTGAGGTAGGACCAGCCAGCACTGACCAAAGCAACCTGGACCCATGAGCTTCTCAGATTCATGAGGTCACTTCCAAACCTAGATACATTCTTCTTGAGGTTGGTGTTCATTCACATGCTCAGGAAAGGAAACACAAGGTAGAAAGGCCCAGGTGCCTCAGTTCCTTGGGAGGAATTCTGACCCAGGCCCCACTGACCGACACATTCCACCACCCACCCAGCCTTCTGTTGCCTTGCCCCTACCCCAGCTACCCAGAGGTGGAGCCGCTGCTGCAGTAGAGTGGGGACAACCCAGAAAATACCCAACACTCTCTCTCACACCCTTCAGCCATGCCCTCCCAGCACTACTAACCTTCCCTTTCTCCCTTCCCTTTCTCTCGTCCTGATTCTCTTTAGCTAACTTCACCCACCCTTTGTACTCTGGCCTCTGGAATCCTATTCCATAGTGAACAAATGTGCGCATTTAGGGTTAGATTTAGGGTTATTTCTGGTCTTTCCATCTGCTAGTCTTCACTGAGATCTGGATCCCCTGATGATGCTACACTTCTGGCCATGCCCTCATAGTAAGGGATGAATCTTTTCTCATGGTCCTCAAGGTACTGGCCCCTAGAAGGGGAGCTGGAATAAGGACGTACAGTTTGAGATCCCCATACATAGTGGGTGATGTGGGACTGGAGCTCAGAAGAGAGAAAATGAGTGGGTTTTTTTGTTTTGTTTTGTTTGTGTTTGTCCTTTTTAAGAGAAATGATGACATGACTTGCACTTGACTTTGTTTTCAATGTAGGCTTGGAAGCCATTTTCCGATAGATGGTAGTTAACCTCATGGGAGCTAATGAGGTTATCCATCAAAAGGGAGTGTAGCAAGAGAAGTCAATAAACATTTCTTAAGCATTTGCTACCGGCTGCATTCGGTGCCTTTAAGCACTGGGGATAGAAAGGGAGGGGAAAGACAGTCCCTACCCTCAAGGAGTTAATTATACATGGAGAAGACAAGCAGCATATACATATGTAGTCAGTAGGAGAGATGAATAGGATGAACCCTTTGGGGCACAGCCACAAGTGGAGGAAGGATATGCACAACAAGCCAGCAAAGGAGATGGAGAGATAGTTAGGAGGAAGGTGTGGTAAAGGTGGGTAGGCCTAGAGGGTTCTAGGGGTGGTGGAGGAAGAGAGTAGGGATGAAGAGGTACCATATCTAAGGTGGCAGAAGCCAGGGGAGATGAGCTGAGAGAGTCTCATTCAGTTCCATCCTTAGGAGGCTGTTGGTAGCCGAGGAGGGGAGAAGCCAGAGGAAGCAGAGGCAATGGGCCAGGAGGATTCTTATGAGAGTTTTGACTGTGAATGGAAGAGATACAGGAAGACAGCTGGAGGTGACCCTGGGGCACCAGAGTAGGGGAAGAAAACCAAAGGGGTGTTAGAGATTGGAGAGGTGTAGGAAGGAACTATGGGACCGAAAGGGATGGAGGAGAGAGCCCATGTGGAGGGACTAAGAAGAAAGAAGGGCCAGGGCCAGGATTAGGCAGAGATAATAGGTTAGAGATAAATGTAATTTAGGTTTGGGACCAGACACAAGGTTAGGCTTGAGCATGGGGTTTGTCTAGAGATAGACTGGAGGGGAGGAATAGGGCGGGATCATAGATCTTGGTCTAGAAAGGACCGTTGCTTGGTTCAACCCTTTCACTTCATGCATATGCAGAGGTACAGAGCCGGGAGGGAGGGCACAAGCACCTATTATGTGCCAGGCCCTGTGAGAAGTGCTTTACAAATAGGATCTCATGTGATCTTCAGAATGACTCAACCAGAACCACCGTGGAGTGAGGAGCCAAGCTGGGGTCTGAGGCCAGGTCTGTCTTTGGATGCAGCAAGAAATCTAGACAGCCTTCAAGGACCAACCTTGGGATGGATCCTGAGCACCAGTCCAGTGAAATCTGGAGCGCTGTTACAGCAGGCTGGCCGCTGGACCACAAGATCTCTTCATGTCCCAAGTTATAGGGGGTCGCTATCAGTGTCTGTGGAGGAAGTCTGCTCCCTGAGGGACTTCCTACTTTTTCCAACTTTGCAGGCCGACAGTGGCTTTCTTGGACAGAGGATATGCAGTGTTCTGGGTTCCAGCAGCAACTCCCATTCAAATATCCCATGCAGCCTTCTATTCTGCTCCTTACCTTACTTGGGATACATTAGACTGATGATATCTTCATCCTAGAGCCCAAGCTACTCCTGAGCATAGCAAAGAGCCGGCACCAGTTTGTCTGGAGGGAAACACAGTGGGTCAGATTTCCCAGCTCAGGCTGCTGGCAGCTCTCTGCTCAGCAGCTTTTTCACCCTCATCTGACTCCCCAGGGATAAGTCATCTCCTTTTTTTGACTCAGCAACCTGATGACTAAAGGGCAGTGGAGCTGGAGGCTGGCTCTCTGTACCTGCAGTCATGGGATGGCAACAAAGGGAAAAATCAGCCCTTCTTGGGGAGGGGGCTGAGAAAGTAGAGGGAGGTCAGGGAAGGCTTCACAACCCCTTAGTCAGACTTGGGAGGAGCACCTCGGGAGCCCAACCCTAGCATGTGGAAGAGTGTGGGCAATGCAGGGCAGGGAGTGCCACAAGAGTACTGGGTGGGGGCAGTGCTGATGGTCTCTGGCCATCTTCTAAGCTCGCTCTCGAAGAGGTTGGAAGTCATGAAGGAGGAGCTCCTCCCACCTTGCACATAGTAGGTGCTTAGTGAATCTCATTGATTGATTGATTGGGGGTGCAGCCTGGTCTCCTTTTCAGAATATCATCTTCCAATCTCTGCTCTGATTTTCTATCAAGATTCTTTCTTGACTATTTGAAGTGATTCTTCTTGATAGCTAAGGATATGTGAGGCAGAGTAGTGTAGAAAGACGACATTGGGGGAGGACCTGGGTTTAAATCTCTGCTGATAATCTCCAATATTCCTTCTAGATTTTGTGTGTAGATGTTTGCATGTTGTCTCCCCATCAGACTATGAGCTTTTGGAGAGCAGGGACCACCTTGGGCCTTTCTTTCTATCCCCAGCGCATGGCACTATGCCTAGCACATAATAAGTGCTTAATAAATGGTGCTTATCGATGGACTGACTGAATCCTACTTCTGGAATTTGGGACTGGATGACTCAGTTTCTTTGAGTCTCAGTTTCGTTATCTGTAAAATAGGGGCAGTGAAGTCACCTATCTTATAGTTATAAGGATAAATGGAGATAATTTGTATAAAGATCTTTGCAAATCTTGAATGCTATGTAAATGTGAATTATTATTAGTTTTCATTGCTTGACATTGAAAGTCTGAAGTTTAACCACTACATTTCCTAGTGAGTTAAACTTCTGATTTATGTCTTTTGGTATTCTACTGTACCTTGCTTTCTGTTTTCAACATTTCTGGTCAGTTGTTTTGTATTATTTCCTGCTGTATGGTATTCAGAATTTTTAATTCATAGTGCTTTTCTGGCATCTGTATGATCCTTAAATAATGCCCCCTTCAAAGTCAGTCACTATGACTTGCATAGACTCCATGTGTTCTTCCAGGACTGATGCCCTTTGATTCTACTCTGTCTAATCATATTTCACTTCTGGGTTTTTTTTTTAGTAACAAAAATTTCCATCTTTTCCGGACCATAAACTATTTTAGATTCTTCATCGTGACTCTGCTATCATCTACTCTCTTCTTTTCCTTTTATGTTTGAGTTTTTAGGCTTTTTTTATGCTGGAGAGGGCTAATTTCTGCATTAATTTTCACCTTTCACCTTTTAAGTATTTCCTTAATTAAGAAATTTTCTCCTGTTTCTTCTGGGGATTACACAGATTTTGTAATTTTATCTCTTTCACTATGATGTTTTCAAGTTGCTTGCTTTCACTGTGTCGTATTCATTGTGTTCTGTATGCTTATAGATTGTTCACTTTTTTCCCCTCCTTTGATATATCTTACTGTTGTTTTTTACCTGAGTACAGTGGGGAAGGATAAACTTACGCACAACCTATCTCTCTGAAATCTTTCTGTTTGTACTTTCTATTCTGTCCAAAAGAGCACTGAATAAAATCCTTGGCTCTTTCCTCATTTATTGCTGTCCATTTCCTCTTGTTCCAAATGCCACAGCTGAGTTATTTCGGTGAATTAATCATTGTGTTTAGGGAGAAGGCCTGGCTGGATGCCTGCCATGTGGAAACTCCACAGACAAAGAACTCTGGCTATGTTTATCTCCCTACCCTCTGCCCCCCTTGGTGGCAGTGTAGAGGTCCTTCCTCTTCTAATCAGATTTGTGTCCTGGGTCCCATCCCCTCCACAGTGCACCACCGTCTCCATTTCAGAAGCTAGGAAAATTAGAATCTCCTCTGGTGAGATCATGTCTGCTTCATGGTCTGTCTCACTTCTCTCAATGCTTCATCCTGTAGTGCTTCTGCTAAGGTTGGCCGATGACCTAGACAGCAAAGACTGAGTGGCCAGGGAAGCAAACTTTTCATCAGCTGGAAAGACATCCCTGGTGCTTTGTGAGGCAGTTAATCTGGTCCTCCTATGCCAGCGCTAAAGCCTCTGCATGATGCCTGAGGGCTCTACTTCCAGTGCTTCCTTGCTATTTATCCACTGGAAGTGGTGAGTGATGGCATCCAAACTTTCCCTATGTGCTTGATGGTGTCCACCTGATCCTAGAAGAGATTCTTCTTAAGGGACAAGATAATGAGTGCTTCTGTCCTTTCGAGGTCACTGATCAGTTGTGATTCTGGGTAAGCAAGACTCTGGTCACTGCACTACTATAGACTAGGATCTTCCGGACAAAGGAACTCTTTCACCGTGTGCTCTTAATGTCTTCTCAGAATACTCTGAGATCATTGAAATGAATGTGGCCCCTTAGGCAGCTCCCTTCACAGATACCCTTCTTCAAAGGCTACTGGTAAGGTAGGGAGGGGGATGACAGGGCATGCCCTCAAACAGGTGAAATGCCACAGGGCAGATAGCAGCCCTCTTCTCTTTATCGGATAGGAGTCATCTTAGGTCTAACACAGAAAACCACCAGCTGGCTATCAGACAAGTCAGGACATCCTGAACTCCTGGCAGTATAATCAATGATGATAATGAAATCAGCGACAGCCACAATAGCTCGCGGTGATAGGGCGCTCTAGGGTTTTCATTGAACGTTACAAATACGATAGCTAAGGTTTATATCGCACCTGTTGTGTCCAGGGTACCGTGCTAAGTACTTTGTCATTTTTATCTCATTCGATCCTTATAACAACACTATGGTTATGGCTTAAATGACTTGTCTGGGGTCATGCAGCTAGTCAATAACGGAGGCTGGATTAGAACTCAACTCTATTTGCTGGACCACAGAGCTGCTCCATTTTATCCTCATAACCCTGAGAGATATGTGCTATTTTTTTTATCTCTGTCTTATATTGAGGCAGACAGAGGTGGAGTCGCTCTACCAGCCACAGCAGAATCGGAGGCTGGATCTGAACTCTCCTCTCTTCACTGCTACTGCCCTATAGACTCCACAACTCCACCCGGCTGCCTGTGAATGCTGGGCCCCCTTCATTTTCTTGTCCAAAGCCTAGTAATCTCCCCCCAGGAAGCCAGTGGTGCTGTCCACATTTTTCCATTATTTTTTCTTGTCATGGATAGAACTGAAGGTCATGCACCACTGGATCCTATGATGCTACAGCTGACACGTCTTTTGGGAGGGTCCTGGGGACCTCTACCACTGGGAAAGAGCTCTTCTTTTGGAAAGGCTGAGAGGGGCAGCGATGGATTTGGGGCATCCGTGTTTGGGCAGATGCAGCTCCTGTTCAATTGATGCGGCCACCCTGAGCTGCTTCTACCAACAACCTTTAAATTTCTCATTCACCGGAGATTACTGGAGTAGAATTTTCATGCATCCACCCTTGAGATGGGGGATTCAAGACTCTCAACCCCTGGCCTGAATCTTCTTTTAAAATATATTTTATTGAAATATTTTGGTTTTATATCACTTTTGATTCAATATATCCCTCTCCTCTGCCCCATCATAGGCAACCCTTGTAACAAAGAATCAGAAATAAAAAGGGTGATTCAGCATAAGTTAGTAACTAAATCATCAATCAAAGCTGACAGTGTATGTAGTGTCCCATACACATAGTACCCCACCTCTGTAAAGAGGAAGAGAAGTATATCCTCTTGTGTCCTCCAGGCCAGGCTTGGTCATTACAACTGAAGGATGTTTTATTTGGATTGCTGGTGTCCAGTCCTTTTAATTGTTACTGCTGTAGTCTTGCATGTGTGTTGGCTCTTGGGTCTGCTTAATCTAATCTACATCATTTCATCTAAGTCCTCCTGGGCTTTTCTGGGCCCACCACTCCACTCCACTCACTCCATTCCTTTCCATTCCAAATTTAGTCATTCCCTATCAAAGAGCATGTACTTTCCAGGAGATATTCCAGTTTTTTCTTCTGCAGGAAAGGTTGCTGGAAACATCTTGGGGCACGTGGATCCCTTCTCTCCATCTTCAAGCTTGTTGCCTATAAGCGTCAGCCAGTAGCATCTCAGAGTCTAAGGGGATGGAGCTTTGGGTCACTCTCCCAGTGTCCTGTCTTCACGGAAGCTCCTCCCTGGGAGATAATGGATCGCCAGGATCACCAGCTATCCCTCAGTTAGCTACTGTTGCACTTGGAGTGGCTCCCACTCCACATGGCTCATTTCCTGGAGTTGGGCTTTCTTAACTTCTATAGACCCCTAAACTTCTGTAGAGAACTCAAAGTGCACACAGAGAGGACAGAGGCAGTCAGCATTTACTGACTGACTGACTGACTGATGGACATAGTGTATTTTTCTTTCTCGATTTTAAAAAAAATATGTATTTAGTATTTTTTCCCTAGTTACATGTAAAGACCATTTATAACATTCCTTTTTAAACTTTGAGTTCCAATTTCTCTCCCTTCCTCCTTCCTCTCCCCCTTCATTGAGAAGGCAGCAATTTGATATAGGTGATACATGCGCAGTCATGCAAAACATTTCCATATTAGTCATGTTGTGAGAGAAAACACAGACCAAAGAAAGAAAACCTCAAGAAAAAAAATATTTAAAAGTCTGCCTAAATCTGTTTCCAAATGCCATCAGTCCTTTCTGGATGGAGAGCATTTTTCATTATAAGTCCTTCAGACTGGTCTGAGTGGCCTGCACACTCCATAGAAGTCAGCATGTGGCTGCCCCAAACACCAGTGAGATCTCAGATTACCTTAAAGGAGGCAGAGTTTCTAGGAATGAGGGAATGACCATCCCCCTGCCCTCTGGTTGGTCAGACTGCCCGCATTGTTATGGTCAGTTCTGGGCACCACATTTTACACTAAGAAGTCGGAGAGCGTCCAGAATAGGGAAGGTCCTTGGGTCCATGTCTATGAAGATGTCCCGAGGAGACAAGACTCGAGGGCCTGGAGCACTGAGCTCCAGTCTCTGAAGGCCCCTAGAGGTCCTCCAGCAGGCAGAACCATGATGTGGACAAACTGGCATTCAAGGTATCAGCTCAAAATCTAGGCAGAGATGGCTGAGAAGAGCTGGTGACAGAGGTATCAGAAAGACCCGGACAGATCAGGGTGATGGGAACACAACCCGACCATGGCCAGTGCTAGAGTTCTATGATGGGGATGCAGAAGTCACAGAAGGAAGCCAGATGACAGATGGCAGAGAGGAGACAAATATACACAGCCTCTGCTAAGCAGTCTGCCCCTCTAAGTGAAGCGAAGCCCAGAAAGTGTCAGGCTGAGAGCTGGAGGGGAGGCTGCTGTCCATCTGGAGGGTGGGGAGTGGCTCAGCTCGCCCCAACCATGGACAGGTGGCTTTTCGGGAAAGCCAACAAGCGTTTCTACTGTGAGCCGGGCACTGACCAAGCGCTGAGGCTACAAGAAAATGAAGACTTCGCGGATTCTGGACCAAGTCACAGATCCCGACACTGGCACAAGCAGTGGGAGGCTCCCTGCGTAGACCAAGGCTGTCTTTGGGCTTTTGTTTTTCTTGTTGCTTCTGCCTGATCCTTGACTCCAAAGATGAGAAGCCACCTTCAGAGCCCTGTCCTGTACGTTTGGGCGTCCACTCCGAGGCTCCCAGAGCTAGGCTGGAAGAGGCTGGAGGGAGGGACTGTTGTTGGCACTGCGTCCCAGGGCTGCCCTCCCTCTGTGGCCTCGAGTTCTTCTCATTTCCCTTCTGTGGGAAGACTATGAGGGGGCAACCACTTTCAAAACAAAACTCCTGCGGCCACGCGCGGGTACCTGAGGCTTGCATGCTGCCCAGGACGGGGAGCTCTCTCCCTTTCCCCAGGTGCCCGGCTCTGATGATTGGGAACGTGGAGCCCCCTGACCCTTCTCTCCGCCTTCTTTTGCCCACCAGGCACAGCCGGCCCCTCTTCCCGCTGCCCCGTGCTCAGGGTCCCCTGAGGCTTTCAGGCTGGCAGCACCCATTTCTGACATGCCCCAGACCCTCCATTACTCTGCAGCTTAGCCACGTTTCCCTCCTCACTTTCCCCCCTTATTCAATGGGTTTGTGGAGGCAGCAAGAGGAGAGGGTGAGGGATCTGGGGTGCAGAGAAGCTTGGGAACTCTGATTAAGGTCCAGGGACAGACCCCACCGAGAGCGCTTGGTAGAAAGTGGGCAGGGGCTGGGCCTAGGGACCTGAGCTTTCTTTTAAAATTGAATTTATTTTATACAGAACATTTGGGGTAAAGGTGGGGGAGAGTTCCAGGGAGAAATTAGAAGACCTGTACATTCCCCGCCCCTGCCCCCTGCCCCGGAGTCCACTGGGACACTCCTCTCCTTTTCTACCCTGAGGGCCCCATTGCCCTGCCTGGCATTTAGGGTCAGGGGCACTCTGCAGGCAGGCCGTTGTTGGCTTTCAGTCCCTTAGTCCTGGCCTGGCACGAAGTAGGAGTTTCATGAACGTGGGTTGATTGACTGATCTTCCGCTGTTCTTTCTCCCAAGCATCCAAGAAGAGTCTGGGGGAAGGGGTGTCCCCAAGCTCCTCACCCTGCACACAAAGAGTGCACATTTAGGGTTAGGGTTAGTCCTCTCTTGGGGAGACATTAGCAGCCATAGAAAGGTGTCATGCAGGAGAAGGTCAGACCAGGGAAGCCAGGAGGCAAACATAAAGAGGGAGGGTGTTCCAGACAGGGGGCAAAGCAGAGGTGGAGGGATGTGCACAAGGAACTTTGCAAGTGCATCAGGCAGCTGGATTGTAGTGTGTGTGCGTGTGTGTGCGCACGTGTGTGCATGTGTATGTGTGTGCGTGCGTGTGTGTGTGTGTGTGTGTGCTTGAGCTCGTGCATTTGTGTGTGGAGGGGGGAGGGGAAGAAAGCTTCTGGCATTCCTGAGCTGCAGGCTCTCCTTCCCCGACCGTTTCTAAAGGAGAAGGGAGGTTCAGGTACTCCTCGCCTCTCTGAGGTCACGTGATCAGTAGCTGCACTGAAATAAATCTAGGACAAAGCTGGAATCTGAGAGGGAAAAGCCTAGACTTGCTTCTGCCTCAGCCAGCCTGTGGGATGGAGGCCAGTGTAGAAAAATGACTCCTGAATGCAGATTCCGATTGTCCCAAGCCTTCTTACTGACAAAGTTGGGTGGCATAGACTGAGAACCAGTTCTTTCATCCCCTGCAATGTGGTATATTCCTCTCAGGCCACAGAAATTGGAGGGAAGAGACCCACAATCCTATACCTCAGTGCCATCAGAGTGGAACAAATTTAGCTGAACAGAATCATGGTCTCATACATATTCTAAGGAAACAAACCTAGACTCTATAGGTAAACTGAGTCAGGTTACAGATTAAACTTACATTTAGAGGGTTCCCAAAGGGCTGGTTGGGAGAAGAGGTTCACATATCACCGAGATAACCAAGAGGTCAGGGACAACTGGGATCCTTTTTATCTGAAGAGTGTTTCAGGGTTCACATCTCTGGGACTGGTCAGCAGGACAGCTCTGACCTCACCGCAACTAAGACAAATTAACAAAAGGAAACCAAAGATTGGCAAGTACTGACTCTAACCCTGCTCCTCTGTGGGGCCCTGCTGGGACCCAGAGTCCAACCTGGATCCTAGAATGCCCACCCCAATCCCAAGGCAAGGTTACAGTTCTCCTTGATCCCACCTCAGCTGGGGTGTGGCCACACTGGCTGCTCAAGGCTCTGAAGTGGGTTCCTCTCTCCAGCCCAGACTTTGTGGGCAGGGCCTGGCTCCCAAATGGCCTCAGCCACCAGGCCACCCAGACTCTGGAGTCCTGTAGGCAGTGCAAATGGAGCTGGGAGGACACATTCTGCCTTTTGAGGGAGCTTTCAAGTGATGCCCCAAAACAGCTCATGTCTGTTGGCTGCCATTCTCATGGAGCTGCGCGTGGGGTGCAGTGGGAAGGGCCAGACTCTGGAGTGAGGCTAGAGACTAGGAGGGAGCGGCGATTTCTGACTGGCCAGAGAATGCCTGGCACACCATAGGGAGCTAAACACTTGTTGGATGACTGAGCATACCTGGCCCTGGGGGAAAGCAGCAAGCACCTTTAAGTGTTTCCTGTGTGCCTGGCATGGCCCTCTGAAGCATGTACTTTTCTTACCCCCAGTTTGCAGTTGAGGAAGATGGGGGTCATCCCAGGGAGGGCCCCCAAGGTAACAGGCAGGTGGTGGGGAGTCTTCAAGTTCCTCAGAACCCTCAATCTGATCTGCGGCCCAGAGGCCAGGGGGGCCTGAGGAGAGTGGAATCCCCTGGCTCAGGATGCCAGCCCTCTCCCTGGGTGAGAGTTGAGGTCTGCTCTCCCTTCCAGTGGAGGAGGTCATTCATTGTTCTTTGGTATGGTCCCCAGAGTTTGGGAGGGACTTCCCTTGGAGTCAGAGGCATTTAGGGTTAGTCGGGATGGAGCAGCCTGCGAGGGAGAGGCCCAGTCTCCTGGTCCTGGGGCCTGCCTCCTCCTCCCCCACAGAGTCCCTTCTACTGTGCCCTGCCAAGAAGGGAAGGCAATTGTCTTAGAGACAGAGAGAGTCAGATCAAACCTCAGATCCTAGCTACACACACTCCTGGGAGGCCTCCTTATTGATTTGGACAGCTCCCCCCTCCCCATATATTTTCTTATTTAATAGAACCACCCTCAAAGGTAGGTGCTATTATGAGGACCCCCAGTTTACAGACGAGGAGGCTAAGACTCAATGAATGGTTAACTCCAGGTCTCACCCACAGCTCAGGGATGTCTGAGGTGGAATCTGAACCCTGGTCTTCCCGACTCAGGGAGACACTCTATCTCCTAGACCTCATTACAATTTGAAGAGAAATCCTAAACCACATGGTCACCTAGGAACAAAGCAGCTCCTTCCTCCTCACCTGAGTGTTAACCACCTTCCCCCTTCTCCCAATCTTTTGTGGAAGTCCAAAGCTCTGATGCTTTTGGGATTCAGCTGCCTGGAATGGTGGTTCCTCCAGTGCCCAGCTGTCTCTTCTTCCAAATGCCTGAGTTTGGAGATCTCTTGATTTGCTTTCTTTACCCTTCTCCAAACAGGCAGAGGCAGAGAGACAGAGAGAGAGAGAGAGAGAGAGAGACAGAGAGACAGAGAGACAGAGATAGAGAGACAGACAGAGACACAGGTAGACCGAGAGAGGTGTTCTGGAACCCTGGAAAGAAAGGATCTGGTGGGAGGGAGTGATTGATAGTGTTAAAGGCTGCAGAGAGGACAAGGAGAATGTGGCTTGAGAGAAGGCTATTGGATTGGGCAAGTGAGAGGTCGTTGGTCACTTTGGAGAAAAGACTGTCATTGTAGAATGATAAAGCTGGTAGTGGTAGTAGGGGCAAAGAAGCAAGTGAGTGTCAAAGTCACAGAAGGCAGGAGAGATGCTGGCAGGGCTGGGAGGACCAAGTGAGAATTCTGAGGCCAGGAAGGCACCAGGAGACAGGTGGAGATTGAGGATATGTGAGAGACACATCATGGCTGAGATGGAAATATGTTTTGCATGACTGCACGCGTATGATCTATAGTAAAGCTGCTCCCTTTCTCAAAGTGGGGAAAGGAAGGAGGAGGAGAGTTTGGAACTCAAAAGTTTTTAAAAAATGATTGTTAAATATTGTTTTTACATGTAATTGGAAAAAATAAAGTATTTTAAAACAAACAAGAAAAGGTAAATGACAGAGGGGTGACTGAGGGGGCCATCTGAGGGAGGAGATGGGATGAAAGGGGTTCAGTGGGCAGGTGGAGAGGGAGGGGGGAGAAAGGCGGGCAGGAAGCACCTGAGTGATGGGAGGGGAGGGAGTTTATGGTGAATGGCTTCCATTTAGGAAGCTGGGTCGCAGCTGATAGTGGGGGGAGGAAAAGCTGAGGTTTGTCTGGACACGATGGAGATATAATAAAGGAGGACAGTGTAGAACTGAGTGGGTTCACCAGGTAGTCAAGATGGGGAGAAGAGGAGAGAATGGCTGCTGCAGGGGAGAGGGTCTGGGAGAGGGCTTGGAGGTCACAGTGAAGACAGAGCAATGATGAAAGGGGAGCTGGATGGAGGGAAAGGCAAAAATCCAACAGACTATGGTGGGATTTCAGAACTCTAACCCATGGAGGGGGTACGTTCGTATGGCTATCTTTGCATGTGGTTCAGTCAGGCTGAGAAATAGGGATTAGAAGGTGAGTAGGCTAAGGAATGGGGAGTGTTTGAGGAAAAGTCCCAATGTATAGTGAAGTGTCTTAGTATTGACGACTATTTCAGATCATCTGAACCTAAATAAGGACCAAAGCCTGAACTAATCAACCAGACATGCTTTGCTTTGCTCTAAAAAAATGCCCTTTCCAGTCTCAGCAACTTTAAAAACAGATGAGGCTGGGTAGTAGCATTCTTCCTGTTTTTAATGATGGAAGTACAAGATGCCTGGGACCAGACATTATCTTGAATAGTGGGACCTTTCTCATCTTGGTATCCTAGGCACATACACTATACAGGGGAAATGCTGATATCTTGGAATTGTAATTTCCAATTGACACTCTTGTCAATTATCTTGTCTTACTGTACAGTTTGCCACTTATTCAGCCAAGAAACTTGCTTTCTCATGGCAAGGTTAAACACATATGGAGACCATAAAATCTGAGTAACATATCCTGGATTGGGATTGTTCTAAAATGTATTTAAGCCTTCTCATTCTTTTTATCCATCAGTCAGAAATTTTCTCCTCACTCCATGATCATGTATCTGCCAGCTCTAAGAGAATAAACAATATAAGTATATATCACCTAGATTGTTTGCTCTTCTAACCAAACTTTCAGGTCCACAGTACACAGGAAGACAGGGCTGGAGAAAGAAAAAAAGGTGATCTCATTTTGGAAGGGAGGGGGAATGCAGTGGGGGTCCATAGACAACTGCTACCAGGATTCTGATTTGGTCATAGATATGGAGAGCATGAACCGTTCCTGATTAGCATGAACAAGGAAGACAGGCTACTGCCTGATGAAGGAAGTGTCCATTGTGAGCAAGGAGGGTTGCAACTCTCTGAGGTCCCCTTTTCCCCCACCCCCACCCCTGACAGTGAGTAAAGGGGTAACCAGGACCAGAGGCTGGGACATGGGAGGAGCCAGATGTCAGTGAGAGCTAGTAGACTGAAGGAGTGAGAGAGGGATCAATTTAATGTAAAGGAAAGTTTGTGATAGGCATTCCAGAGGGCACAGAGGAAGGGCTGGGTAGAGTTGGGATGAAACAGTGAGGTAGAAAGGTTGAGGGGCATGGGAAGGAGGAATCAGATGGTGATGGGGGTGAGGAGGAGGATTTGCAGGGATTGAGTCCCGGCTGTATGACCGGGGTCACCCTTGTGGAGAGTTATCTTTGTGGAGGGCATGGTCCCTCTCCCCGATGGGCACCTGCACTCTGGAGAAGGGCTGCTCTTCTTGGTCCCCCATGTTCTCCCCATCCCAGTGGGCTGGAGCAGGAAGTGGAAGATCCCCTGTGCTGGCGCAGATGGAAGAAGTTGCTTTGGGGCACGTGGCAGATGCCCAGCCTGGCCTCCGATAGCCTTTTCTGAGGAAGTTACTGCTCCTCAAGGCCTCCTCAGTCTGAGTTCCTCTTACCTGATGAGGTTGGCTCTCAGGGGGCAAACAGTAAAACAATAATTGGCAGACATTTTGCCAGATGTCCCTGATATCATTGTATCGGTAAAGAACGGGTCAAACCATCTCTGTTGTAGAATATGATGGTACATGGAAAAATAGAAACCACCAGGAACGCAGCAAAGCAGTGAGATGAAGGACACAGGCAGGAGGCACAGCACCACACGCATTTCTGTGGAGGAGGAGCAGCCCTTGGGCATTAGCCCACCCACCGGGCAAGTCTCCAGCAAGTGGGCAGAAATGAGTGAGAGCTTGGAGAAAGCGCCTTCGTGCACTGCCTCATGGAAAGGTGCTTGGCCCAGCAGCTGATGTCGCTACCGCCTCCCCTCCTCCAGAATTCAGTGCCCACCACAGCATTGCTCGAGGCTGCTTCATGGTCTTAAAAGGATCAAAACCAACCAGCTGGTGGAATTCTAGGGGCAGGTCAATGCATGACAAGGGGTCATTGAAACGTTGGGTTGAAACCTTGGGTTGAAATCGTTTCCAACGATGCAGACACTGGGGCTCTGCTCCCCAATTCACATCTTCCTGCAGCCCCTTTCTAGGGGCCTTCTCTGCACCGGGGCCAGGATCAGTCTCTGCCTTCCAGAAGCTTACAGCGCAGGCATTGCTGCAATGCCAAGTGTGTGACCAACCCGTGGGACCCCGGGCCACAAAGCACCGGAGATGGTCCTGGAGAGCAGCTGGTGAGCACCCTGCTCGGGAGGTCAGGAGGTCATACTCTTAACACCAGAGGACTCGGCCTGGGGGCACGGCGGGAATCCGCTGGCCAAGCCCAGGGGCAGGGACTGGCCATGCAAAGGTATACAGGCAGGAGATGGGAAGTAGGGGCTAGCGTGTGAAGGGGCCCTTGGAGAACTCTCCTCTTCGCCCCCAGTCAGCCCGGGCAGGGTCTCCCAATTAGACAGAGCTTCTGGATGGCAGGGAGAGGGCAGGGAGGGGCTTGGGGGAGACTCCAAACTTTGTCCTCAGGACAAGACCCGGAGGCTCCACCCTGTGTACTGGAGGATGTGGAGTACTCTGGGGTGTAGATACCCCAAGGGGCCCCTGTCTCCAGGGTGACACCACATGACCACAATCCCTTCCTCCAGTCCCAGGTGGGACAGACTGAGATCACCTCCACTGACTAATCAGAATGCTTCCAGCCAGGTCATTCACCCCCTCCCCCAACCCCACCCTCCATGTCCCAAAAAGGTGGGACATTTGACTGAGGCCTGAAAGGGGGTTGCCACTTGGAGGGCACAGTCTACTCTCTGCCTCAGTTTCCCAGCCCCAGGGAAGGTGAGTACAGTTGGGAAGGGGCAAAAGACAATCTGGAGGCCCCACAAGCTCCCCGATGCAGGAACATTCATTGGAGGTGCTGGCCCAAGGAACCTATGTGGAGCATTAAGCCCTGTCGAAGTGTCTACAAGTGCCCTGTTCTGTCCAGCATTGCAAAGCCCCCGAGCCTTGACAGGGAGGACCCTCAGAAGCAGAAACTGAGGTGGGGGGGGTGCAGAGAGAGGAGAACCAGACCAAGGCCAATTTCATTGGTAGATGGAACTGCTTGGTGGGCGGGGAGGGGCGCGGTGGTGATGTAAAAAGATCCGTATGTGAAGAGAATCAGTGTCAGTGGTGCCCCAGATGAACTGGAGTAGGAAAGGGGCTCCTAAGGTTACTGTGGGCTCCATGGTGATGGCCGACTGACAGGGAGAACTACCAGGTGGGTACTGTGGGCTGGACTGGCTAGTGGCCTGGTGAATGTTTGAAAGGAAGACCCACCAGGGGGATGTGAGGGGATTCCAGGATGATGGCTGGTTGTATGTTCTATGGGGAGGGCAACTGGGGCACTCCAGAACCATTACTAGGTTTTTGAAAGGGCCAAGTGGTCTTGGCCAAGAGGCTGCTGGGGACACTCTTTGAAAGGGAAACCAAGCAGGGGTCTTCTGGGTTCCCCTTGAGTTGATGACTGGGTGAGTGAAAGGAGACCAAGCTGCAGGCTGCTGGGTCACTCTACAGTGATGGTTTCGTGAATGGAAAAGAAGACCCATTGCAAGGCTATTGGTGGCACTCCACTGTGACTGCCTGTTGAGTGTTTGAAAGGGAGAACATCTTGGAGGCTACCATGGGCAGTTCAGGCTGATGACTGGGTGACTGAGAGACCAACCAGGAGTCTTCTGGATTCCTCTTGAGGTAATGACTGGGTGAGCAAAAGGGAGACCAACTTGGAGCCAATTGGGGCCCTCCAAGCTGATGGCCTGTGTCTGAATGGGATACCAACCAAGAGGCAGCTGGGGGACTAGGTAGTGATGGTTCATGAAAGGGAAACCAACAGGAGGTACTGGAGGATTCCAGACTGATGGCTAGGTGAGTGGAGAGGGAGGTAAACCCAGAAGCTACGGGAGTACTTCAAGCTGACTGCTGGTTTACCATGGAGGGAAATCAACTAGGGGGCTGCTGGGTTACTCTAGGCTGATCACTAGGTTACTGTTCAATACCATGCAAAGACCCATCTTTTTCCCCACAGAGAAGCATCCAAAGTTTTCCCAGTGCTCATCCTTGCTGACTTCTCTGATAGTACAAAACTACTGCCCATCCCCTCTTCTTCCTGCGCAGGTGTGGATGTGTCCTAACTTGAAAGCTCTGTGATGTATATAAACTGATGTCATATGGAAAGCAGAATACCCACAGCCCCTGTCCTAACCACAAAAAAAAAAAAAAATTCAGTGACTAACAGTAATTTGCTTTTGAACGTGCTTGAAGGGTGCTATCTCAATGACAGTGCCATAAGGACGGTGGGGACTTAGCTAGACCTAGTGTGTGGATGGAGCTGGCGTCTCCTGACTTCAGATCTTCCTCTGCCCTACTACCCATAAGCGAAAGAATTCAGAAAACCATCCAAGAGGGAGAGTTCCAAAGATGAGAATAGAGCAGACTTTGGTGTTACCATCTCGTGAAATTTTATTTTTTTTTCAAATTCAACAAACTCAGTATTACAGTTTCATATATCTTTTATTTTTGCTTGAATATTTGAATGTTTTTTTTGGTGGATTACTACTAAGTTTAGAAAAATGGAAAATAAAAGAAAAAGAGGTGAAGTCCCATATAACTAGTTATGCATATGACACTATAGAAATGTTAGCTGTTATTAGCTTATATATGTATATATACACACACACATACACAATACATACACACATACATAGAACATTTCAGTAGTTTTACTAAATAGGGTTGTTTTGTGCATCTGTAATTTTGGGGGATGATTACTAAGCTTAACATTACATAAAGAAAATAAGGCTGACTCTAATATTAAATTGAATAGGAATAAATGTAAAGTCTTACTCTTGGGTTCAAGAAAACAACTTCACAAATACACAATGGGGGAAGGCATGATTAGACAGACAGTATTTTGTCTGAAAAAGACCTGGCGGTTCTAGTGGACTACAAGCTCAATATGAGTCAAATGTGATTCAGCAGCCATGAAACCAAGTGGGTTTTCAGGCTATCTGCCCTAAAAGAGGTATGGCTTCCAAGAGTGAGGGGGGCTCACTGCCGGCTCCTGTGCTTGGCCCACAGCTGGAGCACTGTGTTCAGTTCTGAGGTCACAACTGAGGAAGAACTGGGACAAGCTGGAACAAGTCCTTAGGAGGGCAAAGAGAATCATGTCAAAGTGCCTCTAGTCATGCAGTGAGCACTGGCTGAAGGGCTGGGGCGTTAGTAGCCTAGAGAAGACTTGGGGGAACATAATAACTGTCTTCAAGTATCTGAAAGGCTGTCACATGGAAGAGGAAGTACACATCTTCTCAATGGCCCAAAGGGCAGAAACAGGAGTGATGGGTGGATGTCGCAAAGAGGTAAATTTAGGTTTGACAGGAGTAAAAACTTATTAATAATTAGAGCTCTCCTCATATGGAAAGTGCTGCCATGAGTGATCAATCCCAGGCACAGGGCTGGATGGGCACGTTACACACAGTTGGTCATCTAGGAAGCCCAAACCCTTCTGAGGTAGTGACTTGCCTACGGTCACCCAGATGCTAGGCGGCAGGGCTGGGCTCTGAGATCCTTCAGTAGTCACCACCCACACTTTCACTGGGCTTTGCCCTCACCGGAGAGCTTCACACTAAAGTCTGATTCTTTCCAACCTTCTTTAGGTTATAGTGGGGATTCCTTGGTGGGCAAGGACAGAAGATAAGCAGACCTCTGGGGTCTCCCCCAACATACACATCTATACGTGCATGCATGTATAGTTTATATACACCCCCACCCCCCACAATTCATACATACATACATATATATATATATATATATACACGTCAGTGGTTTAAAGGAATCGCATAGTTGAGGCACTATTTCATTCAGATGGTGCATCAGATGCACACCAGCTGCACTGACTTACACAACTCTACTGCCACCTGAGGGCAGCTAATGGAACAAGATGCAGGGTAGTCTCTCCAATCACCCAGCAATCCTGGGAATGAGTAGAGATTCTGCCATCTTGAATCTCCATGAGTTGACAAATGGCTACTCTAAGAAACTTTCCCCACATGATCACATCCCTGCCATTAACAACCAGGAAGAAGTCTTGGATGTGGGATGTACCAAAGTGGCCTAAGGCCATTCTGTTTTAAAGAATGATGATGTAATTTTCTGTGGCTATTTTTGGACACAATCATTTCCCTATAAGCCACCCCCTCCCAGTGAACACCCCTTCCCACCCCCACCCATTAACTTGCCCTTAGTTTAGGAAAAACACTGAAGAGAGTGATTGTGAAGAACAACACATCGAATTCTTCGTTTGTTGTTTAGCATTTCTGAACATGGAGGAGGAACACGTTTTACTTGGAGTCTTAGGGACCAATACTGGTCACTGTGCTTGCTCTGTTACTGCACATGCAGCCCTCTTCTGGTTCTGTATACAAGCCTGACAGTTTTTTCTGTACTGAATACTTACTGGTTGGATACATCTGCATGCCACGATTTGCTCACTCACCCTCTCAATTTGTGGATATTTCTAGTTTTTGGTACTAGATGAGTGGTCAACTGCAAACTTCAAATGATGACATGAAAATGTATTTTAAATCACTAATAATACAAGAAATTAAAACAGCTCTTCAATTTCACCTTATCCTATGCAAATTGGTGAAGCTATGGTGGAGAGTCTGTGGGAAGACAGGCACCTTGAGGCGTTTTTGGTGAACTGTGAAGTAGTCCAAACATTGTGGCTTTCAATTTGAAATCACATAAGAAAAGTGTAAATTTTCTGTACCTTTGACCCAGAAAGCAAGCTACTAAGTACATAGCCAAAGAAATTCAAAGACAAAAATAAAGGTCCAATTTATAAAAATATTATCTACAGCAGTACTTTTTATGGTAGCAAAACACTGAAAACAAAGTAGGTACCTCTTAACTGGAGGAGGTGCAAGAAATTGCACCAAGTTAGTATAATAGATTACTTCTGGGCAGTGAAAAGTGATGCATGTGAGAGTGAAGTAAGCAGAATCAAGAGAACAGTATACATGATGGTAACAATATAAAGGAAAAGATCACTAAAAGCAAATAGAAATGAGAAACAGAAAACCAATGAAGGTCATGGGATATAATGAAACAAAATCCCCTCCCCATGGCAGAGAGATAGGGGGATGCTCATATAAAATGACATTTACATGGACACACGTGGTGTCTATTACTTTCCCAGTAATTGTTTTGTTATAAGGGACAGCTGAATCTGGAAGTGGGTGGTGAAAAAAACCCAAAAATATTTTAAAGGATTAAGATCCCAGAATCCAAATAACAGAACATAACTTCAGAAGAGAACATCACATCGCTAGTCAGAAAAGGTCTTGGCATCACTATTTCTCTCTGATTGTTTTTATGATAAGATAGGGTTCATTTTGGGGATGCGTGGAAAATGTGATGTAAATACAAAACTATCAATAAAATGCAGATTTAAAATCCTGCTGTGATGGACTTCGGTGCATACTGGATCTTCTTTCAACGGCATCCTTGGGGGGATAAAATCAGTGGTGGAACAGCTGGCCCAAATGGCTCTCTAACTCTTCTCACATGATTCCAAACTGTAACTTAAGTGGATGAGGGTGCCTGTATTTCCAGAGCTCCTCCATCTTTTACCATCTTCACCAACTTGACAGACATGATCCCTCACTGTTGTCTTAATTTGCATTTCTCATGGTTAACGAATCAGAACTTTTTTTTTTGGTGCAGTTGTCGATTTTGCATTTTGAAAATCCTTTGACCACTTATCCACTGGGGAATGGACTTCTGACAGTTTTGTTAATCTCTCATGTACTGAATGTCTGAGGCAAATAATTTCTTCTAAACCAAAAGCTTACCTTATTCCAGTTGCAGTGATTTTGTTCTTATTAAATTCTCCTCAACCTTATTTGTGATGAGTACTTCCTTGCAGTGATTTTTGTAATGTACCCTTTTATATTCAGATATCTGTGATATGTCTGACATCTAGAATCTATAAGGTATCGACAAATTCACAAGATATGAGGATCCTCCAAGAGACAAATGGCAAAAGGATTTAAACAGTCAATTATCATTACTCCAATCAAGGTACAGTCTTCATTGTGGCACAGAGGCATCCCTGGGTAATTAAAGGAATGAAAGCTGCCCAAAACACCAAGGTGGAGAGGTGACAAGGGAAGTTTGAAGAGGCTCACAGCCAGACTGGCTACAGGATAAGCTTGTCCAGCTAAAGCAACTGTAAAAGAACTTCTAAGTCACACAGGAGATGTCTGCACTAGTATAGGCAGTACCCACACTGATGAAATATCACTTATCTGATGCTCCCTAAGGAATCGGCTAGTGCTGCAGGAGTTCCTGCATTCATTGCATCTATTAGTTTCTCACCAGCATGGATTATCTCTTGGTCATTTAGGGGTCTGATCTGGCTGAAGGGTTTTCCGTATTCATCACACCCAAAGGGTTTTTCTCCGATGTGGATTTTCTGATGTTTCCTAAGACTTCCATAACGGCTGAAGAGTTTCCCACATTCATTACATCCAAAGGGTTTCTCACCAGTATGAAGTCTCTGATGATGAAAAAGAGATGACCTGTGGCTGAAGTTTTTCCCACATTCATTACATTCGAAAGGTTTCTCACCAGCATGAGTTCTCTGGTGTTCAGTGAGGTGAACCTTCTGGCTGAAGGCTCTCCCACATTCACTGCATTCGAAGGGTTTCTCTCCAGCATGAATTCTCTGGTGTTTTGTAAGATTTCCTCTCTGGCTGAAGGACTTTCCACATTCATCACATTTAAAAGGTTTCTCTCCGGTGTGAATTCTTTGATGTTTTGTGAGGCTTCCACTCTGGCTGAAGACCTTCCCACATTCGTTACATCCAAAAAGTTTCTCACCTGTATGAATTCGCTGATGATAAAAAAGGGAAGTCCTGTGGCTGAAGTTTTTCCCACACTGATTACATTCAAGGGGCTTCTCTCCAGCATGAATCCTCTGGTGCTCAGTAAGGTGTCCCCTCTGGCTGAAGGCCTTCCCACATTCAGTACATTCAAAGGGTTTCTCTCCAGTATGAATTCTCTTATGTGTGTTAAGGTGTCCTCTCTGGCTAAAGACCTTCCCACACTCACTGCACTCAAAAGGTTTCTCTCCAGTATGAATTTTTTGATGCACAGTAAGGCTTACCCTCCAGCTAAAGGCTTTTCCACATTCACTGCACTCAAAAGGTTTCTCTCCAGTGTGAATCCTTCGGTGTGCATTAAGATGTGCCCTCTGACCAAAGACTTTGCCGCATTGATTACACTGAAAAAACTTCTCCCCATTATGGCTTCTCTGATGTAAAGCAAGGCGTGAGTTGTTGCTGAAGGCTTTTCCACATTCATTACACTCAAACAGTTTCTCTCCTGCATGAATTCTCTGATGTTCAGTAAGGTTCCCACTCTGGCTGAAAGTCCTCCCACACTCGTTACACTCAAAGGGTTTCTCTCCAGTGTGAATTCTCTGATGATAGAAAAGGGATGTTCTGTGGCTGAAGTTTTTCCCACATTCGGTACATTCAAGGGGCTTCTCTCCAGCATGAATTCTGCGATGTTCAGTCAGGCATATCCTTTGGCTGAAAGCTCTCCCACATTCGTTACACACAAAAGGTTTCTCCCCAGTATGAATTCTCTTATGTGCATTAAGGTGGCCCCTCTGACTGAAGACTTTCCCACATTCATTACAGCCAAAGGGTTTTTCTCCAGTATGAATTCTCTGATGCACAATAAGCCGTACCCTCCAACTAAAGGCTTTTCCACAGTCATTGCATTTAAAGGGTTTTTCTTCAGTATGAGTTCTCTGATGTATAGCAAGACATGACGTGTTGGTGAAGTTTTTTCCACATTCATTGCATTCAAAAGGTTTCCCTCCACCATGAATTCTCTGATGTTTAGCAAGGTTTCCCCTCTGGCTAAAAGATTTCCCACATTCATTACATTCAAAGGGTTTTTCACCAGTATGAATCCTCTGATGTTTAGAGAGGCTTCCACTACGGCTGAAGACTTTCCCACATTCTTTACATGAAAAGGGTTTCTCGCCAGTATGAACCCTCTGGTGATAAAAAAGGGACGTCCTTTGGCAGAAACTTTTCTCACATTCATTACATTTAAAAGGCTTTTCTCCGGTATGACTCCTCTGATGTTCAGTAAGGCTCCCCCTTTGGCTGAAGGTCTTTCCACACTGACGACAATGGAAAGGTTTATCTCCAGCATGAATTCTCTGATGTTCAATAAGGCTGCCCCTCCGGATGAAGGCTTTCCCACATTCATTACACTGGAAGGGTTTCTCTCCAGAATGAATCTTTTGATGTACGGTAAGGTTTCCCCTTCGGCTGAAGGCTTTCCCACATTCATTACACTGGAAGGGTTTTTCTCCCGTATGAATTCTCTGGTGTTTAGTAAAGTTACCCTTGTGATTGAAGGACTTCCCACATTCATTACAGTGAAAGAGCTTCTCTCCAGCATGAATTCTTTTATGCTCATTAAAATAGCTTCTCTGACTAAAGCCTTCCCCACATCCATTATATTGAAAGGGTTCTTCCCCAGTATTCATTATCTGGTGATAAATAAGAGAAGTCCCTGGGTTGAAGGTTTTCCCGTATTCATTATATTCATAGGGTTTGTTTCCAGGGTTTACAGGGTGGAATGGAAAAAGATCTGGGGGGTAATCGAAGGGCTTCTTCCATTTATTGTACTTACAATGTTTATTCTCTAAAGACATTCCATTATATAAAATTAGGTCTGAAAACTGATCAAAGCTGTTTCCGAGTGGATCATATTTAAAAAGATTTTGTTCTGAAGGAACTCTCTGTTGTGGGACAAATAATGACCCCAGATCAAAATCTCTCCCAAATGTATTACTTCCATGGATATTCATCTCATCAAAATTTTTCACATTAACAGTTTCTAGTTGACTATATTGATTCTCTTGGTTGGCTTTCTGCCTCTCTAACATGACGTCATATTCCCAATCTTCTCCCACCTTAGAATCCCAGAAACCATCTTTTGTGAGCTTTTCATCAGATGTTTCCATACAAATGATGTGCTGTGGAATTGAGTCCAAGGTTTCACATTTAATCTCCTGATTAAGGGAATCTGAAAGAAACACAGAAGTATCAATGTTCTCTGTTCTTTGAGTAAGGAGAAAATTCCATTAAGGAGAATGATTATGTATCTGGAAAAGGTAGGAAAAACACTGTTAATTCAATTTAATTCAGCAAGCACTTATCAAGCCCCTGCTACAAATGAAGCAGTGTGTGTGTGTGTGTGTGTGTGTGTGTGTGTGTGTGTGTGTGTTACATAAAGACAAAATGCAACAGAAACTGCTTCCAAAAAAGCAGAGCCTGGTGGAAGAAGGGACACGAGAGAGATAACTTTAGAGAAATGGGAAGCCCAAAGATAGGTGAGAAGATAGGAACAGCAACCATAGTTAGACAAACGGAATGAATTCTCTTCCAGGATTTTGGAAGCACTTAGGATGGTCTCAAAAAATCAAGGTTGGTAGTGGCTGGGAAAATGTAGTTTCAAAAAGGAGAAATCAGCTAATTCTGGAAACTACACACTGGTAAACCCGTCACTGATCACAAGTTAAATTCAATAAGCGATAGATAAACAGGCAGTTTGTGAGTATTCAGAGAAGATCTAATTTCTAAGACTCACAGAGGGCTCATTAAGAATAACATTAAAACCAAATTAATTTCTTAAATACTGATAAGACTTCTGGGCTTGTAGATAAGGGATCTAAATGGAGGGGGAGGGAAACAGAGGGGAAGAGAGAACCAGGAGAGAAGGATGAAGGAAGTCACTATCATGAAACCATTAGGAGCAAGGCCCGAGGCCCCTGGCATACACTGCCTCACGTGACCCATAAGGGAGACGCTGCGGACACTGTAACAGTAATAACAGCTAACGTCATCTCCTGTGATCCTCGGAAGAACCCTGGGAAACTGAGGCAGAGCCAGTAAGTGACCTGCCCAGGGTCACAGAGCTAGGGAGTAGGTGAGGCTGGATTTGGACTTAAATCTTCCTGATCCCAGACCATGTTCTAACCACTGCACCACCAGCTGCCCTGGACTTCAGCAATATAGATGATAAAGCCCCCTAAGGTATATTTCCAGACAAGATGGAAACGTCCCAGGATCACAGGAATGTGTGTGAAGTCACGCGCATTTGTATTTGGTGGAATAACCTTTTCCCAGAAGGAGTGTTCCAAGAGTTCTCTCGTGCCAAGCCTCAGGACAGGCAGTGACTCTGAGCGGGCGGCCAGAAAGTTAGTAACGCGCCGTGACTCAAGAATCAGTCTTCCCAATCACAGCTTTCTCATCTGAGACTTAAAAAGGCTTGTGCTTTGTTGGTCCTTCTGCCAGCTGAAGGATGAAATCATTCCTAAGATGAGTCAAGAAGGCATTTATCAATGGGAGAGGGCAGCCTGTCATATGACTAGAGAATTCACTTGGGAGAGGGCAGGCTGTCATATAACTAGAGAATTCACTTGGGAGAGGGCAGGCTGTCATATGACTAGAGAATTCACTTGGGAGAGGGCAGGCTGTCATATGACTAGAGAATTCATTTGGGAGAGGGCAGCCTGTCATATGACTAGAGAATTCACTTGGGAGTAAATAGGTCCTGGGTTCAAGGCCCATTCCTGAAACATGCTGACCATGTGATTCTGGGCAAGGGATTCAGGGGACTCTCCAACACTCTAAGCTAAAGAGTTTTGTAGCTGGGGGCTCCCTGCAGAGATGAAGTCACAGGTCTGGAGCACCCTCCAAAAAGTGAGTAATCTTTGTATTGCTTACCCATAGGATAGTGATGTAGAAAGTCCTTTGTAAACGACAACAGCTGGCATCTACAAAGTGCTTTACAGAAAGGGTCTCACTGGAATTCCAAAACAAGCCTGGGAGGCAGAGGGTGTGATTACTCCCACTTAAATAAGGAGGAAGCCGAGGCTGGCAGAAGCTGTTCAATGACTTTGCTTAGTTAAGGGTTGGAGGTCACCTCTGAACTCAGGATTCCCAGCCTCAAGGTCTACAACTCTATCTACTGGGTCACCCAGCTACCCCAGTAACAAAGGACAGCACACACTTACAGCACTTTACAACCCTTGGAGCTCTGTGGAGATGTTCCCTATCACCACCACCATCATCCCTGCCACCACCATCTTTATCATGTCCACCGTCATCACCACTGCTACCACCGCCGTCATCACCATCGCTACCACCTTCGTCTTCACCATTACTACGCCTGCTACCATCACTTCCACCACCGTCACTGCCCTTACCAATATCACCATTCTGGGCTCCCATGGCCCTCCCCAGCCTTAGCACACATCACTGACCTCCTGCCAAACCCAGTCTCCTGCTTCTCATATACACCATCCCCTCTCCTATGTCTCTGCCCTAATGTGGGCAGTACCTCCTTCCTGGAGGGCACCGCCCCACCTCTGCCTCACAGAACTTTCAAGCAAAGGGGGTCTTTCTCAATCCCTTTCCCCTGCTACTGATCAATAAGCCCACAAGTAGGCGTCAGACCAAGTTAGAGAAGAAAGCCATGGGCAAAAGGGCTCTGACTCTGGTCTGAAAGGGTGGTGCTACTGCCTGAACCTGAGTTCGATCTCAGGAGGGCATCAAAGTTTGAGACAACTTGGATGAGATCATCAGGACAGGGTCTTTAATAAAATTCAATCCAAACATCCAAGGTCATGGGGAGGCTTAGTGGAAAAACCAAGTGAGGGAGAAGCAGTGGGAGGGAGTGGGCTGGTTCACACATCGCCCCACACAGTCACTGCCCCCATCTGCTAAGTGTTTTCCAGTCATGTTCTGGATGATCCGGGAGGCAGGTTCTGCAGGGTTTATTTAAGTCCCTATTTTTCAGATGAAGAAGCTGAGGCTCAAGAAGGCAAGGGACTCGTCCCCAGATACCTGATCCTGCCCCCACAACTGAACCAGAGACACCAAGACAGCCAACCAGACGCACAGCTCCTGAGCAGGAAAGCAGTTCTCCTGGGATCTCACGGGCTCCGCACCTCTCTCCATGCAGACAGGTTGGCATTGAAATGTCAAGGGACTTGCCCATGGGTCACGGTGTCAGAGACAGAACTAGAACTGAAGGCTGACTCTCTTTGCCCCACATCCAACAAATGCCTCAGAGCCAGCTAAGGTTTGACACGTGTTCCCCGCCCCATCTCTGGCACTTCCTCAAAGCCTCACTGGCCAATCTCAAGTCTTCCTGCTTGTCAAGCCTGCTCCTTTGGCATCTCCACTCAGCCCTCAAGGAGCAGCACGGGCCTGGTGCTAAGCCGAGGGTCCCAGGTCCGGAGGTGGGGGGGGGCGGCCTCTAGAAGGCCCTTCCCTAGCCCATGCAACGGTCCAGTTAAGCCTTAGTCACAGCAGGCCATGGCAAAAGTCTATTACTTTGAGCACCCCAAGCCTGTCCAACTCTCCTGCCAATGTGCCCCCAACGATGCAGTTAGAGTAGTCCGGCTCTGCCAAGAAAGGGCAGTGATGTGGAGAGAAGAAGGCTTGGGTTCAATCCCACCTCAGGCACCTTGTCAGACTGGGTGCCCTCGGAGGCTCCTTTCTGCCCTACAGTGACCACTCCTCTATGTATCTTGAGGATACATAACTGAAAGGATTCTGTCCAACTGAGCCGATGCTGACAGAGCCTATGGCGAGGGAGCCTGACTTGTGCTCTGCTGGAGGCCTCACCCAGACCCAGCCTCCAACAGAGGCAGCCATGACCCTGACAGAGAATCTGTCTGGAGGGTAGCCCAGAGGTTGTGTAGCAGAAGTGAGCCTCCCCCCAAAGTAGCTTTCTGCTTCTAGACTGTCCAGACTGGAGTGGGGGGGAGGGAGCGGGCAGGTTACACATACACAACTGATGCCAGAATGCAGGCTGGGTAGCTGCCAAGTAGAAGGGAGAGCCAGAGTGGGCCAAAGAAAAGCTCAGGAGGACAGTTGTGGCCTCCCACTCAAGTGGCCCTAGGGCCAAGTGAAAAGGGAGGGAGCCCAGGGATGAAAGCCACGCAGCAAGGATTGCAGAGATGCCCCGAGGCCTGTGTCCACCTGCTTGTACTCACCTGGACAAGTACTGGTGAAGAACTCTGGCTGCTCTGGAAACAAAGGCATTTCCCCTCTCTCCAGCTGGGAGATGACCTCAGGCTTGGTCATGGGAAGCCCTGAGGGGACAGAAAGGAGGAGAAGATTTATTACTGAGCCCTGAACGCAGAAATCCCGTTCACTGGACAATGCTTGTTGGCAGCCTCACAACCACCTGGGCAGAGGACAACCCAGGACCAATGGGAAAACTGGGGCAGGGAGGGCTCTGGTAAGGATTTGCCAGGTGTCAGGAGGAGCCCTCTGGGAAAGCATAGGGGACAGGAAGTCATCCCAGACCTGCTGTGGGATACCTCCAGAGGCCTGAGGACACTGCCTCCAGCCTCTCCAGAAGCAGGAAGGGATCCTCGAGAGAGAGGGAGAGTGTAGGGTGGGCCCTAGGACCAGCCCAGTGATGCTGCTGGCATCTGTACCCTGGGCTCTGCAGCTAAAGCTTCTTCTAGGTGGTATCTCCCCTGGGAAGAACAGGGTTTGCCAGGCCTTTCTCTGGCACACAGTAGCTGAGCCCAGAGCAAAGCCATCCTTACCTAGGAAGACGAGGTTCTCATAATTCTCCAGCATCACATCCCGGTACAGGGCCTTCTGTGTGGGATCCAGCTGCGCCCACTCCTCCTGGGTGAAGTCCACAGACACATCCTTGAATGTCACAGACTCTTGAAAGGCAGAAGTGCTTGGACTGCGGAGCAGCCATGGACTGCTCATCCCCGGGACCCCTGGGGAAACCTGAAGGCAGAGAAAGCCCAGGGGGTCAGTCACACATCTCAGCCCCATTTGGTGTCACTCCTTGCCGAAGGTGACCCCTCTACCTGCACAAGGGAGGCTGGGGATGCAGTGGACAGAGCAACAGGCCTGCAGTCAGGAAGGCCTGTGTTCAAATCCAGCCTCAGACACTTACTGGTTCTGCGGCCCTGGGCAAGTCACCTCTTCTGCTTGACTCAGTTTTCTCATAAAATGGGGATCCTAACGGCACCTCCCTCCCTGGAAGGACCAAAGGAGAACATGCCTGTGAAGTGCTTTACAAACCATAAAGCTGTGTATTCTTTTTGTAACAACGATTATTATTAAGTCAGTCAATTAGCACTAAGCACCTACAATGTGCCAGGCACCGAGCTAAGAGCCAGGGATGCTGCAAGAGCCTGTACTCTAATGGGGAAGACAACATGCAGAGAAATGGACACAAAGAAGAGGAAATCATGAACCGAGGAAAGGCCCTAGAATGAAGAGGACTTGGGGGAAAGCCCCCTGTAGGAGGAGGGACGGGAGTCAGAACATAAAGGAAGCTGGGGAGAATTTCCAGGTCCATGGGACAGACCGAGGGAAGGCCAGGAGCCGAGCTGGGGACGCCGGGTCTTCTTTGTGCCATCACTGGAGTTACAAGTCCTTGGTGGGGCCTGGAAACGTCAAGCAGAGCATTCTGCGTGGGAACCTGGAGGTGAGCAGGAGTCACTGGAGTTGGGGATGACCATATCTGAGCAGTAAATAGTTGCCGAATGACCCAGTGGGTGACTAGCTACGTTTGGGGCCAAAGGCTGGTCACCAGGTGACAGGGCTACCAAGGGCCTCCGATGGGTGAGGCGCTAAACTAGGCCTTGCAGAGAGCAAGACAAAATCGGAATGATTTTACCACTAGAACATGGTAAAAAGCTGGAGACATCATGTCTGAGTCTAGGTCTGGACTTCTGGACAACGGCTGACAACGTGGGGGTGATGGGCTCCTGGCCAGAGATGGAGGCTTCTCCCAGCATATCCACCATGGCTCTCACCATTCTAATCAGAAGGGTTTTAAACTCATCAGAATGAAGGAGGAAAGCTGGCCCATGCCAATGCCCCAGTTAGTACTGCAAAGAGACACACACAGAAGCTCTTAGGAGTCTGTGCTAAATGCCCTGTTCTCAAGGACCCATGCCTGAGTATTCTACATCCTGGCATCAAACAAAACCAGCACAGGGCCTGCTGCAGGGGGCGACCCTGGCCAGACCACAGCTCCCTGTGTGGTGAGAAGCTCTCATATGAGGAAACACAAGCTCCAGAGGGGAAAGCATGATGGAGAGCATCTGGGGGAGGTGAAAGGGGAGAGGAAGCCTGCCTGGACAGCCATGGATGCCCCCGACATCTGCTGGAACGTTCTTTGCCCAAACCAAGCTGCTGCTATGGGATTTCCACCATTGTGGGGTAGGGTGTGAACCTGAGAGGGTTCGTGGCAGCGGAGGATCTCTCCCTGAGTTTTTGCTAGCGAAGGAGAGGCCGCTCCCACAGAGAGCAGTCTGATCTGCATCTGCAAGGTGCAAAAACATCCCTAGAGACTCACCACCAGGACTGGTGTGCCAAGGAAGACTGCTGCTGCTCCCTGGGGCAGTGGGTTCCCTCTGCCCGCCTCTCAGGGACATCCAGCAGATACTGGGGGCACCTGCAGCTAGGGTTTCCCTGGATTGGCCCTCTTGGGTTCTGTGACTTATTTAGGATATTTATTCCTGGGCTGGAAAGTCCAAGATCATATGAGCAATTACTGGTCAGGTTCATTCTCTTCCACATAAAATCATAATAGAAGTGGTTTCTGCTCACGTAACATGAGCATCAAACTCTGTACCTTAGTGAGAAGGGACCTTCCCTAGGCCAGCCTTCTCTTTCTACGACTCAGGGCATCATGTGACCCAAAGTCAGACAAGCTGTAGGTCAATAGCCAGGATCTGAACTCAGTTTCCTTGCCCATTTCCTCCCACTCCCCACAATCTCTGCCTTCAAGGCTAGGCACAGGAGTCTCGGCAAGGGCAGTCCTGCTTCCAGTCTACTCTTTGTGGCCACCAGCTGGGGAAGGGGGCCAGTCCCCCCCCAGCACAGGCACCCTCAGGGAGAAACAGGAAGCAGCTTATACCAGGCAAATCAAACCATCGCCACCGAAAACCACCATCTCCTCATGAGGAGAGCTCCAGACCTCGGGCCCAACAGCTGTGAAAACAGCAACTCTGGGGGTGCAGTCCCGGCAGAGGAGACACCACACAAGGACTTCTACAGAAAGCACAGCCACATCTCCTGGGGGCCTAGAAAGGAGAGTTCTTGGTAGCCACATGCCAGGCCCTGTCAGAGGGTTCAGCATCAGAAACTGATGGGATCTGATTGGGCAAGAACATGAAAGAAGAGGCCTGACCACTGGTTTTGCTGCCACCCCCAAGGACCCCAGGTGGGACTGTCCCATCAGACTTGCAGCTAAGCCCTTCCCTGGGTGCTGTCCTCCCTATTAGAAAGGGAGGCCCTGGAGAACAGGGACTGTCCCTGACACTTAGCCCCATGTTTGGCACACAGGAAGCACTTAACAAATGCTTTATTCTTCCATCCACTTGGTCAGTCAATAAGCATTCAGAGGTACAAAGAAAGGTCAAAGACCGTCCTGGCCCTCAAGGAGCTCCTAGACTAATGGGGAGGCTACAAGTGGGATACCGATGGGGGGCAATTGACAGAGGGAAGACGAGGGTGGGGAACACTGGCCAGAGCTGAGCCACAAGGCTCAGGGAGCGGCAAGGAGGTCAATGTCTCTGATCAGAAGTGGGTGGAGAAGGCTGGAAAGGCCAAGCCGAGGATTTTACATCGGATTCTGGAGTGGATAAGGAGGCCCTGGAACTTACTGAACAGGGGGATGACATGGTCAGACCGAAGTTTCTGACAGACAAGAAGACAGGCTGGAATAGGGAGAGGTTTGTGGCTGGGATGCCCACGGACCGGCTCCTGCAGCAGCCTGGGCACAAGGGGTTGTGTCTGATAGACCATCAGCAGGCCCTGGCACCAGCTTGGATCTGAGGGTGAGGGATGACAAGGAACCCGGGAGCATTCTTGGGAGGAGGGTGGCTAACAGGGAAAGCAGGAGGCAGGGAGGGCTCTGTTTTAAACGCATTTATGGAACGTTCACTAACACCTAAAAATGATAGCTAACATTTACACTGAGCTTACACAGGCCTCTTGTGCCTCACCCTATGGAGACACTGGTCCTCCGAAAACCAAGGCTGTACAACAGCCAGGACTGCGCTAAGCTCCATACCATTACTATCTCATTTGATTCCCACAACTCTGTGGGGAGGAGCCATTACTATGACCATTTTACAGATTAGGAAATTCAGGCAAAGATTAAGTGACTGGCTCACGGTCACACAAGGAGTGTATCTAAGGCCATATGTGAATGCAGGTCTTCTTAAGCCCAGGCCTAGGGCTCTATCCTCTGGGTCATCTGGCTCCTATCTGGTTCAAGGCATCCAGGAGGAATGTGGATATGAGAATCCATGGGAGCTGATGAGATGTCCAAGTGATAGAGTGTGGAGGGAAAGAAGAGGGCCCAGGCTGTTGGAGCTTCCATTCCAATGAAGCAATCAGAGGACGTGACCTTGAGGGGGTTGAAAATGGATGGGCTGCCCAAGGCTGAACATGGGGTATCTACCCCATCTATCCGGTGCAGGCCTCCTGTGTCTTTTACAAAGTACCTTGAACCCTGCCTAGATGAGGCCACACATCCTCATCTGAGGAGACAACGGGAAGCAGGGGAGCATCAGGGTCAGACCTGGCACCCAGGAGGACAGCTCTGGCAGCAGGGAACCAGGAATCAGGAAGACAAAGGCGTGAACTAGAGATGTGATGGTGTGAGTAGATAGGGAGGGATGCTGAGGTTTGGCCAGGAGGTGAGTGAGGAGTCGAGGAGGAGGACGTGGGGGTAGAGACCTGGATGATGGAGGACACCTGGAAGTTTGGACTGGGGGTGAGGGGGAGGCAAAGGAGGAGCTTTGTGGTCCCTTGACGTGACATGAAGGACAATACCAGAGGGAGAACATGAAGCATGGGATAGACAAAATAAATGGTGGGGCTGCCTCAGGCAGAGTTAACCTGAGCTGGCGGGAAAGTCAAGGACAAAAGAGCAGGCAGGTTCTCCTGGTGGGGATGCCAACAGGCTGAAAGCAGGCAGGTCAGCTCTCGATGGCTCCTATACCTGTCTCCTCTGCCTTGAAAAGGAGAGTCACGGTATGGACAGGGAACTGAGTTTTTGGAGGGCCAGTGCTCAGTCACCAAGGGTACACATTGGAAAGTAGACACATATAAGCCAGGGTGAAGGTCAAGAACCCTGCAGTGCAAGGGCAAAGGAAGAGGCCAGAAACCTTGACTCTGATCCTCCCAGCTCCTAGGCAGTCTGGCAAGAAGCATTTAGTAAGCACCTACTATGTGCCCCATGCCCACAGGAAGCTCAGAGCCTTAAGAGAATCCTTCCTTGAAACATTCCCTCTGTCCATGTATTTCTTGTCTCCTCCCCAAAATAGCTTCTTGAGGGTGGGGACTAGTTCTTCCCTCGTACATACTTGAAAAAAAGTGTATCTGCAGCACTTCACACCATGGCTGGCACATGGTAGGGCTTAGTAAATGTTTGTTTGCTTACAGATATCTTCCAGAAATTTAGAAGGTGTTATTAGGAGGTGATTGTTGAGCATGTAGGAGATGCTCCACAGATGACCTTTACCAGTGGAGAGGGAGGGACACCCACACGGTGGCCACTGAAATGAAAAGCTGGGGGTAGGGAGAGATGCCAGCAGATGACAGGCAGGACAGGGCAGTCACACAAAAAATGGGGTCTGGCATTGTGCTGGGGGGTGGGGGGTAGCCTGGCCCCCAGGGTACTCTGTGGTAGCTGAATGGAATTCTCCAGGCATCGAGTGCTGGTATCTCTTCATACCTGGCCTTTCCTGGAGGGTCCTGATGGTTTGGGCTGGGGAAAGGGGGAGAGAATCAGTGGAAGGTGGTGGAGAAGACTCGAGGCCACCAGAGTCCTCCCTGAATGTCCCAGGGGCTGTCCTGGGCGGGGGGGGGGCTGTGGGGGACAGAAATCTGGAGAAAGCTTTTAGTCTGAGGTCAGGAAAAAGGTACCCCCCACCAAAAAAAACCCACTCCTGACAGGAAGGGGACAGACTTAAGATGCAGAAAGAGGCAGACACTTCCTGTTACAAGGGTTGTACTTGGTTTAGTTTTTCAGTAACAGGAAGGTGAAAGTGGGAGAAAAGTTCTGGATGTGGAGGCAGGAAGACCCTGGACAAATCGCTTTACCTAAGCCTGCTTCGAGTTCCTCATCTGTAGAATGGGGACGAGAAGAGCACCCACCTCCCAGGTTATTATGAGGAACATATGAGATAATAGTTGTAAAGTTTGTGCTGGGCTACCCTCCACACTCCAGCACAACACCAGACTCCATCCTTTGTGTGGCTGCCCTGTCCTGCCTGTGGTAGGGCCTAGCACATCAGAGGAGCCACATGAATGTTAGCTAGTATTATCACTATTTTTGTCTTTTTCAATCATGCCCAATTCTCCATGACCCCATCTGGGGTTTTCTTGGCAAAGATTCTGGAGTGCTTTGCCATTTCCTTCTCCAGCTCTTTTGTACAGATGACAAAACTGAAGTGACTTGCCCAGGGTTACACAGTTACCAAGTGTCTGAGGCAGGATTTGAACTTAGAAAGAGGAACCTTCCTCAAGCCTGACATTGTGCACTATGGCACCTCCTAGTGGCCTATTACTACTGTTATACTTCTGTTACTTAAAAAAAAAAACTTAACTAAAACAATAAATTTGTAGGGATGGGGGTAAGGGGGAATCCTTTAGTCAACCAGGGCTGTTGCCAAGTCTTGTCATGTGTTGCCCTGGCATGGGGTGGCTGCTGTCTGGACAGATGGAGACTTGTCCAGTCTCTCATGGAGGGAATTTTTGCCTGAGTTCCTTACTAGCTCTGAAATATGATTCTCTAAAGTTGGCTTGGGCAGTGATGAGTGAGAGGGGATGGCCAGTCAGAGGCTGGTGACATGGAAGCCAACAACATCACCAGGGAGCGGGGACAGAGAAGGAGACAAGGCCCAGGGCCAAGTGAAAGCAAGGCCTGAAGGATCTGGAAGGATGAGACTGGGGGAAGAAGAGAGAGAGAGGATGGCCCCCCACCTTGTCAGGAGGTGCCTGGTAGGCAGTGTGGACTTGGTTCCATGAGCACAGACGGCCTGGCAGAGATGAGGTGACTAGGGGAGCAGAGCCTGCCCTGTGCCAAGGGGTCCCAGGAACTCACTCTCCCTCACCCCATCTCATCCAGGAAGTCTCTCTCTTCACAAGGCCTCTCACTTGAACAACTTGAAAAGCTTTTGGACTGGCCTCTGCTCCACAGTCCATCTTGCACATAGCCTCCAAAACAGCCAGGCCACCCCTTCCTCAATAAACTTAGCGAATGAGAAGGCATTTATTAAGTGCTTACTGTGAGCTAAGTGCCAGGGGCAGTCCCTACTTTCCAGGGGCTCCCCTTCAAATGTGAGAGACAACACCCAGGGGAGAGGCTCAGCTGCAAGTCCAATGGGACGGGCCTACCCATGGTCCTCAGGGTGGGGTAGCAGCAAAGCCAATGGTCAGGTCTCTTCTTTCATGTTCTTGTCATTGATCAGATCCCATCAGTTTATAATGTTGAACCACCTGACAGGGCCCAGGACTTGGGTACCAAGAGCTCTTCTTTCTGGGTCGCCAGGCTGGAAGCAGGCCTGAGGTGTGGGGGGACATGGTTCATTGCAGGTGCTTCCTATTTCCTCCTCTGTTCCACATTCAGAGTACTCCTTCTAGCTGTATGACACTCCCCTTAACTCTTCACTCTCTGACTCCCATCTCTGTCCTCTCCCCACCCTGACCTCAGAGACACCCTCGGTTCCCCTTACAAGACTCTTTCAGGTTGCCTTCTAAAGGAGACCTCCCCAGTCTCCAGAGCCCCCTTGGCTTCTTGGGTACCCTACAAACTACCACCATATATTTTGCCCACATGTAGAGATGCCATTATCACTTCTCCAACAGAAAAATCTATCTGCCTTTTGTCTCACTCTCTAGCACTAGCGGGTGCCCAACTCGCCACCATTATCTAACCTTCATCTCTTCCAAAGCCTCACCCCTCTAAACCTATTCTCTGTTCTCACTGTGACCTCCAGTCTCTCCATCGTTCAAAACTGTCCCCAGCTACCACCCCATTCTGGCTCCACTCACCTCCTTTCCCAACCAAGACCTCATAATGAACCAGGTTAACTCTACAATCAGTCAACTGAGGCCTACTAAGGGCCAGAACTAGCGATAAGAATGCAAACTATACAGTCCCAACCCTCAGGGAGCTAGTATTCTAAAGAGGGAAGATAACCCTTCAGAAAGAGAAGCTGGAATGGGGGAGGGGATATGGAAGAGGAGGAAAGGTACCTAAGAGGTACCAAGGCTACGAAAGAGAAGGTGGAGAACTCCAGAGAGTGAATGAAGTGGGGGTAAAGGGCACATGGCCTAAGTCCCTCTGAAAGGGAGAGATTCACGCTAGGGTGTCACCACTCCTGGGAGCTGAAGCCCCTTCAGGTGAGGAAAACTGCTGGTGAGAAGGCCAGGGAATGAGGGAAAGGAAACAGGCATACAAGCTACACAGAGTAGCTAGGGGAGTGAGTTACAGCTGACGGGATGGGAAAGGGATCTGGCAGAAGGGAGCTTGAGGTGAGTCTTGTAGGAAGCCAGGGAAGCTAAGGGACAGAGGTGAGGAAGGAGAGCATTCCAGGCATAGGAGACAAAGGACCAGAGAAGAGCTGCATGCTCTATCTACGGAACTGCAAGCAGGTAGTATTGCCCCCCTGTCACTGTAGAGGGCAACCCTCTCCTCCCAGTCCCTTGGCTCCCAACCTAGGAGCCTTCCTGGGTTTTTAACTCTTGCTCCTCAACATCCAAGATGGTGCCGAAAACTGTCCATTTCACCTCGGCCCCATCCCTGGTCCGTTTCACCTATGCCCTGTCCCTGGTCGTCCCTGCCCTACCTCTGGTCCACTTCACCTCCGCCCCATCCCCAGTCCGTTTTACCTCTGCCCCATCCCCGGTCCGTTTCACCTATGCCCCATCCAGGTCCGTTTCACCTATGCCCCGTCCCTGGTCCATTTCACCTATGCCCCATCCCTGGTCCGTTTCACCTCCACCCCATCCAGGTCCGTTTCACCTATGCCCCATCCCTGGTCCGTTTCACCTCCGCCCCATCCAGGTCCATTTCACCTCCGCCCCATCCAGGTCCGTTTCACCTCCGCCCCATCCAGGTCCGTTTCACCTATGCCCCATCCCTGGTCCGTTTCACCTCCGCCCCATCCAGGTCCATTTCACCTCCGCCCCATCCAGGTCCGTTTCACCTCGGCCCCATCCCTGGTCCGTTTCACCTATGCCCCATCCCTGGTCCGTTTCACCTATGCCCCGTCCCTGGTCGCCTCTGCCCTACCTCTGGTCCTCTTCACCTCCGCCCCATCCCTGGTTGATTTCACCTTTACAGTATCTCTCCAACAGGCCCCTTTCTCCCCTCTGACCCTGCCCCTCCCCTCAAACCAGGCACAGGCCCTCATTACCTCACCCCTGCACTACTGTAGAAGCTATGTCAAGGTGGGAGGTATGCCTGCCTCCAATCTCTCTGCAAAGTGACTCTCTGAAAGCACAGGTCTGATCATGTCACTGCCCTTACTCAGTAAACTCCAGTGGCTCCCTGTCATCCAGGACCCAGCACAAAATGCTCTACTTGACACTCAAGGCCCTTCATAGGCTGCCTTCTCCTTCCTTTCCAGTCCTCTTCCATCCAGTCATGCTAGTGTCCAGGCCATAACGTCTCAGCTCTGGGCATTCTCTGGCTATCCCTCAGGCCTAATATGCTTTTCCTCCTCCCACCTCGACTACTGACCTCCCTGGCTTCCTTCAAGTCCCAACTAGAATCACACCTTCTACAGGCAGCTTCCTCCACCCCTCAGGTCCAGGGCCTTCCCTCTGTTCATCATGTCTGTTTTGAACTACATACAGCTTGTCTGTCCAGTCATCTCCATGTTATCTCTGATCAGACTGTAAGCTTTTCAAAGGCAGGGACTGTGCTGTCCCTCTGTTAGTATCCCCAACACTTGATCCAGCATCTGGCACATAATAGGGGCTTAACAAAATGCTTGCTGACTTAGCTGACTGCTGTTGGATAGTAAATTTGTGGAAAGGAGTAAGGTGTAAAAAGGCTGGAATGGTAGACAGGGCCAGACTATTAAGGGCTGCTGTACCAAAGACAGAACTTTCTAGGGAGCCCCTACAGTTGAGTGTGGTAGTGATGTGTGTGTATGGGGGGAATGGTCTGCAGGACACCAATGACAGGAGGTTGCTTTGGCAGACCAGCTCTACTCTCCCACCAAGTGCTGATGAGACCATGGATCTGAGCTGGTCACAAGGAGGCCTAGGGGACCTGAGGGGTGCAGCAGGCTAGTTCAGCTGACTAGATCCATCCCCATCCACCTTGGCTCCTCCTTCACACCCTGAAAGAGGATGGGCCTATCTGTCCTTGGCCCTCGGCAGGACCCTTCCTGTGGTCAGACAAGACTTTCCCACCTCCCTATCCCAAACCTTCTCTTCTCCTCAGTCTCAGCACAAGACTTGGCCCATCTGCCTGAGAACAGCAAGGTGGCCATTTGCAGAGGCCCCCACCCCCTACCCCGTCTCCATGTCTTACAGCCCTCCTCCAGGCTCTGACAAAGAGGAAATCCTTCCTTCTCCCAGACCCCCTTCTCTTCCCATCTTCAGACTGCCACAAATCTGCCTGAGTCTCTGCATCCTGCATGCCCTCTCTCAGGAGATCCTGCCTTCCCTTCTCAGTTCATGTCCCTGGCAAAGCTACCTACACTTATCACTCTGACGTCTTCCTCAGATTCTGTTCTTAACCCTTGGAAGCCTGGCTTCTGACTTCCTGCCTCTGCTGAAGGATCTTTCTTTGCTCCTCCCCTTACTGACTTTTCTGCATCCAGGTCCCATCCACCACCCTGAGGCATCCCCCCAGGGGTCTCTCCTGAAGCCTCCTGTCTGCTTTCTTTACCCTCTCTCACCAGGGACCCCACTCTTGTCATAGTCATAAGGAAGATGAGTAGATCTCTCAAACTCAACATGTCTGGAGCAAACTCACCACCTTTCCATATGATGGTACTGCATGCACACATAATTCTCCCATCTCCCACCTCCATGTCTTTGCCCTGACCATCCCTTCACCTGGAATGGCTCCTGGCATTTCTGGTTTCTTTCAAGATGCAAATCACTGTCACCTGCCACACAAAGCCCACAGAGATCACCCTGGAAGGCCCAGGTCTTCTATATGCCTATATGCACACATGTGGTCACCTCCCTGAGGGCAGGGGTTGTGTAGCTGCCATGCTATGCAGCTAGCAGGCACCACAGAGCCTAGAGTGCTAGAGTCAGAAAGATCTGAGTTCTAATCCAGCCTCAAATATTAGCTGTGTGACCTGGGCAGGTCACATGACCACCCCTCAGCTGTAAAATGGGGGTCATAGTGGTACCTCCTTCCTAAGGTTGTGGGGAAGATCAAATGAGATACATGAGGGAACTCCCTCTCCTGCTGGAGAGCGCTCCTCCATCACCAAAAGCTCTCTTCCTCCTTGCTGTCCCTTGCTTCCAGCTCTGCCCCAGGAGCCCAGCAGAACGAGTCTAACCCTTGAGTCTCCCTCCAAGAGCTCTCTTCCTCTGCCGTCCCTCGCTTCCAGCTCTGCCCCGGGAGCCCAGCAGAACGAGTCTCCCTCCAAGAGTCTCTCCAGCACTAAATCTAGTAGAGGCACCTGGGGGAGGAAGGCAGGCAGCCTGGAAACTTGTGGGGTCAGGAGCAAAGGTTAACGAAGGACCTCTTGGTAAGGTGGCTGATGAGAGTCAGGGACACCAAGAGGGACGAAGCTTTACTGCTAAACTTCAGGACAATTACACGTGTAAGTGTGAAGGAAATGCTAGCTATTTTTATAACAACAGCTACTGTCACTTCAGTCAGCTAGCTCGCATAGACTAAACAGCTACTATGAACCAGGCCCTCCCCTGCCCTCACAGAGCTTCTAGTCAAGTGGAGAAGACAACATGCAGACAAACACACACTGCCTCCATACAGGATAAATGGGAAACAGTGAACAAAAGGAAGGTGCTGAAATTGTGGGGGGGGGGGAAGCTTCTGGGAGAAGATGGGATTTTTGTTGGGACTTAAAGGAGACCAGTGGTCAGCACAGAGAAAGGGCAGTGTTCCAGGTATGAGAACTGCTCAGGGTCAAGGTGGAGGGTAACCTGGGAGGAAAAGCTGTGAGGCCGGGGTGTTGGGGAGGAGGGGGCAGGTGATGAAGGCCTTTGAAGGCAATAAGGAGATGCTGTAGTTTATGGAGCAGGGGGGCCACAGTCAGGTCTATACTGGTGGCTAAATGACAGTCTGGAGGCAGGCAGACCCCCTCAGTTCCCACCATGTTACAAGGGCCTGCTGGTTGCCATTCCAGGGATGAGGGGAAGGCCACAGGGGCCCCCTGGCAGGACACAGTCCAGCTGCCAGGATAATGCCAAAGCCCTGATACAGCTCGGTCCTTATGGGACCCAACAGGAAACTCACTCCCCCGCCCCAGGGTATGGCCAGCAGTACTCTGCTACCCACTCCTGCTTTCCAGGGGGCAAGAATTCTCTGGGAACTGTGCCTTTGGCCCCAGTGAATGATACTGTCGGTCTGGCCACTGGGCACCTGGAGTCCAGAGAGGCTTCCTAGATGGGCTTCCAGGTCAAGGACCCTGGTGTAGAGCCTTGATGAGCCTTATCCCTCCCCACTCCTGGTAGGCTGGAGTGCCCTTCTCTGCACTGCACTCAGGACTGAGGCTTCTGAGTTCAAGTTCCTCATGGTATAGATGAGGAAACTGAGGTACTATGCCATGCCCACAGCCCTGCAGCCAATCAGGCCCTTCTGGTCATTTTAGTGAGATTCAGCAGAGAGCATTTGGGATACAACGGTTTGTTCAGGCTTTGCCTGGCTCCCTGAGCCTTGGGGAAGAGCACAGATGGCAATGATGACCCACAAGGGCAGCAAATGAAGGGGGCAGGGCCCAGTCAACCCAGATCCAAAGCCCTGGGGTCCCAGGCAAGGGAGGGATGGAAGGGACAGAAGCCACAGGCTGTGAGACAAAGAGCAAGATCCTCACAGACTGCAGTCCTGGTCACATCAGAAAGAAGAAAAGCCTACAGAGAGTACTTACTCCTGCCTGAGTCTGCCCATGGCTGTGCCCTCCCCAGGCCATCCTGGCTGAGGCTCGTCTGTGCAGGACACGACCAGATGATGGGACAGCTTTGTCTTTCTCTGTATCCTTGGTACCTAGCAACGTGCCTGGCAAGAGCTTATGTATGTCAGTCATATGCCAGGCCCTGTGCTAAGTGCTGGAGATTCAAAAGAGGCCAAAGACAGTCCCTGTCCTAGAGAGTCTAATAGGGGAGACAACATGTAAAGGGAGCTCAATGCAGGAGCACAGGGAGGTGCCCAAGTGAAGAGGGTGGGAAGAAGGTTCCCTGTAGAAGGTGAGAGTTTCACAGGGAACTGAAGGAAGCTGGGAGCTGAGGATGAAGGAGGACAGTCTTCCCAGCCTGACGTATAGCCAGAGGGTCAGCATGTTGGATTAGAGGGGAGGAGCTCTGAAGGTCAAACAAGCATTCTGTATTTGATGCTGGAGGCAACAGGGAAACACAGTAGTTTACTGAGTGGGGGTGGGGGTGCCACACCAGACCTGGACTTTAGGAAAATTCCCTTGGTGCCTGAGAGGAGGGGGATGTGGAGTGGGGAGAGCCCTGAGGCAGACAGCCCCCCAGCAGGGGCTATGATGATCCAGGTCTGAAGGGCTGAGGGTCCGTACCAGAATGGGGGTGGGGCAAAAGAGAGAAGGGGGCAGGAAAGATGCTGGGATGGATGATGAGAGGAGCCAAACCCCATGATGTTAAAAAGGACACATGAATTCTCCACCAGCCAAAGAAACTGACCTTGGAAACAAGAATCCCCCAAACTGGAATGGCACCCTTCAAGAAATACTTTAAGAAAAGTCTCCAGAACATTTCAAGGGTGAGAGCAAAGTGCCTTCTGATCATATCTGTAGATCACCCCAGAAAGAAGCTCCAACACCACCAAGATCTCAATGCCAAGGCATGCTGAACAGTGCAGGCTTACTCTCTGGTCCTAGAGAGCCAAGGAGAGAACACAGGTGGGCCTTCCCCAGAGGTGGCACAGCTAATCCTCGGTATCCACGAAGCACAAGGAGCCTTCAGCTCAAAGAGGGACATGAGGCCTTCCTGCTATACATCCCCAATGCCAGAAATCCAAGAGAGCAACCAAGCAGATGGATTCCAAAGGACTAAGGAATGGATCCACTCTCTCTAAAGGTGCCATTGTGGGAGGAGGGAGAAAGGCTGAACATGGGGAAGAAGATAGAAGGACCACTAGCGGATGAAAAAGTAGACACCAACTGACAGTGAACTATGGGAAGGGGGCTGGCACATGGTATTTACTTCAGTCTACTGACCGAATGACTAACCTAGCGTATCAGGTACTCCCTTCTGGAGATGGGGGGGTAAGAGGCAAGAGGTAGGGAACAGGGAAGGCACAAAGGACCTGTTAGCGTGCAATCAGTCAGCAAGCATTTCTCAGGGCACAAGACAGCCTGGCCCTCTGGGGGCTCCCAGTCCCATGGGGAGTCTGAGGGAGGCCTGCATCAGGGCAATGGAGTGGGAGGGCATGGGATCTGAGCAGGGAGGATCACCCCAAGAAGGGGAAGGAAAACGGATGCCAGATGTGAAGTGACTGGTAGATGGGGCTGGGAGTGCACAGGCACACTGGAGCTTAGACTCCTGGATGTGGAGGACTAACTGCTAACAATTTCAGGGCCCTTGGGTGGCCAATGACCAAGCCAACAGTTCCCATGGATCACCCTTCTAGCAGGACTAGGGCTGGGGGCTCACCATTCCAGCTGCGTAGCTCTTTGTCACAGGGCAGATTCAGAAATGAACACTGGACAGGATGAAAAAACAACAGGCATCAATAAAAATAGTAAATCAAAAGCCAGGAGGGCAGAAACAGGAGAGCCATGACCAAGGTAGCATGTTGGATTTGACTGTGCAACATGCGAGAGACTGGCATAGGACCGCTCAGCACAGTGTGCCCACATAAGAAAAAGTGCTGTGCTCTTTGAGCAAAGCAGAATTGAGATAGCACAAAGTAAACGCAGGATGAGCAAATTTGGAGTATCCACCCCAAATAGTCACATGGACTATCTATGCCCAACCTGTGGTAGAGTATCCTGAGCTTGTATCGGTCTGATCAGCTATGGTTGGACACATTGAAATTTCACTTTACCATGGTGATGTCATTTTGGTCCTCTCCAAAGACGAAGGACAACAACCATTAACCAGCGTGTGCTGACCAAAGGCCAGGCCAGAGGCAGGCTTTTTATGAGGCCTTTCCACAGACTACCACCTATGGCTCTCACAACTACCCCAGGACATCCCCGAGAAGGGACTTACCCAGGGCCCCAGCTGGTGGGTGTCTGGGGCTGCATTCCCGAGCTCACTGCTTGGGAGCCAGAGGGTGAAGGGGCTTCTGGGAAAGGCCCAGGAATTCTATTTGCTGACCCCAGGGTTCCACCTCCAGGAACCCAGCTGGCATACTGTTAATGTATGAACAGAACCATGTGCCCTGCTTGAGTCACATGAACCTGTGGTGGGAGGAGCTGAAGGGCTGAAGCAGGAAGTTGGGCAGACCAGTCAGAGGAAGCTGGCTGCCAGTGAAAGGAGGGAAGGCCTGATGTTACTAGGATGGATCTGGCTTTCTGGTGTCTGAATAAACATTTCGTTTCTCTCCTCCATGTGAAGAGTCTGCTGTACTTCGCAATTCAAAACTGTGCTGATGCAGTCATAGCCACCACAGGCACTGTGAATATGACGCTGGTGCTACAGCTGGCTATGCAAAGGGTCCTTTAGGCCAGCCAACCAACGGGAGAGGGGTTCAGGAGTGGTGGTGGAAATGAGGGCTTGTTCATTGAAAAACAGAAACTAAGAGAAAATATTCAAAGCCCTCTGTAGGAAGACCCCCATTCCCTCCTTCCTCTGAGATGCAGCTCAGGCCTCGTGTCTAGCAGGAAGCATTTCTTGACAATGCCCCTCCCCTAACCCAAACCAACCCAAAACTATGTAGGATTTAGTTACTTGGCATTTATTTGTAGTGACTCACATCATCTTTATGCTGAGCACACACACACACACACACACACACACGTACACGTACAAACGTGTACGTACACTTGCCTTCTCCCCACCTGCCCTATGATACAACACAAATAAATATGCGTAAACATATAGGCACTCACCCACATACACATGTACATATGGACACAAGTACACAGAACCATAATGTTAAGGGAATTTGAAGATCTTTCCTGCCCCTTAATAAGCCCACGTGATGTGCTTGGACCTGTGGCCCAGCCCACAGAGCTGATGGTGGGAGAAGCCGGAAGGGTGCAGTGGAGAGAGAGAGAGAGAGAGAGCAGGCAGAGCAGAGCAGTTACAGTGAGTGAGAGGGAGTGATTTTGCCTAAGGAAGTTTGTCTGTGGGGCAGCCTGAGGAAGAGAAGACTTGGAGACGGCAGCGCTCCCTACATTGATAATGTGTATAGATGTGTTACTATGATGGATGGGGCTTCCTGGTGTTTGAATATTTTGGTTTCATCTTTGAGGCAGAGAGTTTATACTTTGCGAATTTACCCTGGAAATAAGCATGCATATCCAGAGTGGCTGCTGTGGGTAAGGCACTGGTGCTATAACAACATACACAGAACATACAAACACGTATGCATATTTCCACAAAGGCATTACATGCATACCCACATATTTACTCATACTCACACACATACACACCACCCCCACACATGTGTAAATACACTTCTCTCCTGCCTTCGCTTCCCCTGCCTCACATCCCCTGCCCCCATCAGGAGTAGTTGCTCTGAGCATGCGCTGCATCTGGGCTGGACACATGGTCAGACACGGCTGGGTTGAGGCGATGGCCAACATGACAAGTCCTAAAAAGAATACCCAAGGAAGAAGTCAGAGCTGAAGAGTTTTAAGGAAAATGGGTAGGATCAGGGTGGGAGAAGGTGGGGGCTGGCTGTCACCTCCCCCCACTGACAATGGCTCTGACCCTCAGGAGGCTGGTGCATGGGCCCTGAGTCACCGAGTCACCATGGGTGCAGAGAGAACTGCCAAGTCCTGCTACCAGACTGAGGGGTCCAGCATGAACACGAATGTGACCAGAGGGTCACTTTATGCACCAAAGACCAACAACTGAGGATGGGAATGGCACACGGAAAGGAGACCCCCCCCCCCCACTCCTCTGCTGGCCCCTTGCCCTGTTCAGCTGAGCGTCCCAAAAGCCCCCAATGGCTACAATGACCCGGGATGAAAGGGGGAAATTGGGCAGCCCCCCATGGCCATCTTTCAGGCTTTCCAGGGTTTTCCATTAGGGCAGTACCTTTGGTCAGGGGTTTCCAACCTTGTTCTATGTCACAGACCCCTCGTCCCCATCCTGGGGAAGCCTCAGAATGATGTGGTTAAGTCATAACCTAAAACGCACAGCATTATAAAGGAAACCAATGATACCAAAATAGCTGGAATTTTTAACTGTTTAAAGCACTTAATATTTTAAAAGCAGACCCCCCACCCTCCTTCACAGATGCTTTCAGGGGAGGAAGGTGGTCAGTGGACCCCAGCTGAAAGGCCCCATCTCACTGGAGCCACCCCAGACTGGCAAGATCCAGTGGCCTTCCAGAGCTTGCTCCAACAGCTGAAGGGAGTGCACCAGCTACAGAGGCTTCCTGGTGCATCTATACAACAATTACTTCCTGACCCCTGGAGTTATCTCAAATGTGACAGACACAAAGGCACTCCAGGTGGTACCCACAATGTCTAGCCCATGTGCCTCCATGTTGTCTCTGAGAAAATATGAGACCATAATACCTCCCTTCCCAACTTGTGTGAAGCTAGGCTTCTGATCTCTTCTGCGAGCAATGCTGTGACAGGCAGCAAACAAGTCCAGCCCCCTGCCTCTGGGAGGACAACAGGCCTGGCACGGATGGATGAGGATGGCTAGCAATCCTGGCATCCATGGTGCCTTCCTCCCATCCCAGGGAGCTGTTTGGGAGGCCCACAGCTGCACCACTATTTTCTAGGGTGGGTTGGCATTCATACCTGACAGGCTAGAGAAACAACATGGTGGGAGGAAGTAGACCTCGGAGACCTGGCCCTGCCCACACCATCCAACAGGGGGGGACAACTACGGAGCCGGGCTTAAAACCCAGTCACCCAATGAGGAGTATAGGAAGATTCCCCCCCAAGAGACTAAAGACATTTATGATGTGATGTGGCCACAAATGACAGACTCAACCAGACCAAGAGGATGGGGGGACAACTGGGCAAAGGGAGGATCTGAGAAGAAGGCTTGACCCTCCAAGACTGGGGACTTGTGTACATGCGTGCAGAGGAAAACCACAGAATGCAGAAAAGCGGGTGGGGGGGAATGCTTACTCTGAGGGGTGGAGGGCAGAGAGATCTTCAAAGCAAGAAGACTAACAGGAGGGATCATGCCTATGGAGACAATCCCAATACCACATACACATCCCATGATCCCCGTCGACCCAGAGAGAGATGAGTGATCAGGCCAGTAAGGGGCCTGCAGGCAGCAGGGACTGACATGTAAAAATGAAAGAAGAAAATTGAGGGAGAGGATGGGATCTAAGGCTAAAGGCTGCTAAGGATCCACAGAGGATCCAAGCTCAGGTCCTGTGGGAAGGGCTGAGAGGAGGGAAACCATCCCCACGCCCGAAGATGGCCCCCAGAAGTACCCAGGGACAGCAGAAACCCAGGAATCACCCCACTTGCTGGGAAAAGCAAAAGCAGAAAAAAGAGCAACCTGTACCAAATTAAGACCCCCATGCCTGATGCTAGAGGGGAGGCCAGAGGGGAGGAGGTGCCCCAGGCCCAGACTGCAGCAGCCCTGGCACCACCCTCCAGGAACAGCTGAGGTCTGGGGCTCCCCTCTCATCCCACAGCATTTTTCTTTCTCTCTTCTCCAGTCCACTCCTGGACCCAACTCAGGGCTCTGGCCTATCTTTCCTTCCCAACACCAGACTCCCTGCCCTCCTCCTCGGTTACCTGTGGGCAGACGCAGGGGCCCTGAAGGCCATGCCAACAACATCTGACCGTTGTCCCGGCTGACCTCACCAGAGTGCAGCTGGCTCCAAGGATGCAGACTCTTAGGTGTCAGCAATTCAGGGAACACAGTGGTCCACAGGGACCCTGAGTCCTAGGTGACTGGGTGACAGAGGGAGCTCCCCCCACACCCCTGGCCCCTGAAAGAGGGTACCCAGGGTAGTCGCCTCATCAGACTCCATCTGGTGCTGCCCTGAACTTTGTCATGGCCTCATAAAATGCCTGGCACACAACAGGTACTTGATAAATGTTGATGAATAGTTATTGATTCTTCTGCTTTGGCGGGTCTAGACACTCACAGTAGCGAGAGCCCACCTCTCTAAACATGCACTTAGGAGGTACAGTCAAGAGACAGAGACTATGCAGCAACCCAGTTGAACACTGTCACCATTCCCCTCCAAAAAACTTTAAAAATAATGCCTCAAATTGAATCCAGGACAAGCACAGCCAATAACATTTCAGACATTTTTTTCTAGCCCAAGACAACTTGGGAGGTTGCAGGGAGGTCTGTGATGCTGGGAGGGGCACCAGCAGCTCCAGGAGTGCACACACAGAGGCGGTGATGGGGATCACACAACTGGTCTGCTTGTGGAGGCCTGTAGTGCTGAGCTGGCACCGGGAGCAGGACCCTGCTGCATTGCCTAGTCACAGTTCTGAGTTGCAGTCCCAGGGCCAAGAGGGGCACTTATGGTCAGTCACAAGGGAGCAGGAACAAGGGCCTTTCTTGGGTAAAGACCAGAGGGCAGACCAAGAAAGCAGTAATCATACCTTTCCCCCAATCACATCCCCTGAGAAGCACCAAAAACTTGCAGATCCCCCAAAACTAGCTCTGAAGACATCAGCACAAAAATATCTGAAGCCTGAGACAATGCCTTTCTCTTCAGAGGTGACCCAATCTTAACATAAAGTTCCAAGTCAAGAAGTAGGCTGGGACATCAAGCCAACAACAATGGTTATGTGACACAGGCGCAGAAGACGGTGAGGTGAAAACATCTAGGAGCAAAGCCTCAAAGAAAAAATGCTAACTGGACACGCCCAATAAGAATTCCTGGAAGAGTTAAAGAAAGATGAGAGTGGTAGGAAAAAATGAGGAAAAGCAATGACAGTGATAGCAGAAAATCATGAAAAAAGAACAGTTTGGTAAAAGGCACAAAAAATATTGTCTTAAAATACAGAACTGGGCAACTGGAAGCTAATAACTCCATGAGATACTAAAAAAAAAAATCATAAAACAAAGCCAAAAGAATGAAAAAACAGAAGAAAATGTGGAATATCTGATTGAAAACACAAATGACCTAGAAATGGATCAAGGAGAGATCATTTCAATGTCACCGGACTCCCTGAAAACCACGATCAAAGATGAGCCTAGGCATCACAACCCAAGAAATGATCAAGGAAAACTGCCCTGAGAGCCTAGAACCAGATGGCAGATACCAGAGCCTCACTCTCTTTAAAGAGGGAAGAATATCTGCACCCGCTCCACTGGGGAGAGATCTTACTGGTCGAAGAGGAAGGGCAGAGCGGAGGAGGCTGCGCCAAAGGCAAACCCGCAATCCCTTCTGCATGACTTCACAGGTATAATGGATGTCACACTGCTGGCTTCTCAACCAGTGGGGGAGGGGAGGGGAGGAAGGGAGAGAGAATTGAGAGCTCAAAATAAAAAAATGTTAAAAGAGAAATAATGAATTTATTTAAAAGAATTTAAAAACAAAATCAAAGCCAGCCCTTAGAAATGGCTGTCCCGGGGTCTCCGGTGAGGGCATCCCCTCCAACAGAGCAAGTGAGACACAGACTGCAGGGGCCCAGCGGGACCGAAGGGTCAGAGCCACCAACAGCCCTCCTGGGAGGACGCTGCTGCCTGAATCCTGGCCCAGGCCCAGCACCCCCTACCTAGCACGAGACAAGGGAAGCCTGGGATCCACGTGGAGGAGCTCCGCGCCTGCAGCTCAAGCAGCCAAAGCCCAAACCCCGGGCAGGTAACAAGATGGCATCTACCTAGGGCCTACTGTGTGCCAGGAACCTCACGCTATGCCCTCTCCTTGCTCCTTCCTGCCCCGTGCAGGGTGGTGACCCAGGCTGGCTGCTGGGACCAGCAGCAGGAGGGAAGCACTCTGCCCTGGAAACAGGAAGAGCTGGGTTTCCATCCTGTTTTGTCCCCTCCCAACTGCAATGTCAGCTGTAATGATGATGATACAGCACCCCCAACCCGCGGCAGGCTGGTCATGAGAATCAATGAAGACCACACAAGTGGGCACCGTGTTGACACACAGCAGGTGCGGTACACATGCTCATCCCCTCCCTTCCCTCCTGCCAGAAGGCCTCTTCCACCCAGCATTGGCAAAGGCTGAGGCCAGGGAGGTCTCCTTCCCTGAGAACTGGAGAGGAGCTCTGATCACCACAGGCTTTCAGGGGCCATCCCTCCCCACCCAAGGGCACCTGGAGAGATGACAGAAGACCCACACTGACCTGGGGGGTGGCTGCCAGCAGCACAGATCGCCTGTCCTCCTCTGGGACCTCCTTCACACTCCTTTCTTGTCCGAAAGCTGTGTCTTGGAAGGGCAGAGCTGGGGAGAGGAGGACTGAGCTTGAGTGGGGCTCCTGGGAGCCAGGATCCCAGGAGCCAAGGCCTGGTCTCTCCAGCAGAGGAGGGAGGCTCTGGGGGTCCCTGCCTGGCACTACCTTCTGGACCCCTTCCCTCCCCCATGGAATCATGAGCTCTGGCTGAGGCTGGATGGTCCTTCCCCATGCCCGGAATGCTTCCAGGCCCTTGTCACAGGCCTTCTCTTTATCTTTATTGTCTGTGAGCATGCTCCACTCCCTTGGGGGAGTTAACAGCAGGAAGGTGGGCAGGGACGGGGGCTCCCTGAGCTTGCTCTGACTCCCACCTTGGGAACAGGAACTCGGTAGTGCCACCCCTCTGTCCAAGGGCCTCCTGGCTAAGGCAGGGTGAGGAGTCCCCTGCCCCTGATTAGCAATGTGGCAGCTGAAGGCCTCCGTCTGCAGCCTGTGAGGCTTGATGTCCGTGCCCCCATGCCCTTTGTGCGAAGGGGCTGAGAGGACGGGCCCCAAGAGTGAGGCTCTGAGCTCTGGCGACAGTTGGTCAGGTAAATTCTGCTGAAATTCAGCCACTCAAATGGTACAACCCTGAGCACACAGACGTGGGGTGAAGAGCCACCGACCTGGGGGGGTGGCCGTGGGCCCTGGGGGTCTTTGGCCTCGCTGCGCTCAGAGCCTCCACCTGCCCTGCCACCCCCATGCCAGATCCCCCCTGCAAGGGCTCACCCCCAAGCTCTGGGCTCACTGAAGCAGGCCTCCTCCTGAGCCCCCAGGGCCAGAGGGGCCATTACCCTGGGCTAACTCTGGGACACTCCTGCCCAGCCTCAGTGCCTCAGGCCTCCCTAGGTCCCTGCAGCATCTTCCACTCTCACCAGGCTGCCCCCTGCAGGGGGGTCCTCTTCATCCACTGGATGGTGCACTCTGATGGCAAGTACCCCAGTTCAGGGCCTGGTCTCATAGCAGGAGGCCAGGTTTGCCCTGTGTCTGTGGCACAGTGACTAATGCTTGGCTGCCCTGGTCTCTGGGGGGCCCTCACTCCCACTGGGAGTACCTCGAGAAACTCTAGCCTCTGCCTGAAGACCCTCCCAAAGGGCAGTCCACTCCACTACAGGAGAGCCCTAAACAGGCCAATATGTGTTCCTGCCTCAGTTTCCCCACACAGCTCAAGGCTAGGCCCTCTTCTCCATGTGACCAGTCTCTGAAGACAATTCTCATGCTTCCCCTGAGCCTCGTCTCCTTCCTGACCTGCACGTTCTGCACTCAGGGTCCTCTGTGGACATCCCAGGTGAGTGCAAGGAGCCCAAAGCTGCCTGAAACCTCACTGTCCCCAAGAGCTCACATTGGGGTTACTCAGACCTTCCTGCTCCTAGGGCTCGCTGGCCTTGGCCTTGTGAAAGTGAGACTTCGAATGGACGACTTGGGATTTGTCCCTGCTCTGTTTCACCCAGAGCCTTTGGGACCCAGGTGTGGACCTCCACAGTTGTCTCTCTGGGCCTGGGGGGCTCTGACTTTATCCTAGCCACTGATAAGGAGGCTCAGGGGCACAGACCCCTGAGGCACTGCCCTGGAGCCCTCAGGCTGCCTTGCCAATTCCCACTCCAGGAGTGTACAGGGCCACCACCAGGTGTGCCTTTCCCCCCTCCACCATGTGCTGGTGCCTCCTCACCTCTGTCCTCCAGCCTTGGGGCCAAGTCTTCCATGGTCACCCCCAGCAGAGGAGCTGCCCCTTGATTGATCCCGGGGTCAGAGAATCGATCAGATCAGCAGCCTGGCTTCTCCTACCAAGGAGAGAAGGGTGTTAAGGTTAGGACCTCCTCAAGAATGGGGGGCGGGGTACCCTGCAAGCTGAAAAGGAGCCAGGGGTCCTGATGGACCACAAAGTGTGGGGGGGAGATGCTCTGGGGGCTGCTTTACTCTAGGGTTGGCATCCCTGGGGGGCAAGGGTCTGGAAGTGGGAGATACAGAGGAGGTCCATAGGGGGAGGGGCACTGGCATCCCCAGAGGGGGAGGGGCTGGCAAAGGCCCGGAGGCAGGAGATGCTGAGGAGGCCCATGCGGGGAGGAGGGGCGCTGGGGAGCCTGGCATCCCCAGAGGGGGAGGGGCTGGCAAAGGCCCGGAGGCAGGAGATGCTGAGGAGGCCCATGCGGGGAGGAGGGGCGCTGGGGAGCCTGGCATCCCCAGAGGGGGAGGGGCTGGCAAAGGCCCGGAGGCAGGAGATGCAGAGGAGGTCTGGGGGGAGGGGCTCCCGGGAGCCACAGGAGCTTCTGGAGCGGGGCAGTGTCCTTCGGACCTGGCTCGGGCCGGGGCCGGAGGTCGCGGGGGCGGGGCCCTGCCGGACGGGGAGGGGGCGGCCGAGGGGCCGTGTCCGGAGTCAGTGGTCGACCTCCAGCTCCTCCAGAAGCGGCTCCTCCGCCCCCACCCTGAGAGGTAAGTGCGCCTGCGCACATGCATCCGCCGAACCACCGTTCCCACCGCGCAACGCGGCCGCCACATTCTCAGAAGAACAAAGGCCTGAGCGCCGCAGGGGGCACTGCGCCTGCGCAGAACAGGGCCCGGAACTACACCTTCCAGAATGCCGAGGGGCGCAGGACAAAAGCCTTAGGGCGGTGCCCGGGATGTACTGGGCTTGCGCACGACCAGCGATTTCTTTCCCCACCTTCCCTCCGCCCCCAACTACACTTCCCAGGGTACCACGAAGCCCTCGGCGTCCCTTTCAGGACAAAAGCCTTAGGGCGGGGCCCTGGAGGTATTGCGCCTGCGCAGAGCAACTCCTCTAACTACATTTCCCAGGATGCCATGGCATACAGATCCTACCCCACCCCCATCTCCCTCCCGCCCCCGCGCCGCTCGCAGACGCCCCGCCCGCGGAGCCCCCTCCCTGCCGCGACCTGGGTTGGGGCGTGAGGTGGGCCGCACCCTCCCGCTAAGGTAGTGCGAGGAGCGGCGAGCATGATTCCCTGACCTGCTTTCCGTCTCGTCCCGTCCCTCCGGTCGTGGTCGTCACTCACCCGTCGTCTTGCTGCCCGCTCGCCCGCCTGCCACGGAACAGCAACAGTGGCCCACGCCGCTCTGCGCCTGCGCGCGGCGCTTGGCCGGGAACTACCCTTCCCAGCGGGCCGCGCGAGTCGGCCAGCGTGAGTGGTGCCCGGTCACGACGAGAGATGCGCATGGGCATGCCGGGAAATGTAGTCTTGGTGCCCGCCGAGCCACCGGGGCGTAGGGGAGAAGAGTAGCGAGCCCCGCTGCGGGGGCGCGGAGAAGGCGCAGGCTTCTTCCCAGGGCGGAGCGTGCCCGCCCGGCTTTGCGCTGTTGTTTGGGGAGGGCTGAGGACGCAGCATTGCGTCTGAAAATCAATGTGACATAAAACCCCCAACGCCCCAAGCCTTCACGGGGCTAGGGTATGGCACAGACGCGCCCTGCCCTCTGTGGGGCTGGGGAGGAGGAGGGGGCCCGAGACCAGGGGCTCCAGAGTCAGAGGGCACAGCCTGGGCAAAGGCAGAGAGGTGGGCGATCTCGCACGAGGACCAGAGCGGGGCCAGGCGTGGACCCTGGGAAGGTTTGCCCCTGGTGTTAGATGGTCCCAGAGGCAGTCGTGAGCCCACCAGACCCTCGTTTTACACATGAAGACAGGGGCCGGTCGGTCATGTCCTGTGGAAGGGGGCACAAAAGGGAAGGGGTGCCAAGCCCTGGGAAGAGTCGCCACGTGTCATGGTCCTTGCTCGGCCCTTTGAGGTGCCCGGCCCTGTGCCAAGCCCTGGGGATACCAATAAGGCAACAGGCAGGAGCCGTCCTCAGGGTGCTTCAGATCCCGACACCTACAGACAAGCTGGGACAGCTGAGGCGGACAGTAGTTAAGAGAGGGAAGGCTTTCCTGACCAAGTCAATTGTCAGTCTAGAGAAAAAGAAAGCGTAGGTTTGGAAGGATTCTGGGCCACCCCAAGGGGCAGTGCATCGGGCATAAAGGGCATTGCTGTGTCACCCGAACAAGTGGGCATGGACGGGTGAGGGCTTAGGTGAGAGGGCTGTGAAGTGGTGCATTTGGCTCCGGTGAATTGTGCAGTTCTCAAGGAACAGACTTTCTGTGGAAAGCAGAGATAAAATTCCTTTGTTAAGGCTTCAGTCTCTGCATATTATGAAATAAGTCTGAGGCAATGTGGATTCCTCTTGTGCAAATCTAGAAAAACAACATGTATCTTAGCAGCCAATCAAGCAAGGGTAGCCCCAATACTCTGGACTCACACAGACTATGTCCTGGGGGTCTTTCCCCAAAAAGGCCTGTAGCCCCAAACTGGAATTACTCTGGGGACATCTAATAGATAAGGTTCCCTAAATGTAGATGAAAAGGGTTCCCAGCTCCTATACAAGCACTCAAGGTAGCAACATGCAAACAGAAGTAGGACAGTCTTGATTTCACCTTAAAGAAAATGAATTGGGGCAGAGACATGGTAACAGCCCACCAGTAGACATCAACCAGAAGCTAAGCTCCATGTGATCATGGCACCCTCAGGCCATTCAGTGAGTCCTGCCTTCCAGTGAAGCCTCACACAGTTACTTCCTCACCCTTGACCCCTCAGCCCAAGACTTGGCTTCCATTTAGGGTTTTCAGCATCCTTTGAGAGCTCCTGGACAGGGCATCCCTTCTGGGATTTCTTGCTAAGTAGCCTGGTGTGTATTTCTGTAAGCTATTTCTCAGCCTCATCCAGCTGCTACCATTGGCTAAGCTAGGAGAATCTGCTCTAAAGAAGCCTGGTATCTAACTTGTCTTCATGGGGACCACATGGAATTTCTATGGATTCCTGTCCCACGGAAGGTGAGGAAGTGAGACCATCAAACCTGACTCTCAGGCTTCTGTCCTTCCAGCCCTCTCCCTGACACTAGCCTGTGCTCTGGGCTGAGTGGGGCTGTCTCTCATACATACTATGGGCTTCTCCTTCCTGACCTCCCAGCTACCCTGGGTCAGGATAGCTGGATTTGAACTCAGGTCTTCCTGACTTTATACCTGGTGCTAATTTGTGGCATAGTTCCAAATTGTCATACTTTCATCAACAAAAGAGAGGAAAGATAAATTGATGAATTGATTCCCCAACTAGAAATAAGCTAGGGAAACAGCAATTTAACTAAACAACAGAATAAAAACTCTGAGGATGAAACAAGAGGATAAGAAAGTTGAGTTAATAAGTGAAATTAGAAGATTTTTTTAAACAACACAATATATTAGATAAACAGCCATTTAGTTTCTAAAAATAACAAGTAATTAGTTGCTAAATATTGAAAATGAAATAAGATGAATGGTGAAGACGAGATCCAGGAGAGGCCTATTCTCCGTTTCCTTCATTTTGGCTTGATCTTCTTTTGGAGCTTGGTTGTTCAGGAAATATTCCATTTTCCTTTCCTCCTGGCTTTTCTTTCTTCGTTTAAGATCATTGAACATAAACCATTTCCAGGATCTCCTTCTTGTTTATATGGCCCTCCTATACCCTAGGATTATACATTTCTTCTTCCCTGATCCAACCCTAGCCTTTATCCTTGTCGAGTCTCTTCTGATGTCTTGTTTTTTTGCCTGAATTTATCAGATTTCTTTTCATGCCTGCTTTTGCATTTCAAGGTTCCTGCTTCAGTCTATCCTTTTCACCGTAAATGCACAGAAGTTCTCTATTGTATAAAGGATCACTTTTCCTGTGGGGCCATAATTTGTTTTTCTGGGGCAGTCATTTTTAAAAATAACATTTTATCTGTCTGTCTTTTTATTTATTTTGCTTACTAATTAGTCTTTTATTCATTCATTTGTTTGTTTAGTTCTTTATCCTTTTATTTATTTTTAGGGCAATGTGGTGGTATAGGGGATAGGACGTCCCACATAGAGTCAGGAAGACTCATCTTCCTGAGTTCAAATCCAGCCTCAGACACTTAGTAGCTGTGTGACCCTGGGTAAGTCACTTCACCCTGCTTGCCTCAGTTCCTTATCTGTAAAATGAACTAAAGAAGGACGTGACAAACCACTCCAGCATCTTTGCCAAGAAGACCCCAAATGGGGCCACAAAGAGTCACACATGACTAAAGTAACTGAACAACAAAAAATTTATTTTTTAAATCAGCAAAAATCTGCCTTTCCCTTCTACCCTAAACCTCACTCACCTTTATGCATGGACAATGAACTCCTGGGGGATAACCTCCTCTTGCCATATAATCTGGAAAATTCCCTCAGTTTTTGTATGAGCAATGATCCCCTACCTTGTAAATCTCAGCTGGAATAGAATCAGCACCAGGTGCTTTGCACATGAAAGGAGCCTAATGGCCCTCAAAACCTCTTCTTCAGTTGGAAGTTTAGCAAGGGGGAATTGACTTCAACCTGAGGTAAATGTTCGATGACCTCAGCATTGATTGATGATGGCGAGTTGAGAACACTATGGAAGTAGAATAGGGAATAGATTGTCCTGCGACAATCACAGCGGGGCCTCTCTTAGTCATTGCTGAAAAAATTCTTGCTAGAGTCCTCCTTAATAGGCTGATCTTTAACCTGGAAGATGGTCATCTACCTGAGAGCCAGTGTGGCTTCAGAAAGGGCTGAGAAATAGGTAATATGGTGTTTACTGCCCAACAAATCCAGGAGAAATGCCAGGAGCAGAACAGAGGTCTGTACACAATGTTTGTAGATCTGACCAAGGCCTTTGACACTGTTAGTTGTGAGGGTTTATGGAAAATTATGTCAAAATTTGGTTGTATGTCAAATTCATGTTTGCCCAGGTTCTGGATAGTGGACAGTGCTGTCATGCCTTTCCAGTCACCAGTGGAGTGAAACAGGGCTGTGTGCTTGCTCCCATGATTTTTAGCATGATATTTTCAGCCATGTTGTCAAATGCTTTCAATGAGGATGAACATGCCATCAAGGTCAACTACTGTACTGATGGTAAGTTCTTCAACTTGAAAAGACTACAAGTCAAGACCAAAGTGGAGGGCATGTTGGTGCATGATTTTCTGTTTGCAGATGATTGTGCACTCAATGCAGCCTCTGAAGCTGAGATGCAACGAAGTATGGATCAATTCTCTGCTGCCTGTGCTCATTTTGGCCTAATAATTAACAAGAAAACAGAGGTACTCCATCAGCCACCACCACATCATCCGTATATGGAACCATCAGTTACAACAAATGGAGAAGTTTTGAAAGCTGTGGATAAGTTCACTTACCTTGGTAGTGTACTTTCCAGGGATTTACACATTGACAATGAGGTTGATGCAGGCATCGCCAGAGCTAGCTCAGTGTTTGGGAGACTGAAGAAAAGTTTGGGAGAGAAGAGGTATTAGACTGACTACCAGACTGAAGATCCACAAAGCCGTTGGACTTATCTTATTGTTGTATGCCTGTGAAACATGGACAGTCTACCAGTGCCATGCCAGGAAATTGAATCACTTCCATTTGAACTATCTTAGGAAGATTCTGAGGATCATCTGGCAGGATAAGGTAGCAGACACTGAAGTCCTTGCTTGAACTGAACTACAAAATATTCAAACTATGCTTCAGAGAGCACAACTGCTATCGACTGGCCTTATTGTTTGAATGCAAAATGTACGCTTGCCAAAAAGACTAGTGGGTCAGGCGATCACATGGTGGCCAGAAGAAATGATACAAGGACACTCTCAAGATCTCTCTCAAGAACTTTGGACTTGACCGTGTTGGTGTCATTTTGGTCCTTTCCGAAAATGAAAGCAACAACCAACCAACCAGCCAACCAAACGTCACTCAAAAAAAATGAGAACAACAACAACCTGTCACAAACAGGTAGAATTAAGTAAAATAAATTTTTTACGTTGGCCAAAAAAAATCCAAACCAAATTCTTCCTTCTGAGTGGCTGAGTCTTTAGACTCTGATCAGGAGGTGGGCAGCACATTTGCTCCCAAGTTTGGTCATTATGTTGATTCCAGCCCCAATTCTTCCAAAGTTGTCTGTCTATACTATGTTGTCATTGTACAAATTGTTCAGCTGATTCTGTTCATTTCATTCTATATCAGCCCATAAAAGCCTTCCCAGGTTTCCGATTTCATTATTTCTTATGGTACAATGGAATTCTATCACATTTATATATAATCATTTGTTCATCCATCCCCCAATTAATCGGTACCCTTGCAGATTCTCATTCTTTGTCACCTAAAAAAAAAATCTGTAAATAAATATTTTTGTACATGCTTGGATTTTGTTTTTGTTTTGCTAAAGGACTAATCCTTCTCTTGAGGCAGCTAAGTGGCAAGTGGATAGAGCACTGGACCTGGAGGTAGGAAGACCTGAGTTCAAATGTGACCTAAGACACTTACTAGCTCAACTGTGTGACCCTGGGCAAGTCACTTAATCTCTGTTTGCATTAATCCACAGGAGAAGGAAATGGCAAACCACTCCAGTGTCCTTGCTAAAAAACCTTATGGATAGTATTGGCAGGTTGTGATGGGGTATGAAGAATCAGACGTGACTCAACCATAATCCCTCCCTTTTAACATAATTCTCCTTTCCCTCATCTTCCCTTTTCCCTTCTATTTCCTTATTGAAGGAGTTGCATTTCTCTCTCTCTCTCTCTCTCTCTCTCTCTCTCTCTCTGTGTGTGTGTGTGTGTGTGTGTGTATACCCTTCTCTCCCCAAGAGGGCAGCGTCTCTCACCCACTCCCTTTCTTCCACTTGCTTGCCCTGATGGTGTAAAATAATTTCCCCAACCTTCCTTTCCCTCCCACACCTTTGTATTCCTCTTCCCCCTTTTCCATTTTTCTTTATGATAATGAAGATAAAAGGCTATCCCGCCAAGGTTTTGCCCAATTAGATTCTCTTTATGAGCCCTGATGCTGCTAGAGTGGGAAGGGGACACACAATCATCTTCCCATATCAGAACAAAAGTAGTTTGTTTTTTATTTAGTCCTTTTCTAAGGACTGTTAGGACCTGTTCTTTCAGGTTTGACTTTTTACGTTTTCCAGTTATGGTGTTAGTGCTTCACAGTTTCTCTACAACTCCGATCTTTTCATCAGGAATGTTTGGACATTTTTTCTTTCATTAAAGGTTGGTTTTCCCTCCTGTAGAATTAGATTCTTTCTTGGTAAATTACTCTTGGTGTAAACTTATATTTTTTGCCTTCTGGAATAATGTGTTCTAAGTCCTCCACTCCTTTACAGCAGTGTCTGCTAAATTGAGAATGATACCGACTGTGTATCATTGGTACTTGAATTTTTTCTGTCTCCGGGAGTTTTTCTTTGGCTTACAATCTCTGGATGGTGGCTGTAATGTTCCTGGGACTTCATTTGGCAAGATGGGTTCAGGATCTGCTTGTGTGCAGCCTATCCATTGGGCCAGAGGGTTCCAGAGAGTGAAATCTTTTCCCTGGTGTCTATAGACCTCTCTGTCTGTCTCCCTGTGCCAATCTAAGTGGGAATAATGACTCTCTCTGACTTTTTCATGGACTTTCCTGTTACAGTCGTCTCAGTGGAGAGACCCCCGACCAGCGGGACGTCTAGATCTCAGGCATGCAGTGATGAAGTGGGAAACAGAGATGTTACAAGCTCCAAGTACAAGCCTTATGTGCTGTGCAGCCATAAGTTCCATACTCTTGGCAAGCTCCTGCTGTGATTACTTTCACCAATCCTCTTTCATTAACAAACGCGCATCCCAATGACTGCTTCAGGATGTTTGTCAAATACTAAGATGTTTCCCTAAGACCCGAAATCCTTGGGGCTATTGTATGAGATCCCGGAGGGCCGAACCAACAACCTTTGCTCTATTAGCACAATAGAGTGGGCTTATCAGGCCATCGTGAATTCATGAACTGTTGTGGTCCTCATCGGCTCCCTACAATTCCCCCTTCTTGTTTTGATAGTGCATCTTCCAAGATCGGAATGGTATAACATCCACGGCCTCATGAACAACACGGAAAAATAACTGAAAGATGAGTGGCAAAAGTAAAAGTATTAAAATAAGCACTCTAGCTGGGGTTATAAGCACCCTAACAATGTCTTGAAAGACACTTGGAATTGATAAGTGTTTTAAAAAATCAATAATATTTTGAGCGGCTTTACCTGGGGTAAGATCTTGTTCCGCAGCGTCATGAATGTGTCTGGCAATATTATACAAGGCATTAATATCTAGGGTAACATTAGGATTATCAATTACTCCATTTAAATGTTTGCAGATTCGTTCCCAATCATATCACTCTCATTATACAACGCATTTTAACACAAGCATGAGAGTAACGAAAATCACACACCAATCTTTGTCTGAATTCTGCCGTATCCAATTCATCTCCAACTGCCACAATGGCATCTCAGAGTTCTTTTATCATAGTATAAAATTCCTGATCGATTTGTCTTTGTTCCTGAAATCCCACGGACACATTTTTGCTAATTCATTCAAGAAATTCGCAAAGTACAATTTCATTTTGAGCATTAGATGTGGACATAGCAATTGATATAGAAGAAGTAACCAACATGATAAGTAGACTAATTCCTAAGATTACACAGCTTATACATCTTTTTATTTTCTGGGTGGATATAGTATTTATCTGCTCTTCTAATTCATAAAATACATGATCTGCGGGAGATTGATAGGATCCTTTTGTTTTTACTGGAACTAAGGTCATCTGTGGCCAGGTTATAATGAACACTACACCAGAAGCCTTAGAATCTATACACTTGGAGACCTTACAACTGAAACATGTGATGTTATAAATGTCCTCTTTAGCCCCTTGTAAGGTACCATTAACACTTTGTTTTACAATAGTAACGTTTTCCCTTCGTCCCCACGTAAACGTATATTGTGCCCCTAAACAAACAAACCCTAGCTGACAAGGTTTCATTATTAAAAGGAAGACGATGTCCCTTGGTATCTGCATAATAAAGATTCGTGGGACCACCAATAACAGCAGCAATCTTTCATATACCAGGGGTTATTTGTCCCAGTATTCTTGACCTAGTGTGGTGATGGGAAGCCCTGGATGTAAGTTTTGTTTTCTGTGGTGATGTTGTGCCAGGACTGCAATATTGTCCACTGAAATAAATTCCCCTTCTGCAGTATCACAGTTAATGAAAAATGGGTACCTACTGTTCCTCTTTTGTGGTGGCGTATGAAGGCCCTGACACCTTTGTCTCATTGACACTCTAACTGTATTATTTTTCCATTTTACACTATCAAGTCCCCAAGTGTCTAACTTAACCCAATATCCAGTAGTGATGTAAATTCAATAATGTATGCCATATGTGATAGGTTTCACTGTGACACATGGTAAATCAGGAGTAACGTTTTATTTTAAGACATATAGGTGCAAGTCCTGTAAAATTAAATGCAACCTTTTGCACAGAAGGAGGTGTACTAGAAAATTCTTTAGGTAAGACCTTAGATAAATTTCCTTGCAATATAGGCTCCAGGATTCTTTCTCCCCAAGTAACTACCCAGATCCACAGTGGTTCTGGTACATAAGCCCATCTTTGTAGACCTGTTTCTGAAGGTATAGGGGCCCCTTGAATAACTCAAGCCTGCAAGATAAGAGTGGTTGTCAGGGAGATGATCTGCTTCATCTCCTTTTTATGTGGATTCATCTGTGTTCTCTTCCTTCTTGATGGTCTCCTCTTTCATCTCTGTTTTTCTGTCGATGACAATTCTCGTAGCCCTTTCAGGAATCCGTTGTTCTCCATTATCTGTGGAAACAGAAAGAAACCCTGGCCCCCATGTTATAATCTTATCAGGCTCTCGCCATTTTCCTTCTTCATTTTTCTCTGTCTTGTGATAAGGAGAGATGTTCTGAAAGCTTCATTGGTTTTCTGGTCATGCCACCAATCTGATATTTCATTGCAGGGGGAGACACTGGTTGAATCTAATTTTAAGTAATTCATGGTATATATTGCTATATTTAACCTGTTTACATTACTCACATCTCCCCCTTTTTTGTTTTTGTAAAAACATTTTGATAGCTCTGTGGGTACATTCTACAGTCGCCTGTCCTTGGGGATTGTATGGGATTCCCGTAATATGGTGAATGGCAAATTCAGTGCAAAAATTGTGGAAAGCACTAGATGTGTAAGCTGGGTCATTATCAGTTTTTATAGACTGTGGCACCCCATGTTGAGCAAAGCTACTTAATAAATGGCTTCTGACATGTTTAACTGCTTCTCCTGTTTGAGGGGTAGTCATTACAAACCCTGAGTAAGTGTCTATGCATACATGTACATATTGTTGTCTACCAATAAATTTTTGAAAATTGTTCAATGTTTTGATCTTAGAGGTGTCAATAATTGGAGGCCTTAAAATAATTGCATCATCATAAACTTGATGTCCTAGATACAGAAAAGGTGCTTTTCTTTGAACTTTATCCAGCACTATCATAAGACCTTGTTTTACTAAACCGAGTATTGTAGCCATCATTATATTTTCTAACATGTCTATGTTTTTATGAGAAGCCAAAATATCATCCATATAACGAATAATAGTAGGATATGGATATCTTTTCCTAATCGGTTGTAAAATCTGATCTACATACCATTGACAAGTAGTCGGACTATTTTTCATACCTGAGGGAGGACTTTCCATTGATATCTTTGCGCAGGCCTTGCAAGATTTATGGACGGTATAGAGAATGCAAATCTTACAGCGTCCTCAGATTGAATGGGAATTGAATAAAAACAATCTTTAATATCTATAACCCATAAAGGATCTTGTTGAAGTATCATATTGGGAGAAGGGAATCCTGGTTGTAAAGCTCCCATTGCATGCATGGATGCATTAACTTGTCGTAAATCAGTTAACATTCGCCATTTGTCAGATTTTTTCTTTATACAAAATAAAGGGTGAATTCCCTGGGCTGGTACTCGGCTCAATAGGACCTTGCTCCAACTGTTCATTAACTATCTCCTCAAGTGCTTCTATCTTTTCTTTGCTTAAGAGTCACTGTTCCACCCATATTGGGTCATCATTCTTCCATTGTAGTGGAGGAGGAATGATACGCCCCTCTTTCTCAATGGCAGCCCCCACCAAAAACCCGTGGTTATTTGCACATCCATCTGTTGCAATATGTCTCTTCCTCATAGTATAACTGGCAACCCTATAACAACATAAGGCTGCACTCTCCCAATTTTCCCTTCACAATGCCATTTAAGGTATTTTGGTGATATTTGCGTTTCCTGTACTCCCCCGATGCCTATCAGGTGTGAAAAGGCTGGTTGAGTAGGCCAATGTAAAGGCCATTGTTCCAGAGGGAAGACTGTATCTATAAGCCCCTCAAACTCAAAATTCTCCACCTCGACTTTTAGCATTGGTTTGTAACTTGATATCTGAATAGTGAACATAATCGTGTTTTGTTCTTCTTTGTATGCTCTTGGGAAAATGACTAACGGTGCTGTACATCGGTCCTTATCTATATAAATTTGTTCTGGATTTGTATTTATCATAGGTACTTTCTGAATCTCATATTTAATTGGAATAGTCATAAGTAATAAACCTGAATGTTCATCTACAGGGGTGGATGTTAGTAACCCTATTTCTCCCTCTATTAATTCTTCTTCTCCAGTTTTTTTATGGGGACTTCCACAGGAGTGTGGGCTTGAACACAATAGTTCCCTGCACTTAACTTTATAATCCTGTAGCTGGGTGAGCGGCCGCCAGAGAGGCATATTGCTTTCGAAGCCCCTGGGTGGTAGGGAAGGATCTTGTATTCCCATCATACCCCAAGTATTGTTTACTGGGGCCCTGGGGCACAGGCCCGATTAGATGTTTAACTGGGACCTACTTTCTGATGCCCAATGACCAGGTTTTTTACATTTCGGACATGGGGTCTTTGGGCGTGTTAGGCCTTTTCTTTGTGCTCCTGATTTTTGTGACTGCCAACATTCTTTTTTGAAATGACCCGTCTTTTCACATTGATAACATGTGGATCGTTTAGTATTCCCCCCCGTGCGTGCACTGCCTCAGAGTAAACTTGTGCACTAAAAACTTGAGAACCTACTTGCTCACATCTTTGTATCATTTCCTCTATTGATGCATCCTTTTTTAATCCAATCATAGCTTTCTTACAATCTGGATTACAATTTGTTCTTACTACTTGTTTAATAACTACTTCTATTCCTTGAACTTCCCCCATCGTCCCTAGCCACCACCTCTTGTACTCGGGCGAGGAAATCTATAAACGGTTCTTGTGTCTTCCGTCTAATTTGAGTCTCTGATTCCTGGATTTTATTACATTTCTCTATCTCAACTTTTCTACCTTCCTGGAGTATAGACAAATCAGGTTAAATCGAATTATATACCCTGACCTTCTCTTCTCATATCCCCTCTTCCTCAGCATTGTTCTTCTCCGGGGTTTATGTACCCGAGGAATTTCTAGAGGACGTCTGTGTTTGTGCCTCAAAGCACCTCCTCTATGCTAAACAGAGCGGGTCAGACAATCCTATCTTGATAAAATTATATATAAGGAAACTATCTATGGCGATTTCCTCGGGGTTCGGTCTATGAAATTCAGTAAGTTGTTTTCCAACCACTTTCCAAGAATCAATATCACAAGAAGGATTTTCAGCAAGCCAAGGAGATTACCTTGTATGCTGTCTCTAGGAACATTTTAATTTGAGAAGGGCGTACTGAGCAACCCAGTTTCTTTAACATTTTATAGATAAGTCTTGAATAAGATTCCTTTTCCTCTGTTCCTAGTTTCTGCCCCATGATAAGAAAGTTTATACTTATCTCTCCCCAGTCTTCTTTCTCCTCCAGGAGTACTGCCTGGAGACTTCCCTCTTCTGGGTAGCTGTTTACAGTGACCGTCTTGTATCTCCGTCCAGAACTGTGGGTAACTCCCGCCGACTCCAGGGGTCCCCTTGGGTCCTGTATCTTCTCTTCTTCTGTCTATTCCAAGAAGTCTCATGTTAGGCGTCAATCTGTTACAGCCGGCTCAGTGGAGAGACCCCCGATCAACGGGATGTCTCAATCTCAGGCACGCAGTGATGAGGCGGGAGACAGAGATCTTACATGCTCCGTTTATTATTAAAAAGTGCAAGCTTTATATTCTGTGCAGCCCTAAATTCCATACTCGTAGCAAGCTCGAGCTGTGATTACTTTCACCAATCCTCTTTCATTAACAAACGCACAACCCAATGACTGCCCCAGGATGTTTGTCAAACACTAAGATGTTTACCTAAGACCCGAAAGCCTTAGGGCTATTGTGTGAGATCCCACAGGGCCAAGCCAACAACCTTTGCTCAATAGAGTGGGCTTATCAGGCCATCAGGAACTCATGGAACTGGTCCTCAAGGGCTCCCTACCCCTTCCCATTAGGATTCAGTCTGGTTCATTTTCTAGGTCTGTTTAGAGCAATTTTAGAGGGAATTCTGGGTCTTTTTTCCTGCTGCTCTTCCTTACCTCTCCACTGGGTAAGTTATTCTTTTTTGTAACTGTTGGCCTTTTAAATATCATATTACAAACTCTTTTCTCTTTTAAATACACACTGCCAAATCTTTCATTATCGACTAGGGAGTCTCATTATTCAACCTTCTTTTCTCTGGTAGGTATTTTTATAGGATCTAAAAGGTCTAGATATCGGTCATGATCTTTTCGGCAGTTTTCATTTTAGGGGTTTCTTTCAGGACACAATTGGTGGATTCTTTCAATTTTTACTTTAGCCTTTAGTATGAATAGATTTGAGAAATTTTATTGATAATTTCTGGAAATCTGGCCTTTTTGCGATGACTTTTTGGATGCCCCATGAGATATACATTATATCCATTCCAATAAACACTTACTAAATGCATAAATGGGAAAGCTGAGTGCTACAGAAGTGATGCTTTTGGGTTGCTGTCCTGGAGAGGACTTCTGAGAGTCCCTTGGACAGTAAGGAGATGTGTATGTGTGTGTTATGTGTGTATATACATACACATATGCATGCATACACAATACACACACACAATATATTTGACACAACCTCGGTGTCTTCAATGTTCAATAAAGCTCAGCACTCCACAGCTCCTCCTTCAGCCACCTTCATGGTCATTTGAACAAATCATACTCATCTGCCCATTGCACTGATGGAGATCTTCACGTTTGGGGTAGGGCTGGGTTTGAGGTCTGTTGGTTACCCTCCACCTGTTTAGCCAGTCCGCTGAGATGGTTTTATGGGTGTGCAGCTATGCATTGGGCCAACGGCTGGATTCAAAGGCCCAAAGGAGGGAGGTGAAGTCTCCTGCAGTTCCCCCCAATTTAATAATCATCTCTCTAGAGCCAGGAGCAACCAGTTGAATTCCAGCTATCATCAGGGCCCTTTCAAGTGAAAGACCAGTTTCTGAGGGAGGTTGGTTTGGGAGAATGTTCTCCATGTGGATTGGGGATAGTGGTGATTCCTTTGGGGTACAGGCTGGACTACAGCCCACTGTGTTCCTTTCCACTGGATAGAGTACATGGATCTTTGAGAATGTTTAAAGGCTGACTGACCACATCTGTCACTCAGAATTCTTAGGAGTCTCTGTGGACTCCAGGGGATCTTAGAAACTCTTTTTGAAATTTCCTGAAATAAAAAACAAATGTGACTGACAGACATGGCAATAGATGCTGCCTGGGGCTCGTTCTGTCAGTAGTATTTGTTCCTGTTTTGCCTGCCACCCAAACCTAATTCAGTCCAACTACATGCCAGGTGGCCTAGTACTAGGCATGGGAGGAAACATCCAAGGTGCTCTGCCATGTTCTGGCACCTGCCACAAGTGCGAGTCTCCTCTCTATACATGCAGGGTAGTTTGATGTGTTGTCTCCTAAGGTTCTGTTGTAGAGGGACCTTTCTACATGTTAGTGAAGCAGCTTTCCATCTAGAGGAAAGGATTTGTGCTTGGGAGTCTGCATCTGGACCTTTCTTTTTAAGCATTTTAGCTAATGGAATCGTAAAATTAACTAAAGGGGCTTCCTGTAGGGAAGGGGCCTATGGAAGCCTCTATCATGCCAGGGTCTAACACCTGAGGGGACTCTAGCTGGTGTATGCTGGAGCTAGCTCCTTCCAGGATAAGGGTCCAGTTTTTATTTTGAGCATTTACACCTTAAAATAAGCAAACAGGAGTTTAATTTATTGTTTTATTGATAAATGTTATTAATGCAGATTAAACATAAAAACATGGAGTGGGTGTAGCTTTTATTTTTCCTCTGAGAGACAACCATTAAACATTTCCCATTACTCTTTGTGGCCGACCTAAGGGGCAAATCCTGTGGCTTTTCTTTAGTTCCCATCCCCCATCCCCCAGACTTCTCAGCCACTGTTGGCACCATGCATCCCCCTCTTCTGCATACTCTCTTTTCCCAAGGTTTTACTAGCACTGCTCTTCGCTGGTTCTCCTCATACCTGCCTGACTCTTCCTTCATGTCATGGGCTCAAAGCACAAGTGTGCCAAGACCAGATCCTAGGCCATCTTCTTTCTCACCCATACTTATTTGCTTGGTGATCTCATTAGCTCCAATAGAGTTAACTATCTCTATGCATATCATTGTTAGACTTATCCTCATTTAACATTATACCAGACTCCCAGTCTCCCATGACCAGCTGCCTGTTGGATATCTCAAACTGGATGCCCTAAATCTGTCTTAAACTGGAAATTCAGTGCATTCTTTTTCTCCCCAACCCTCCCCTCTTCCTAACTTCTCTCTTATCATTAAGGGTACCACCTTCTTTCCATTCGACAGGCTCAAAACCTAGGCATCATCCCCCATTCCTCTCTGTCATTCCCCCCAGATCCAATCTGTTGCCAAGACGTGTTGTTTCTGCCTTTGCAGATCTCCACTAAGCATCTCCTTCTCTCAATTCCCCTGGTGGGGAGGACCTTCATCCTTCTACATCTTCATTAGCATGCCAGGTTCTTCTCTCTGCACTCTGTCTTCCACTCCTTTGTCCAACTAATCTTCCTAAAGTACAAGTCTGACCTTCTTGTCCCCCGACTCAAGACATTCCTTGTTATTTCCAGTATCAAATGTAAAAAGCTACAAAAGCCAGAATATAAGCTGTCCCAACCCCCATGTCCTCACCTGCTTTTCTGGGCTTCCCACACTTCTCCCCATTCCTCACACTTGGTGACCCAGCAACCCTGCCCTTCTGACTATTGCTCACATACCACATGCCATTTCCTGTCTGTGACTGTCCCCTCAGCCTCCTTCAACATTCAGTTCCAATTCCACCCCCTAGAAGAGGCTTTCTTGCTTCTTTCCCCACTTTCTTTTCCAGTCAATCCATAAACATTTACTAAACACATACTATGAGCCTTCCCCTGCTCTAACCCTCACCTGACCTCCTCTCCTAGTCTTCCACTGAACTTGCCTCGAGTGTACCCTGTATGTATCAGTCATGTTCCTAAATTAGAATGTGAGCCCCTTTAGGGCAGGAAATGTCCTTGTCTTTCTTTGTATTCTCTGCTGTTAATACCTGTGCCTGGAATGGAATAGAGGCTTGAGAAATGTTTGGTGACTGACTGAGAGACTCTCTGTAGTCTCAGCATGACCTGGATTCCAGTCTAGCTCTCTGCACTCACATTGGCAGATCAGGGGTCCCAGAGAGAGGCTGTGATCATGTTGCTATCACTCACTCCTGACCTTTTCTTAGGCTTTTTGGGGTAACCCCTATGTGAGAATTGTCTAATCCTACTACTTGCCACTCTAACTCCTGAGCCCCCATTGGTATGTTTCCCATTTAACTTGAAATCAGTTACCATGACACCCTTAACTCAAACATACAACATTTATGATATATATGACAATAAGAAAAATGAAATAATAGTTATTTCCTCATAGAAGATGAGAACAAGGAAAGTTCATGATATGAATTCAAAAGAAAACTAGAGCAGGAAAAATAAAGAAGATAATAAGTATTTATGAAGACTTTAGTGTGTGCCAGTCACTGTGGTAGGGACTTTAAAAATATTATCTCATTTGATTGTCTCAACACCCTTGGGGTATGTACTATTACAATCCCAGTTTCACGGATGAAGAAATGGAGGCAGACAGAGATGAAGTGTCTTGTCCAAGGTCACACAGCTTGTGACACAGGAAGTGTCTGAGGCTGGATTTGAGCTCAGATCTTTCCCACTCCAGGCCCAAAGCTCAATCCACTGTGCCACAGAACAATAATTACACAGCATTCTTCCTATTCAAATGAGTTGTAGTCTCCCACCGATGTGGAGTGTCCATAGAAGGTATGGGTACACTCAGAAATATAGCAGGCATGGGAGTGGGGAAACCCATGTGCCTGGGGCAACTCACAGGTTTGGGCCGCCAGTCTGGATGGCTTTGGTTGCTTGAAGAATAATCTTTCCCACCTGAAGCTGCCTTCCTGCCAGGTTGTTCCCTTCTAGTGTTCACTGACTTCCTCTCAGACAATGAAGTAATTACCATTTTGTTTTAGTTCACAGCCATCTTTAGCAGGGTACTGAGAAAAAGTGTTATGCTTTCTTAGGGACAAGCAGTTTCTTTAAGATGGGAAACTGCTAGAACCACCACATGAGCAGTCAGCCGATGCTTTTGCTTTATCTGATCAAATATAAACTTCTCTTTCTTTCTCCTCCTTCTCTTCCTCTTCCTCCTCTTTCTCCTCCTTTCTGTCTTCCTCCTCCATCGCCTTCTCCCCTCAGTATCTCTTAATCTTTCAGCCTCTTCTTATCTAGCATTCTTATCCATTGCACACACTCTTGCCCAAATAATTTACTTAAGCACAGACAGGACCTCGTGACTCTGATCTTTCAAGTTCATTGGTTCTCTATTGCCCCTAGAATCAAATATAAACTTTTCACATGAACTTTTGAAGCCTTACCTGGCCCCAAGCTAGCATTCTATGACCTTCCCTCTATTAGTCACACGGGAAACTTTCTCACCTTCCTTTGGGTTCAGGAAATGGCCATCCTCCATGTCTAGAATACACTCCCTCCTAACATCCAGAAATCACATCTGAGATCCAGCTCAGGCCCCATCTTCTGCATAAAACTTCTGTTGAACTCCCAGTTGCTACGGCCCAAACAACTTTGCATTTAACTACTTTATATTTCTTCACTGGACATTCATAAAGTGCACTAATATATAGGCACTTGTAGTTCCACACCCTCTCCCTCCCCTTCCCTGCCCCCTTGGATTAATAATTCCATTATTAGAATTCCAAATCCACTATTAGGTGGGTCATGCTCTGTACTTGTATCCTCAGTACCAAGGACAGTGCCTGGCACCTAGCAGGTGATTAGTAAAGACTGATCTGTTGTTTGATTCCAGCTGGAGCAGCTGCCCCAGTCTTTCTCTGGCCCATCAGTGAACCGATACCTTCCTTCCAATCAGAAAATTCTGAGCAAAGTAGCTCCAATGTGCATTGTCTCAACTGGAAGCCTTTGGTGTCTTTCATCCTGTGCCCAGCTCACTCTCCAGTGCTCCTTCTGTCTGTCTCTCCTCAGAGCCTTCTGATGGTCAGTGACTCAACTTTGCCTATGAGGTGATAATGTTTAATATAAAATTTTGGGATAATCTCTTTGTTCTCTCTGAAGCAAACTCAGAGAATGCCTCTTTCTATGTCAGCAAAGCCAGCCAAGGCTGATTCTGTATTCCTTGGAGGACCATTGACCTGGGACAATATCTTGAATGGTGGGA